>CM060090.1:6623319-6740674 GCA_030522485.1 Stenchaetothrips biformis | reverse complement strand
CATCATGCGGCGCGGCACGGTGCGGTAATGGCGGGGCGTGTCCAGGGGACCACCCCGGCGCGGCGTCCTTGCAGTGCCAAAGCACTGTCCCCGATCAGCCGCGGACAGTGCCGCCAGTCAAGTCCGCCAGCCGGCGGACAGCGGCGCGGTCCAGGCCGCTTTTTCAAACTCCCACGCGCCGCGCAGTCCCTCCCGGTGCCCCAGTTCGCGGGACGGAAAGCCGCGCTCTCCGCTGGCGGCGCTGCGAGACGCAGCCAACGCCCACCGTGTGCGCCGCGACACCTGCACGGCCGCGCGCCGGATCAAGTGCCTGCCAACGGACGGCGAAAAGATAGGCCGCGGGCAAACAGACCTGGCCGAGCCGAGCGCCTGCAATGCGCGGGGTAGGCCAGCCCGCCACACTGGCGTGCGTTACGGGGCGGCCCAGCCGGGGCCTCGCAGGCGCCCACCCCGGGCAGGACCACCTGAGCGGCACACCAACGCCCGCAGTTTTTAGTGGCCGCCGCGCACAGTGGGAAAGGCCCGTGCTACCGCCACGGCACGGCCCAATCGACGGTATCATATTGAAGCCAGACAGAACCAGGGCGCCCGGCAGGACGGAACACGACCTGCCCACAATTGAAAAAAACAAACCGTCCCCGCGGCGCGGCGGCGCCGGCCGGCGGCGGCAGGCGCGGGCCTGGGGGGAATAAGGCCCGCGCCGGAACGGCACGGCGCTCGCGCTGCATTGTTGCCTGGGCTGGGCTGGGCTCGCCCTTACGGGAAAGCCAGGCCTAATCTGCATCCGAAGTTTGTGATACCAGATGCCTGCGCGCCGACAGCCGCCACCCCGCCCACGCGCCGGCCGGGCCCGGGCCCGGCCCACCGGTGCATTAGGCGGAACAAGGGTGGACGCAGAACTCGCGCTGGCCTCGCAGCGGCCTACAAATAGCACCAGCCAAGTGGTAAGCCAAAGCAGCCGGCAATGACGACAGCAGAGGCCAGCGCGCGATGCTGGCCAACCCGATTCCCCACACTTCTTCTCCCAATCGCGAACCTAATTCCATACTTGCACATTCCGGCGGCCCACGCGCACACTCACTCCACTCACGAACACGCGTGCTGCCGAACAAAAATGGCGCACCGCTTGTTGGATGAGAAGGGCGCGGCCGCCCCCTGGTTCTCTCTCCTTAGTCCAGCGGAAATGGAAAGACTGCCTCACTGACTGTCGGATGATAGTGAGTAAGCGCGCCGAAAAATAGCGGCCACCTACCAATAACTGCACGAACAAGCCCTTGGCTATCCAGCGTCGGCCAGGCGGAAAAAAAAACAAGGCCGCGGGCCCTCGGCGGTCCGCGGACCGAACGGCGCCGCCTTCAAGTAGCGGTGCGTGCGCGACTGTATTGGCGGCCGGTGCCGTGCGTGTGAAGCCGCAGCGCGGCACCGACATCACGGCAGACGCATATGGCAGCGCGGTGAGAAAATATTGGGGGCCTCACTCGGGGGGCGTTGGGCGAGGCGTGGATGTCAGGAGGGGGCCCTCGGCGGAGCAGGGCTGATGTGCTCGACAGAGCAGGCGGCAGTGGGGACGCCCGGTGACGCCCAAACAATCACGCCCGAGGTTTTAGGGCGAGGCACTGTGCCGCGGCGCGGTCCGACAATGATGAACAAGGTAGGCCAAAACGCCCAACCCGGCCCGGACCAGAGAGACGAGGAGGAAACCCCAAAACGAGTCAATTTATTGGATGCAAAGGCCTGCTTTATGTTTGTACACCACTACCCCACTAACCCCACTCCACCGCCGTCACTGTTAAAACTTCTGCCCAGCGCACCACCCTCGGCAGAGCTAGACTGCCGCTTGGAAACTTTTCAGCCGCCGGGTACGTAAACAGTCCTGCGGAAGTCCTTTGTTACTCGGAGCTTCGACGTCACCGACGCATCCTGGATAACCTTCCAGAACGGGTGGGCCAGGACCGTCATCGCCGACCCGGGCCGCTGGTGTAATGAAAGGACGACTCGTTTATCGCCGCGCTCCGAGCAGGCCAGCCCAGCCAAGCGCTCTCCAGGTGTGGCTGGCCGGCCGGCCGGCACAGTTAGGCGGCCAGTCAGGGGGCGGGTCGGGCCCCGACGGCCGACGGCCCCGACGGCCCCGACCGCTCGACGGCAGCGCGTTGACCCGTGCGTGAATTGGGCGTCTGTCGACGCGGTGCGGTACTTCTCGGAACAACAGCAACACCGCACACCGGCACCAGCGCGCACTCAAGGGTGCCAAGCCTAGCGCAAATACCCCCTCTTTCTGACGTCGCGGAACCCACCTTTCCAAAAAGTGCAACAAAAAAAACAACACCGCGCACCGGCGCACATATGCACGTCGCTTTCGCGTTTGCGGGCCGTTCTTTTTATACCCACCCGCCCACTGTGCAAATTCGGCACCAACAGTCCTACAACGAAGCGCACACGTCAGCGAGTCGGCAACAATACATGCCACAGCACGGCGGCGTGGCTGGGGAGAGGGGGGCGTAGCGCGATAACCAACTTGGAATTCCCCCTCCACGGCGTGTCCCCTGTCGCCTCGCCGAGACGCGGAGCGAAGCGGACAGGGGAGCAGTCCACCAGTGGCACAGGATTACTCCCCCCCCCCTTCTAGACACCGCGACAAGAAGCCTTCTAAACAGCAGCAGCGCAGCAGCAGCCAGGCCGGCCCCGACAAAGAACCCCCGAGCAACCACCGCCAGGATGGAAAAAACACAACAACAAATGACGCGGGAAAAGCGAGAAATGCCGTCCGGTGACACAGTTGGGCTCGCACCACCTTACCTAGGGCCTCGCGATGGAGGTGACGTCACATGGGGCGCGCCGACAGGGCGACAGCGCCACCTTTGCTCCCGCGGTCCTTACAGCGGCGTCCTTGGAGCGTTGGCCCTGCAACCGGGACACCAAACGGTCAATTTAAATGTCCTTCGGGGAAGCTGTCGACGGCTGCAAACAGCCCAGCCGTAGTTCAGGATAGCTTCAGCGGCCGTTGCCATGACAACCGCAGCTGTGGCTGCATCATTTCAGCGCGCCGTAAAGAGTCCCCCCCACCTCTCCAAGCACGTTCTGCGCTCGTGGCTGGCTGGCGGTGCACGCCACAGGACTAAAGATACGCCTGCGAAGGACAAAACGAAAAGGAAAAGAATGCGGGAAAAAAGACGGCGCGCCAGGATGACGCCACCGTAGAGAGACGAGACAACAAAAAGAAGGGAACAAATAACAAATAAACTCGTTTGGAAGGAGAAGAAGATCGACTGCTGGGCGCACCTTCGTCATCCCCACAATTCCTCAGAAAATAGTGGTGACATTCGCCGTGAAATCGTGGTGATTCCGCAAATAACGAGTCGGTGACCCGTCACTCTCGCGGGCAGGCCGGTCATTCTGGTTCGGCCCCTGCTATTAATGCGGCAACAAACAAACTCGCACGCCGAGTTCCCGGAAAGCATAGGGACGGGCACTGCGCGCCACGACAACACGGAGCGGCCTGATTGCAGGTCCGCGGCCGGACACGTCGCCGTCATCGGCAGTCGTCATGGCCCGCCTCCCTTCCCCCTCCCCGCCATCTGGAGCGCGGCACGTCCCAAAACGTGCTGATAACACGGCCGGCCGGTGGCCGGTGCCGGCCGGCACGGCGCTCGCGGGGGCAAGGTCGCGGGCCGCGGCAGCCGCCTGACGTCGGCGGGGTGCTCGAGGTGCTCGTCAGCGACGCCGCCGCGGACGAGTGCGGCTTCGCCAGCCACTTTGGAGGTCCGTGCCGGTTGGTTCTCGCCTTCCGGGTCTGACGCCGCGGCGCGCCGCCATGTCGGCCACGTCGCGGTGACTCGGCCAGCAGGCAACGCGAGGCGCCAAGCACGCCGTCATCATAATGCCCGGCCGTGGGAACGGGACGCGCATCGGCGGACTCGTGACGGCCGTGGCGTGGCGCAGCGCCCGTGGGGTAGGCGCCACCGCGCGCAGCGACACACCGGCGTCGAGGACGGTGCACAGTGGGTCAGATGACCGTTGTGACGGCCAAAATTCTAGATGCATTTTGAGTCGCTACCCTCCTCGGTTGGAGAGCAATCCATTAGTGGGGTCACACGTTCGATTCGAGTTCCATTCAGCGACTCTGGAGCTCAAAACGCGTCTAGAATTTTTGCCGCCTCAACGGTCTTCTGACCCACTGTGGTGCGGCCGCAAGGCCCGGCAACAGGCTGCCGAACCCACACAGGGCGCGTGGGAGGCCTACCTCCGGACGCCGCACTAGAAACCTCCGCCCCGTTTCCGCTCCGCCAGCAGATGAGCCGTCACGCCTTTATCTGTCTCAATTAGGAGAAAGCGCGCGGCTGGGCCGCGGCAGGAGGTCAACGAGAGCACGGCGGCGGAGAGACGGGCAGAGCGACTCGTCTGTCCCTCTCGCACCGACACGGGCCGCCCCCCGGGTGCGAGGGGTCACAGCGACGAAAGCGTCTCTCGCACTCGGCCTGCTGACCGGCCGCGATAACACCGGGGCGTGAATCGTGAATCACACACTGGCGGTGTTGCAGCTTCCGCGGCGCGCTGACGACGACGACGCGCTGCTGGTGCCGGCAGACGCCGCGGCCGCGACGACGCGAATTGACGCGGACGGCAAGAGTCGCACAGTGAGTCACCGCGGCCGAGGCGGCCGCGTTTCGGATCTCTTCTTCTTCTTTTTCCTGTCCGCGGTTCACGGTTCGCGGAACGCTACAGCCGCGCGCACGCGGCAGGACGCACAGGTGGCGCCTATGGAGGGGGCGCGCCACAGTGGTCTAGACATCAAACACGAACAGGAGCACGCTGGCTTGCCCGCCCGCGCCGCCTGCGCGCCTGGAACGCCCCAAAGTTTGCCAACAACAACAGACGGGATGGTTGCGGCCGGGCCAGGCCGGGCCTGCCTCCAGCGCCCCTTGCTCAACGCGATGCTCGGGGGGACATGCGGGCCGGCGGGCGGAAGGTGCCGTTATCACTGCACAGTGCACACGACGAGCAACACGTCAAGACGTCATTGTCGTCGTGACGCGAGCCGCACCGGGGAATAGGCCGGCCGACGACAATCTGCTGCATTCTGCACACCGCGCCCATAGCGACCACCGTCCAGATGACCGCGGCGAGATGCGGCCGTGCCAATAGATTAGCATGCCCACGTTCCCATTCCCCACACGTCCAGGCGATTGCCGCACCACGCAGACGCACTTTCGCCCCCTCCCCTTCCCCCCCCCACTGCTGGTCACAAATTCGCGCGCGAATCGAGGCCTACTCCATACACAAATTGCAGTGCTGGCCGAGGCGAGGCGGCCTGGCAGCGCTCTCCCACAGCCACGCAGCAGCAGGCAGAGCCCGGCCAGGCCTAGCCAAGCCCCTCCGACAAGCCGAGTCTGTCTTCATTCATAATGGACGGCAGGCAGGCAGGCAGGCAGGCTGCACTGCATCGCGAAGCGGCCGACCGAGGACACGCGGCAAAAACGACGATGCGGAAAAAAATGCGTTATCAAATTTTTTACGGACGCAAAAATGACCAATTTTTTTTTTTTGACGTCGTATTAACCTTTGGGGACTTTCCACACGCAAACGCACACGCAGACACACGGGCACGCATTACTAGTCGGTTGGCCGCTCCGCCCCCCTCTCCCTTCCCACAGAGGAGCCCAAGGCCGATGCAGCTCGGCAACTCCAGCGCAGCGTTCCAGCGGCCACTCCAGTCACACTCACACCTGCATGGTGTGCACACAACACACACACACACACACACACACGCAAGCCCGTCCCCGTCGGTGCACCAGTCCGCATGCGAGTCACCTGCCGCGCCGCACCATTCGCATATCCTCCGTCTGGCGTGTCTAGACAAGGCGAAAAGAGTTGAAAACGAATCGCCCTGATTGGGTGCAGCGTGACGGTGGCGGGCTGGGCGGGAACCACACCGAGCTGAAAGTAGCGCCATCGCAAAACCATCAATTCTCCATTGTGCGATTCCGCCATCCTTCGAGACGCGACTGCTGCTGCCGGCGGCCGGAGTCCGATCGCAGCGTCGCTTGCGCAAAATGCGGGAAGCGTCGTCCGTCGAAACGTGAATGACAAAAAAAAACAACAAGTAGAGCGCGTTACGCAAAATCGGCGCCGATTCATCGCCATTCAATCCCCCTGAACGCAATGGCGCGGCAGCAGCGCGGCGGTCGGCCGAACTTCCCCGTCGAGCCCATAATCCAGTGCGGCCTGCTGCTTCGCGCCCAAGGTCCACGACGCCGTGCCGCGGGCGACGCCTCGCCGACGGGGCATTCGTTCCCTTTCCTTTGTGGCGCGGGGCGTCCTTGGGGCGCTGCTCGTCACGCCGCCGCGCCCCGCCGCGCCGTCCTGGCCGCCTGCGGGGTGGCTGTGCTGCGCCGGGGTGCAGGACGACGGCGACGCGCGCACGCCCCTTGCGCCACCACGAGCAGGAGGGCGTTGACGTCCTCTGCGCTGCGGATGCACGGCCCCGCCCCTTCTCGCAGCTCAGCGTCTGAAGTGCCCTGCCGGCGACTCGACGCGGGGCGGGGCGGGGCGGGGCGGGGCGGGGCGCGCTGGCTGGAGTCGCGATAGCAAGCATGAGCCGCGGCCGCGACGGACTGGCTGAGCGAACACGACACCGCATGGGGACACACGCACCCAGCCGCGACGAGCGCGGCGTCGACGGCCAGGCGTCCGCCCCCGGATGTGCAGCGTAAACTAGCGTAAACATCCTTCGGACGCACATTTCGCATACCGGCCGGCAAAACAAGAGCATCCCTCCAAGAGGACATTCTTGGTGTCTTTGTGGCAGAGCATTGCGAGTCAGAGGAAGTCGGCTCCAGCGACCGCTCCCGGCTGATTCGTGCGGCGGAGCGGAGCAGCGCGGATTGAGTGACAATCATGAGGCCAGTGCGGTGCGGGCTCAGCGTGGCGAGCACCAGACGGGCTGGGGGCACAACAATTGGACCCCCCACCCTCTCTCTTCACTTGAGGTTCCCCTTTCAATTCAAGAAGCAGCCCGGCCGGCCTCTTTCTCCGAGACGGCGGCACGGCGGCGTGGGAGCCGCGACGGGATGCATGTAGTAGCCGTCTCGCGCCGGCCCCCGGGTTCGAGTCTCGCCAGGGTCGGGCCGTTTTGCTGATCGTTATTGTGCGCGGCATGGGGCCTTTGTAGCGGCCAGGCCGGCCCGCACTCACCTTTGTGGAGGCAGCCCGCGCGGTGAGAGCCACGCCCGGCCCGGCACATTGTTCGCCTTCAGAGTGGCGCTATCGGTTTGGCGGCGTGCGCCAGTCCCAACAACGAGCCGGACGGAAAGCGTCCCGCCCCACCCACAAAGGGGTGAGTGGGTCAGAAGACCGTTGAGGCGGCCAAAATCCCGGACGCGTTTTGAGCTCCAGAGAGTCGCTAAATGGGACTCGATTCAAACGTGAGACCCCGCCAATAAATTCCTCGTTTGGGGAGCAATCCATTGGTGGGGTCACACGTTCGATGAGAGTCCCATTTAGCGACTCTGGAGCTCAAAACGCGTCTAGAATTTTGGCCGCGTCAACGGTCTTCAGACCCACTGTGCACCGAAGTCCCTCCGCACTCCGCAGGCACGCAGCCGCTCCCTCCCCTCCCTGCGGCGAACGCACTCTAGCTTGGCGGCCAAGGTGAGGCGCGGAGCGACACTCTGCGGTGTCAGCTGTCCGAAACCGACGCGGAAACGCCGCGCCGATGACAGTCAGCCATCCAGCCGGCCAGTCAGACTGCGCGTCATTATTGCAGCAACAATAATGAGCAAGAGGCAGGCAGGCAGGCAGCCTGGCGGCACCGCGCGCCGCGCTCCAAATACTCACAGTAGTTAGCCGCTTCCAGGAAGGCCGGGACGCCCGGCATAGTGTATACACCCGCCGGGATGGACTATAAACGAGAGGATCTCAGTAGCGCAGTGGAAACAACACCGTCTCACAGCCCACAGATAAGCTGCTCGGCAACCGTAACGGGGATCCGAACCACCAACCTTCGCGATGAGCGCTGCCACGGCTCCAATGGCCGGCAGCGCGTATAACAGCGCAATCCGACACCAGGACTGCAGCGCAGCCGGGCCAGCGCGCAAAGGTCGGACGACGCAAACGCGAAACGGGCGGGTTGCCGACTCGTTCTCGTTTTTAGCGCGGTTGCGTTCCGCGCTTTCCGCCCTCCCGCCAGGCTCTGCACTGCTCTGCACCCCACGTCATTAAAGCGCGCTCGATGCACGGCAACAGCTGAGCCAGCACAACACACGCCACACACTCACACGGGGGAGCATGCGGGTCGCGTCGCGTGACGTACCGCGTCCCGCCGCGCTGCACCGCGTCCGACCGCGTCCCGCTGCTGATGGTCCGTCCCCCAGCCCGCCCCGCCAGCCCTGTACACTGGCACGGCCGCCTTCAACATGGCCGGCTCGCCCCGCACACCAAATGCCAGCCAGCGGCCGACTCAATCCGAGCAGAGCTCCTCTGTCTCTCTCGCACCCCGGCGGAGCTTGGCCACCGCAACACCTGTCCATCCAGCAGCGCGTCGCGCCGCGGCCGCTCTTGGCGTCGGATCAGTTTTTGGTCCCGCTTTTGGTCCAGACTCCAGGCATTGCTCCAGCGCTCCAGTCGAGTTGCTGCAGCGCGCCTTCGTTCGGCCCGGCGGGCAGTGCCACTGAGCAGTGAGTGCGCACGTCTGTCTGTGTGTGTGTGTGTGTGTGTGTGTGTGGTGTGTGTGTTACACGCGACGGGTATCGCAATTCATCGCCGCACCGCCCCCGGCCCCAAGCTTTTTCCAGCAGTGCACCAGGCAGCCACTTTTGGAGCGTGGACACGACACGGTCCGCACGCGCACGCCTCCTGCAATAAGCCTTCTTCGGGCGGACGCGCGCGCCAGCGAACACAGAGACACACGCCCACACACACACAGCCGCAGCGGCCCTTGCAACCACGCTTGCAAAGGGTTCCCGCTTGTCGTCGATCCTTGTTGTTTCGACTTCGGGCCGGCCCGCCTCCAGCAGGAGACTCCACGAGGGCGGTCCGGGCAGGCCCCACTTTCACCTTCAAACAACAACAAAACAACTTCTTTGGCTGCACTCGCGTCTTTCATCGCCGCGTCCTCGGCGTGGCGGTGGCAGAGAAATTCGTCGTCGTGACATATGGCTCGGCGGTGCGAGGGAGAGAGGAGGGCTTGCGACCTCGACCGAGGGAAAAACGCGGCCACCACCAAACAAGCAAGAAGGAAACGGACAAACACGACAAAACTGAGGCAGTGAGTCACTGATAAGAAGGTCGCTAGCCCGATACACACACGAGCATCAAGCGCAGCGGAATCACCTTGCCTCGCCCCCGGGCCCGGCGGCCCAGCGGAGGCACCCCGACGACGCAACCCAGGCCCGGGAGACTCCGGCCTATCGCACCCCTACGCCCCAGGACAGCGGGACAGAGACGGGGGTCCCCGCTCGGAACCAGTCCGCAGGGATTCCCTGACAGAGACGCAAGGGTGGACGAAACAGCGGCGGCCTGTGGGAGGACGGCGGCGGACCTTGTCGCAACGGCCGCCGCGGTGCATGCACACGGGGCACACGGGGCGGCGGCGCCCGGGACGCAACCTCGCCGACCCCGGCTACACAATAAGCAGGGCGGACGGCTGGCGTGGACCCAACGACAGCCCGTCTCTCTCTGGCGCCTCCCGCGGGACGCGTGTGCGAGAGAGGCAGAGCGACCAAAGTACTGTTCTTCTTCGTAATCCTGCAGGGGCAGCCCGTGGATAATCCGACTCAATTGGCGGCGCCGACTTGTTTGCCAAAACAAAGACGCCCGGTCGGGCGGGAAGTCTAATTCTGGGGCGGCGGGGTCCACAGAGTGTACCACAGTGGCGGAGCCAGCCCGCGCAAAGCCCTATGGGATTCTACCCGCGCGTGGCCCGCCTACTGCGCCGGGTCGTGGCACTCGCCTGGGGCGCAATGCGTGGCTAGGCGGCAGGGCGTGGAGCAGGCGGGAATGCCCGAGCGACGAGGTTCGACCGACGCGCGGCAAAGAGGGCGACGGAACCCGATTGAGGTTGCATCACATTAGCCAGCCATCAGGTCGCTCCACTCCGTTGCCACTCCGCAACCAGCTTGCAAAGGAGGAGGGGGCGGGGCTGGCGGACCCACCGGCCGGCCACTTCGGAACAAAAACCGCCGGCGCAGGGCGGCGGCACTGGAGAGCCTGGCCCAAGCAAAGTCCGGTCCGGCGGCAGTAAAATTGGCGCTAAAATGAAACGGCCGATGGTTCGTAATTAACGCGTTGCACCACGCCGGGCGCGGCGCACTGGATCCGGGTGCGGAGGGAAAGGGCTGCCACGGCGTCCATGACGGAGGCTCGCCCTTCGCTGACGCGCCGCCGGTCTCCACTGGCGGGTGATAACCGCAATCTCTTCGCGACCACGCGAGACTTCACACCGTGACGTCGACGGCCAGGTCGTCGCGGCGGGGCGGCGGGGCCGGGGGGTTCAAGGCGGCGCGGGATGGGAGCGCCGCGCTGTACTTGCCGTCGTCGAACGCGGCGCGGAAAGACAGCGGAAAGCGATCGACGGAGCGCCGACGCGGCAGTAGCACGCGCATCCCGCCCCGCCGGCCGGCAAAATGGAACGCCCCGCGGAACGCCCCGCGGAACGAACGCCTCGCCGCTTCCCGTTCCTTCAGGCAGGAAAGCCCGGTCCGCGATAAGGAACCCGTCCAGGAAAGAAGAAGCAAGGGGAGATTACTTCATCCAAATTTGTACACCAAAATTCAGTAAAACTCGTTAGAATTCATATAAATTCTTTTCAAAATTCAGTAGTCTAAGCCCAAAATTCACCGAAATTGACCTGAAATTCATTTAATATGTACACCGAAATTCAAAGTAATGTCCCCTTGAGAAGAAGAGCGGCCCAGCGACCCCACTCCGACCTAAGGCACACCGAGGAACCGGTTGGGCCTTTGTGTTGGTCACATCGGGGCGGCGAGACGAGACGAGACGCGCGTCGGACTGCCGTTAGCGCGCGGCGCGCGGGCGGCGCAAACGCCGTCGTGTGCGACGCGTTCTCGGCGCTGTCCTGCTGACATGACATGACGCTGCAGACCGCACCACTTTCCCCGGGCGTGGCCGTGGCGTGCCGTGCCGCAGCGTGGCGTAGCTAACCGCCACTGTTTCGCAGCAGAGTAATGTCCCCGCTGCAGCAACGCGCAGCAACGCGCAGCAAGGCGCCCATACCACGCAGCCACCCTGGCGTGGCGGCCCGGCTGCCGCCACGCTGCTCCAACGAGCGCCTCAAGCACGAGCAGCAGAAGCAGGCGGCCGGGCTGGGCTCTCGCATCTCGCACGCCATTTTTGGAGCGTGTAACGGCTCCACTAATTAAAGGGCAGCGCACTGCAGCATTTGGCAACACGACGGCGTCATCCGCGGTATTGATCCGGAGGCTGCGGACGAGGCCTGCCGCGCTGCCGCCCCGCGAGCCACGTGACTGGGGTCGAGGGGTGTCAGCACACTGACCGGCCGGCCAGCGTGTGGGAGCCGCGCGACCTCAACGCGCCGCCTGCGTCGCGTGCCAGGGGGGTCATCGCTTCGCCCAGGTTTCACTGGGACCATTGTACTGTCAACTCGGTTTCGTAATACCGATGCAGGCGTCCGAACGCCACGCGCATAACCAGACACTCCCTCCGGGCGTCGTAAAGCACATGCTTTGCCGCACTTTCTCCGTTCCGAGGGCCCTGGGCGACCCAAGGACCCGAGGGCTCACCGAAATAAAGTAAAGGCATACGTCCATCGAGGCGGCGAGCGAGCGAGACAGAGCGACGCAGCCGTGTTTGGAATGGGCCCGGCGTGTTTGAACGCCGGCAGAGCTTTCACCCCGCGACGCGCCTTTAGTGGGTCAGAAGACCGTTGAGGCGGCCAAAATCCCGGACGCGTTTTGAGCTCCAGGGTCGCTAAATGGGACTCGAATTGCGCGTGTGACCCCACCAATGTAGAGCAATCCATTGGTGGGGTCACACGTTCGATTGTGGTCCCATTCAGCGACTCTGGAGCTCAAAACGCGTCTGGAATTTTGGCCGCCTCAACGGTCTTCTGACCCACTGTGCGCCTCGCGCTCCGGGAGGACGACCTCCGCGAGGACGGCGCCGGCCGGCCGGCCGGCCACGGCGGCACTAGAGCGGCTCAAGGTCCCGGTGTCCCACTCGCATTACGTGAGGAAATGCAGCGCGGGGGCGGGGCCGGGCGGGGCCGGCAGGGGCTGCACCAAGCGGTGGCCAGCGGAGCGGAAAGCCTACTTGCTGGAGTCGCGTGGCCGAAGGAGCCGAAGGGTCGTTTCGATCGTTTCGTCGCTCCGTCTCCCTCGCTCCTTGCTTCGGAATGAGGCGGGACACTTCTCCGAACTGAGGAGGGAGCGGCCGGGACACACCCCGACCTGGCCGAGGCAAGGGGTGGGGTGCAGCCCAAGACGCACGGCTTGAGCAGTGGAGTACGGCCGGCCGATTGAGCGACGCCACAGTGGCCGCCGGAACAGCTTTTTCACTGCTTTGCAGCCAAAGAGGGCCGGCAAGCAAGCCAAGCACCCCGTCGACGGGGACGGCAAGGACACGGCGGCTAGCCCGGCAGCAGCGTCGTTACCGTGGTGCAACGATGCAGAGGACCGCCGCCAGCGGAACCAACGCGATCACGGCCTCGATCACCGGGATCTGGATCGGTGCGCCGTTTCGCCCGAGGGGGCGTCCACTTCGTTCGTTTGGCAGACCGCACACCAACAGGATCAATGCACTGCTGATGGGCGGCATCGAGGACCATGGCCGGGGCGAGTGTGACTTTGACTTGAAGCCACTCAGCCGACACCACTGTCTCAGGTGGCAGTACAGTAGCTCAGACAGAGGCTATGCAGACTCATTGGAGGAGTCCTACATTCCATCATACAGTAATAAACTGACACTACTCAACTCTACAATCAGTTTTATGTTTCATATGTAAAAGGTAACTCACAGCATTAATGGGATGATGACATTGGCAGTTTTGATCGTTAAAAGAACAAATGTCGCAGGAGGCATTGGAATTAAGATGTGCTTTAACTGAAATGGTTTCAAGAATTGCATTTTAAATCGTAACAGATTGGATCGTTACAATTTGATTCTTTAAAAATTGCTATCTAAATAGAGCAAAAATTAAATTAAATGTGGAGCACTCGCTGCTTAATTTTTAACGGCACATCAGTAATGCCATTAGACATATCATGGAAATGTACCAAGCCTTTCTTTCTATGCATGAGTAAAATCCTAATCAGGACACCAGAAAAATGCAGAGGCAGCCAACCTCAAACAGGTAGCTTAGGGCACAAAGACACGTACCTCTTGACGCAGCGTTCAAACGATGGTAATCCAATCAAGATGAGGCCCAGCCAACCCACGGCTCGCCACGCATACACACACGCACACACTCGCGGTCTACTCAGACTCCCTGGACGTTGGCGGATCGAAGTCACAATCAAAACAAAGCAGCAAGTGACGTGAGCATTTCGGCTCCCACTAGAGACCACAACAACCGTCCGGGACGAAGCAGCCTTCAAGCCAGACTGATTCCTGTGGCGAGGTGGGTGGTGGGTGGTGGTGTGGTGTGGCAGCTCCCAGCTCTCTCTCGCCCCGCGCGGCGCGGCGGCCGGTAGCGCTGCCTGGCGGCAACAGGCGGTTTCATTCCCCGTGCCCCGCCCCGCCCCCCTCTCCGGTCACGATTCAGGTGCCACCTTCTCCAGCTGTTTCTGAATCAAGTTTGTGGCTGGCTTGGGAGGCTCATTCGCCACACGAGCCAAATTCGTATCATTTTAACGAAGGTTGGAGCGCGTGCATCGAGATACAAACCTATTTGCCCTCGCAACACCTAAAAAAACTGGAGCGACAAGGAAGTGGCAACTCTAGCAGTTTTCCGTATTAAAAACCATGTCCGTGGCGCCATCTAGTGGTCTTCGTTAGAAGCAAGAAGTGAAGCAGAAAACAAGAAGTCATGGAACTGAAGCTGCTGCGCATGCGCAGTCCGCCGAGTGGAGGGGGAGGACGTTCGCGCCAACCACTTCAGTTTCAGGCTTTTGGTTCGTTTTCGTCTTTGCGGGGCCTTTGATGACCAGATTTTCTTAACGCTATATTTTTCAATGCTTTGATATGAAGGTCGGTTATGGTTGAAATGGTCTGAGCCTCTTGAATTCTTAAAGTATGCATTTTCACGGTAGGTTGGTGAGTTATCGCCACATTGCTTTTGAAGCCTTTGTCCTTAGTACATTATTTCGGGATCTCATTGAGGCCAACGGGTAAGAGATTACTGTAGTTCTATCGAACTATAGAATTCAGCAAGTACGACCGCTCACGCCTCCCGCCTTTTCAAATGCCAGGACAAAAAAAAATAGTTGACGGTTATGAGCAGGGAAATCCGAAAGACCACCGGCTGAGGGCAACAGACTGTCCTTGTCAATTCAGCAGAATTCCCGCAGGGCGAAGAGGCACGAAACGGATCAAATTTATAGCTTCCTGCGACCCTACCACTGGGCCACGATGTCTTCCCACCGCCCAGACGTGTCCTGAAAACCGACAATAAACACCGAAATATTGGCAGCATTGTCGGCCAGGAAGTCGCTGTGGCTGCGGCGGCGGCACTACTACTGCAGCAGTCGCTCGCTGCGCGCTGCGTACACACATCATCCCAAGCTCCGTTGAATTCAAGTCCGTACCATGGCTGACAAAGACGATGCCGAAAAGACCATCGCCGAGGAGGCGGTCGTCTCCAAGTACAAGATGGCCGGTGATATCGTAAACCGTGAGTACTCTGAGACTGGCCTGCGTCTCGGCAGTGGGGCCCCGAGCCCCATATGGGCGCCGCGACTGGGCCGGCCTGGCGCCGCGGTGGGGCCCAGGCAGACGCCGCGGCTGCCATGTGGACGGCGGTGTTGGCCGCGGGGCTGCGGGTGTTGCCCCGGCGGCAACGCGCTCGCCGCCCCCGACACCCTGCTGCATGTGCCTGGGGGTGGGTTGCCGGCGACCCGGGCCGCGGCCACGGCGCAGGGTGTTTACGTGTTGCCGCCAACCTAACCTAGACGGGTCGTGGGGACCGCCGCTGGCCGTCTGGTGTTTCGCAATATCGGTTTCCGGCTCTCGCAGCGCCACTGCTCGACAGGCCCGGTGGTTTCTGATCGGGGTGCAGTCGGCTGTTGACATCGCTGGCCGATTGTCTGTCATCAATAGTTGCTTTGGTGGACCCATCTGTGACCCCATTGAGAATGCTTCTTGAGCTCTTCTTCCCTCAGACCAACTCCAGAAACTCTTTGCTCTCCCTTGAGAAATTTTATTTTCGAGCACAGATTTTAATATGTTAACAGCGTTTCTGTTTTCGATTGGCAATTTTCATTTTCAACTGAGTTTACTAAGCAATTTGACCCTTGTTTTTCCACCTCCTGTTTCATAGGCTCAGATTGCCTTTAATTGTGCAAAAAAAATTATGAATAAATTTAATATACAGATCTTACATGAAGTTAATGCGCTTGATCTCTTTAATACTGACACACTTCCCTCTATATCCATTTGTTTTGAACTGCGTGTTAATACTGGTCTTTTCTCATTTCAGGAGCCTTGACCCTTGTTCTTGGAAAATGTATCGCGGGGGCAAACGTATATGAAATCTGCCATGCTGGTGATCAGTACATCTTAAGTGAGGTTGGGAAGGTTTTAAAGAGAGAGAAAGATATGAAGAAGGGAGTTGCATTCCCAACTTCCCTTTCTATCAATAATTGTATATGTCACTTCTCACCTACCCCAAAAGATCCTGCTGTTTTACTTGCGGAAGGAGATGTGGTCAAGGTGTATGTATTAAAATTTTGCCTGTAACATATTTCTATAATTTGCGCTTAGTTGTAGCTCAACTTTTCAATAAGTGGGAACTCTTGATTTTCACCTTTCTCCTCAGGGACATTGGTGCCCATGTAGATGGATTTATTGCTGTTGTTGCACATACCATTACCGTAGGTCTAGTATCTGGCAACAAGGTCTCTGGACGGCAAGCTGATGTCATTCTTGCTGCCCACTATGCATCTGAAGCAGCCTTGGGACTTCTGCGTCCGGGCAATGAGGTACTGTCCTTTATTCTTTGTTTTCAAAAAAGGTCACGCTTACTTCCTGTTCATTTTTTGTCATGTGTCACATCAATCATTTTTTCTGATTTTTTTTTTTTAAAATTTTTAATTTTTAGACATACACTATTACTGAAGCTGTTCAGAAAGTCTGCGAAGACTTCAAATGCAAACCAGTTGAGGGAATGCTGAGCCACCAGCTGAAGCAGTTCAGAATTGATGGCGAGAAAACTGTTATTCAGAACCCTAACGAGGCACAAAAGAAAGAACATGAGAAATTTACGCTTGAAGTTCATGAAGTCTATGCCATGGATGTGCTTGTCAGCACAGGAGAGGGTGTGGTAAGGCCATTCTTCTTTCTAACCAACTACTTTTACCAGATATGAAAAAAAAGATTGATTCTGGTTTACTTCCTATTTCCCATCATAGGGCAGAGAGGCTAATTCAAGGGTGACAATCTATAAGAAGACAGATGAGTCATATCAACTTAAGATGAAAGCTTCTCGTGCATTCTATAGTGATATTCTTCATAAACATGGAACAATGCCCTTTAATCTCCGCTATTTTGAAGATGAAACCAAGGCAAAGCTTGGAGCTGTTGAATGTGTCAATCACAAATTAATTGAACCATTCCAAGTTTTGTATGACAGGCCAGGTATGGCAACACTGTTTTATTTTTTTTTAATTATTTTCTTTACTGTTTCCTCCACTTATTATATAGCAAAATGCTCATAAATTGAAACTTTTCTTTCAGGACAATATGTGGCCCAATTCAAGTTTACAGTTCTTCTTACACCATCTGGCACTTTAAAGATCACTGGTCTTCCCTTGAACACTGATTTATATTCCTCTGAATATCAAGTTACTGACCCTGAATTAAAGGTTGGTCCTTGCTTTATTGTTTATTACTGTTCAATTTTATGGATATTTTTAGTCAAGTACTTAAAGTTAAATTGTTCTTTTAGGAACTTATAGTGCAGGCTGCAAACCTCCAAAATACCAAGAAGAAGAATAAGAAGAAACTCAAGGAGATGCAACAGGAATCGATGCAGCAACAACAGCAAGCTCAAGATGAACCTATGGATGTTGATGGTTAATTTTGTCAGTTTTTTAAGTGCTGGGATGAACTGATACTTAAAATAAATTCATGTTCACAATTGTCATTTTTGCTGTACGACACCCTCTGCATGAACTTCATAATATTTCATGTGTGTGTGGCTCATAACTTTTCACTGTTTTAACATGGCCTGAAGACACCGGTAACATGCCCCATTATGTGTAGATCCTCTTTGTGAGGTATCACAAATTCTACTACTTTCTTAGGGAATTTTTTGTACATTGCACTTTTTCCATGATATTCTTAGTATTTGTCTCGCCGCTTTTGATAATACCTGTGTCCATGTTGGTGTGATCCATCGATGTCCTTGTTTCATGGTATTTGTGATAAAGGACCAGCTGAAAGCATTTACTCCAAGCTTGTTATGACTGTTACTAAAATCGGTTAAATCGTGATTCTTACTCCCACACTGTTGTTCATCTTCAAATTTTTAATCGTCAATTTTTATTGTAGACGTAAGCATGGAAGAGCTGTGCTCTGAAAGGCTAATGAATAAAATAAATTGTGGATATCCTCTTGTAAAGCTGGAGTTTCTCATCCCTTGCCACTCAGCTAAAATTAAACAAATTAAACAAATACCCTCGAATTGAACATGTTGTGGCACTCACCTTGATGCTCACTTCGAGTTCATTCGTAGAGAGATTCAATCGTACTTACGTGGCCCCACTGGCCATTCATTCGAAATGTACCGCTCGCCTAGGCTGCTCCTCGCACCACACTTACAGACGACTACCAACACGAAAGTAAATCAACTAGGATTCCTTCGAGCAGGAGAGATACAAATGTCTTTGACCCCTTAAAATTATTTATACTTTCAAACCTTTTATATGCGCAGCCAAAAACTTCGAAACAGCCCAAATGAAAATTTATCTATGACCTATCTTGACCGTAAGTTGGCAACAAACAAAAGACTATCGAAAGACCACGCCTCTGCGCTGGTATTTGTTGTCACTTCAAAAGATACCACAACAACCGATATTTTTTAACGAATAGGGCAACATTTAAGGTAAATATCATTTAGATTTACTAAATATGCTTTGAAGAATGGGACCAGTTTCCTTTCAGTTGTTGAATGACCCCGATATTGGGTTAGCACGTCCTGTCCCAATAGGGCGTCTCACGTAAAGTAACCTTTATTTTGATTTCTTAATTTCGTAGATCTGTAGTAGTTTAGGAGGCAGGGCCTCTCTTCGCTCTTTCAGAGCTGAAACAAATAACTGCTGTCATTTTCTTACACATATGTTTGGTTTAGATTGAACTCTCTTCAAATTTGTCAGTTTTACTTCACATCCATTTGCTGCTTTCTCTCAGCAAGCTTACACTTTAGCTCACACCCATGTTTCTCGCCCACTCGTTTCCAGGTTTTTCCACAATGCATTACAGTCAGTCAAAGAACCCAAGTATGGGGACTCCATCAGTTTACTCGCATATGACTCATGTGACCAGTCGATCGTCAGCTGGACTCAAATCTGCACGTTCAATAAAGTCATTGAAAGTACCCTGGTACGAGAAACCAATCCTGCAGGATGCTATTATTTTGGACATTCAAAGAGGTTGTCTATTGATTGCCTTTTATTCTCTGGTAAGAAACGTTGGGTTAGACTTTACACTTACCTATCTTCTTGTTCTGCTGCATGTCAAAGAATTGAATTCTAATTTACAGCTATTGAGTATTTTCACCATAATAACTTCTCTGTTTGATGTATATTGCCTTGCCATGGCTGAGCCTGGAACAAATCACTACGGTTACTATGTCATAAGTTACCAATTTGTTTATGTTGGTAACAAGCATGGTGAGCCGAATTTATTTTTCTATTATTGCAAATATAAAGACTGGTTATGAAATGATGCCATCACCACACCTTTTACCTTTTGTTGCAGTTCGTAACACATTGATAGCGTTTGCCCTTTTTTCTCTCATCTTGGGACTGGTTACTCTTGTAACGAGCTGCATTCTCATCTCCTCCTTAAGAAAGGTTGGTAATTCATTAAAATTTTTGACACAGTTCTTTCCTTTCTTTCACTGAACATTTATTTGACTAATGTTTTTGTGTTTCAGGAACATGAGCACAAAATGGTACCATGGTTGTATGCCTTTGCTGTCTTCACTGCTTTCCGCCTGTTTGCTTTCTTGTTTGCATCCATTGTAAATGATCTCATATTTGGTTACAACATCACCATGTGCCTCCTCTGGTCCTTATTTTCCATTATAAATGTCTATGGCTGGGTTCTTAACTACTCGCTTTATTTGGAACTACGAAATCTTTCGAAGATTGAGGATTATGCTCATCTGAGGGTAAAGTTACAATTCATTTTTCATGAACTTCTGTCCTCAGTTTGTTTAGTACATTGGTTACATAACACTTTACTGTTCTAGATGGGTACCATGGCTTCACTCAATGCATCCACAGCAAACTCTCTTGCTGGATCAAGACCAACAACTCCTCATGGAACTATTTCCACATCTCCTATTCAGTAAACAACTTTACTTGTATTTTTATCGGTGTAAAAAGAAAATCTCTGCTATGAATTGTTTCCACCTTGTATTGAAGCTAGAAAGAATTATTATCATCATGTCCACTGTTCTCAATCATTCCGTCCATTCTAATTTTTTAATTTTTTTTAAAGATGTGACTTAAATTTTTGAATACATATTTAATTTTAAATCTGACCAACTTGTAAGATTTCCTCTCTTTTTTTTCCCCCCTTTTTGTTTTGAGGAACTTGGAAGTAGACTTAAACACTTCATAATCTCTTTAGTTGTAAGTTTTAGAACTTTTGTTAAGTTTGTCTACTGTGCCTTACAATAGATGTTGCACAAAGTCAAGTGACCATTTTTATAAATGAAAAGATAATATAATTTAAGACTAACATTCACCAGACTGCCTAAGGTCATCTTACTTATCCGTCCACTTTATTAGCTTTATCCTTTTTGTATCAAAGTATTACATATTTTATAATTCTAGCCTAATTGTAATATCGCAAATCTGAAATATCATGTGTCATGAAATCATGTCATATATATATTTTGTATGATGTACATTATTTGCTTGTTTTTATTACTGATTGTTTTCAAAGATGTTTTGACAACATCTGAGAAAGCAAGAGTTTGTTTTTAAATGTTATGATGATTTTTGAAATTTTGTGTCTGAAACAGGTGTGATGAAGGATTCCATTCTTACTCGGCTGTTTGTCCATTTTTAGTTAAATTTGATGGTGTCAATTGTTCTACCTCTTGTGTCACCATGGTAGTTTAGAATTTTAAACTGTTAAGGTATCACACTTAACTGCCATGTACAGTATTTCTCAATAATATTTTTTGAAAGTATACATTTTTCTCTTCTTTGGGACATTATTTCTTTACTAGTGCACTATTTGTGTAGTATTTTAGTAAACAATAAATTCCACTCAAAGATGATATTTTTGCACTGATCTTGCTGGCCTTATCCTCTTTCTTCCAGCGAATGATGGAATTACGAGTTTACAACAGCATAAGGCAACCCCTTGCTAGAAATGGCTTGTCGATTTGGCATGGAAGCTGGATATTTTGAATAACAATATCCAGCGCTGATTACTTTTCGACTCACCGTTTCTAGCAGGGAGGGACTGCGTGCCGGCGGCGCTATACGAGGAGAAAATGTTAAGCGTTGGCGCTGCCCACGACACGAAGGGTCCAGTATGGACCTGATCCTTTCCCCGAGAGGAAATTCTCTCGCGAATCGCAGCGCCTCAGATCTCTGTACTGTACAGCGCGCGCCAAAACGGGGAACGCCTCAGCGAAAAAACGATGACATGGTAAGTGTGATTCACTCGATGGCGTCGTGGACGATGGTCGTCATCTCCGCGTGTAGCGCGGCCGCGACGTCATGGAAGGCTCGTCCGTGACGTGTCCGGGCCCGGGGGGCGGCGGGGGCGGGCTAGTGCGGACGGACTACCCGACGCGGGGGCCGCGTGGGGTCAGGACCCGACCGCCACGGCGCTGCGCGCCAGGTCCGGCTAGGCGGTGATCTCAGAGCCGGCCGGCACTATGCTGCCTCCAGCGCGACACCTCCGCTCGCACGATGCGCGATTAGTCAGCCGGTAATTAGCAATCACATCGACGCGGCATCCAGTGCTTGCCGCGGAATGGGAATCCAGCAGCCGCGGAATGAGTGTCTCCCTAACCTTACCAGGGGCGGGACCAGAGCCGGCCTGCAAAAATAAGAGAGGGGAGCAAAAGACCTCCCCCTCCTTTGAAGCCGGCCCTGCAGCACCCTGCATAACCACCTCATCTACCCGACCGGCTCGCCGGCTCGAGACCCGAGGCGGGCGTAACCCTGACTCCAACGCTGCTCCCCGGGGAGGCCTGCTGCGCCGTTTGTCAGGTGTGAAAATCAATTCTTGCATAATTACAATATTTGTTTTCTGCCGTTTGGTTCCGCCGCCTGCAGCCGTGTCACGGAGCCGGCATCCCCGAGGCGTTGCCCAAGCAGGCGCGCCGCTCGCCGGCTGGCGTTTAGCGCCGTTATTTATTGCAAATTGAGCCGCACCCCCGCGACGCCCCTCCACGCCCCTCCACGCCCCGCGCACGGCGACGGACAGCCGCAGTGAAACATGGCGGTGCTTGCCCAGGTTTCGCCCCTCCGCAGTACGTCAGGTACGTCAGGTGCCGGGGCTCCGGCTGGTCCGGCGGTCTGGTTCCGCACGCGTGTCTCCCCCGCACCGATGCGGCGTCCTGTTCCAGCGCGAGAGAGACAGAGCGGCGGGGCGCTGTTCAGTCTGCAGGGCAACAGCGGTGCGCCCATTGGACGAACAGGACTTTCTCCTTGAAGGATGGGGCAGGGCGCGGGGGCACAGCTCGTTGTCGAGGCCCTAGCTGCCCTCAGCCGGCCTAGCGGCGGGTAGGCCGCCGGGCGGGGCTGTGCACGCGGCGAGGGCGCGGCGAGGGCGCGGCGAGGGCGGCCGCCGTCGTGCTTCCTCCTTTCCACGTGCCTCGATAATTGTCCGCACTGACCCACCACACCCGCGAGCCGCGAGCTGCGCGTCGTGCCTGCCGCTCCGCGTTGACCCGGCTGAGTCATGGCTCGGTGGCGAGGCGCGGCGCGCGGCTTGCGGCGCGACTGTCTGTCTCTCTCGCTCGCGCGCGCTGCCCGGACTCGGACTCTGGAGGCAGAGACAAGCCTCGGTGCGGGTGTTGCGGCCGTTGGCGCCGTCGAGCTGCATCCTTGACTCCCTGACGGCGAGGGGATTCCATTAGCGCGCCGCGGGGCGTCATGCGCGTACCGCACTCCTCGCAGAGCCTCGAGCCCCGCCGCCGCCCCGCCACCGCCCCGCCGCCGCCCCGCCGCGACGCAGAACGACGTCTTCCTTTCGTCGCACAGGCTGCTCACGCGCTCCCCGCTAAACGCACCTAAATCACCACCTGCTGGCCGCGCCGGCCCTCGCGGGGGGTCCCCTGCCCGGTCCGCGGGGCCCGCGGGGGCGCGCGGCACTGCGGCACGCGCGATAAGTTATGCAAATATTTGGCCATCATGTCGGCGCGCGTGCCGGCCTAGCCGGGCCCCGCGGCGTAGGACCGCTGCTCGTCTACTTTGTAGGGCGGCGCCAGGCCACGCACTGCGCGGTGAACCGGGAGAATTACTTCACTCATCACCCTCCGAGGAAAAATAAAGTTAATTATATCCATCGTTTTTTTTTGTAGATGCCCCACTCTCATGGTACTTAGCGGGGGGGGGGGGACTCTTGTTGAGGGATGTGGAGTGGGTGGAAGGGGGTTGGTATAAAGGCACTCGAGTACTCAGGTACTCGCAGATACTCTACACGGATCTCGGCAGGGGCTCACAGATAGAAAAGCGGGCCTTGTCTGTCAGATTATTTTTTTGCTACTGTACCTTGACGCGGCTGTAGAAGGCAGACGCATGGCGGCGTCTTTTCAACCTTTTCCAGTGCGCTCTACTCTGCACTCTGCATTTCCCGTCCCTTTCTCTCCCCTTCACTCGGTCTCCTCGACCTCTGCCTGGCCGACAGTGTGCCTGTCTGCCCCGTGTGTACCGGTAAAAGTGCAGCCTCACAGGGGATTGCCTCAACATGTCCCAGTCAATGAGACGCAGTGCGTCGTGGCGTGGCGCGCCGATGCGCGGGGCAGCAGGCAATCATTGAGGAGGACATTCAGTGCGCGGTTTAGTATTTGCCTGACGGTTCACTCGCAAGATGACCGCCGCGCGCCTGTCTTCCGCTGCTTCCGGGGTGCCTCCGCTGCCGCTCGCTACTGCCGGTCCGTGTCGGGGCCGCCCTTGGTGTTCTCCGGATTCACTGCTCCTTCCAGACTCCCAGACCCGCGGCGGTCGCGAAGGTCGCCGTCGTGAAGGCCTGCCCCTCCCCCTCCCCTGCCCCTGATGGATGTCCTGTGGTCGTATATCTGTTTCAATTCATGTCGGACGGGGCCGATACGAGGCAAGGCTCCAGGGCCGAAGGGTCACCGCCGAGGGCAGAGGCGGCGCGGCGTCCACCGGGCCAGCCGAGTCGTTGTCTCGCAGGGCTCGCCGTGAGGGTGCGAGAGAGACGGCGCGACAAACTCGGCAGGCTGGCAGGTAGATTTGTTTAGCGAAACGGACGCAGCGGGAGCAGCCACCGCAGCTTGATTGACCTCGCCTCATCCGCGATGGGTGGTGGAGCGCCTGTGAAGTCGGGGGTAGGCAACCAGGCCGCGCGGGGAGGCACAGCTCGCTGCCCACCTCCCCGGCGCCCGCAGCGAGCTGGACGAGCAGGACGGGAGAAAGGCAGCAGACAGAGCGTAGCGTGACAAGCGACAAGTCGCTCTCGGTTCACCGCGAGGCCGCCGCGAGGGCTTGATCGCGAAGGTGCTCCGCTAACCTCTAACCCGGTGAGGAAACGCGCCGTTCTCACGGACGGCGGCCGGACGGCACACAGTGGGTCAGAGGACCGTTGAGGCGGCCAAAGTTCTAGACGCGTTTTGAGCTCCAGAGTCTCTAAATGGGACTCGAATCGGACGCGTGACCCCACCGATGGATTGCTCTCCGCACGAGGGCTCCATTGGTACGGTCACCCGTTCGATTCGAGTCCCATTTAGCGATTCTGAAGCTCAAAACGCGTCTAGAGTTTTGGCCGCGTGAGCTGGTCTTCTGGCCCACTGTGCGGCACCGAGGCGCCAGGCTGCCGCGGGGTTTTCGTGGAAAATGATTGATCGCGGTGCTGCCGAGGCCGGCCGGCCGGCAGGGCCGCGAGGACACGTTCTGCGCGGGGCGTGAGGTGCGTTTAGTCGGGCTGCCGTGGCACAGTGGGTCAGAAGACCGTTTAGGCGGCCAAAATACCGGACACGTTTAGAGCTCCTGAGTCGCTGAATGGGACTCGAATCAAACGTGTGACCTCACTAATGGATTTCTCGTTCGGTGAGCAATCCATTGGTGGGGTCACATGTTCGATTCGAGTCCCATTTAGCGACTCTGGAGCTCAAAACGCGTCTTGAATTTTGGCCGCCTCAACGGTCTTCTGTCCCACTGTGCGTGGGTCTCCAGCCCTCCGGGTCGGCATCGGGCGCCGGTGAGCGATGGACTCCAATAACGCGTTCCTACTCCACTTGGCTGCTTCGCTGCCCGCGCCGTATTGCTGCAGCCAAGCGGTTTCAAACTCAAGGATCGTTCAGACGCTGTCTCTCTCGCACTCCTGAGGGTCAGCCCACGAGAGTGACAGAGACAGAGCGCCGCAACGATCCTTCCGAATCGCTCGTCGGACAACTCACGACCCATCTCGCGTCGCGAAAATTAATTTTCGAGAGCTCGCCTCGGGCTCACCTTCAACTCGCAGCTCACTTTCCAGCGCCACGCGGACGGCGGTTCGTGGAACGTCGTCGATACCCCGCGCCGTGCCCTTGCCGAGGGCGTGCGGCGCGCGGCGGGCCGTACCGTGACCGATCGGCGATACCCCGCGCCGCAGCGCCACTTGTTGCCGCGTCCTTGGAGCGCCGTGCGCCGCGCCGCCCCGACTGGACGAGCGGAGACCGCGCGGGGAAATGCAAAAGCCTCATTTGCAAATAAAACGTTGGAACGTCCAGCCTGCGTGATCCCGGCGGCCGGGCTGACGAGCAGGCAGCAGCCATGCAGCTGCACCGAGGCCGCGTTACACTACTAACGAGCGCTTCCAAAAACGTCGCTCCGTCCCTGCACTTTCCCGCCAAAAAGACGGATAGCGTGATGGGGCCCGGACAGCGCAGCGCGCTCCATCAAGCCAGTTTGCGTACGCGTTCCCTTTCCCCCGCCACCCGCACTCGGGGCGCGCGGTGCGCACTCCACAAGGCAATCCGTCAAATCGCCGCGGCGGCCGCTCGTTCGGTAGCCGCGTCCCTGCAGGCTGATTGCGAACACTGCTTTCGTCGCTCTGTCTCTCTCGCGGTCAGTCGATGAGCGCGGCACTGTTCGGAGGCAGCCTGCTGCGACCCGGAGCCGTGCCGACGTGTTTGCGCCGGGTCAGGCGCGCAGCAACGGCACGAAGGTTTGATTAGGTTAGTCGAAGTGAAGTTAGGTTGTGTGTCTAGATCGGGGACGTCCGTACCTGTAGCGCCAACAGCAACTCGCTGCGCCTACGCTCGCTCGCCGCCGTAAAGGCCGCTTTGCGCGGGAACGTCTTCCACTCGACGTTCGACGCGTAGCGGCGCGCGGGACGTACGCGATGCGGCCGGCGCGATGGCGAATAAAAAGACGAAGATATGAAGCGTTTGCGCGTCGACGTGGCGGAGGCGGCAGCGGACTTGCAACGGGCCGGCCGGCCACCCACGAGGAGGCGGCGATTTTCGTTGTATACCTCGCTCATTCGAACCAGCTAACTTTTCCTCGTGGAAAGACCGCGCGCATGCTCATGTGTGTGTGTGTGTGTGTGTGTGTGTGTGTGTGTGTGTGTGTGTGAGTGCGTGCACGTGTGCACGTGTGTGTATGTGTGTGTGAAAGCAGTTCCTGTGTGTGCCGCGTGCTGTAACGAGGTGTATTGTGACCCCAGCCCTGCCGCGCGCCGCGCACCGCTCGGCGCGGCAGGCGGGGCCACACCCCCACGGCCACCGAGCCACCAGGCCACCGAGCCCACCAGGCCACGAGGCCCGCGCCGCGGCATTCCCTCACGAAGAGAGCTGGTTCCCGCGGGTCACCCGATAGTTATCGAGGGTCACAGACGCGTGTTTGGACACCGGCAGACAGGTGGGCGTGGCGCGACGCGACGCCGGGGACCAGGATCATCCTCGACGACGACGCACACAACAGCTACGACGACGTCAACAACAACAACAAGGACGTCTACAACACCATCAGCAGCATCTTGGCTGCCTATAGAAACGCCGCAAAATGGGGGATTGTTTCTAGCTAGGCTGCTGCGTGTTCGCGTTCCCTCTTATTAGTACACTGTGAAGTCCAGACAGGCAGGCAGGCAGGCAGGCAGGCTGCATCGTCACTTCTACAAGTTGGACCGTAGATGGCCCGTCGCGGCCAGGCCCGTAAAGCGGGGTCAATCCTTGACGGGCGAGTCAATGAGGAAGAAGAAGAAGAAGAAGAAGACGAAGAAGAAGAAGAAGCAGAAGGAGGAGGAGGGGGAGGAGGATTCCCGGCCGCGGTCAGACAATGGCTGGTAGTGTCCCTGAGCCATGAATGTATCGGCATGTTGGACCGCCTAGGCTGCCTAGGCGGCCGAGTGATTCGTCGCTCTGTCTCTCTCCCGCCCCATGGGGACACGCCACGTGTTCGACAGAGAGCGACTCTTGGGATCGAGTGTGCTGCCTCGGCCAGCCACTGCCTGCCTTCGGCTGCCTTCCGCCTGCAGATACCATCTGCAGGCGGTGCGGCACCGCGCTGCTGCCGCTGCTGCGGTGAGAGAACGGTGAGTGCGCCGCGCGGTCAGCCGCGGAAACGCTTCCCGCCCGGCCGCCGATCAGGCGCTGTCTCTCTCGCACCCAGGGGGCGGCCCGCAGGGGTGCGAGAGAGACAGCCTGCTGCCCCACTGTGGGGCCCGCTGGGTCAGTGCCGTCGATGACGCCTGCAACAATGGCGCTCCGATTGAGTCGTTGTCGGCCAAGTGCTGCTGTTGTGGCGGCCTGTCCGGGCCCGTCCTCCTGACCTGCAGGAGCTTTCCAAAACGCCATTCCAGGCGATTCTCGCAACTGCCGGCGCTCCCTCGAGGGGCTCCCTTGTGCAACGACGACCGAAAATGCAGAGCATCGGACACGTTATAAAACCAGACAAGGCGTCGACGACGGGGAATCGGAATCGACCAATGAATGGGGATGCGGAGCTCTGCGCGAGTGGAAAACGGTGTCCAGTCCTCCAGCAGCAGACCGAGGGATCGTTTCGTCTCTCTGTCTCTCTCACACTCATGGGGCGTACCGGAGTGGTGCGAGAGAGACGGGGCGACGAGGCGGTGGTTCGGAATGGCTCGGCAGGGTCGGACCGGCCCGGCGTCGAGGCTGTTTGGAAGTGTCGCGTCCTCGGAGTCCTCGGCTCCACAGCCCTTCTCAAATTAGCCGGTCGCGCGGTAATTTACGCTGCCCTGTCTTGGCGTGGCGTGTGTCCCTCGCACTCACGCACAGTGGGTCAGAAGACCGTCGAGGCGGCAAAAATCCCGGACACGTTTTGAGCTCCAGAGTCGCTAAATGGGACTCGAATCGAACGTGTGACCCCATCAATGGATTGCTCTTTGAACGAGGAATCCATCGGTGGGGTCACACGTTCGAGTCGAGTCCAATTTAGCGTCTCAGGAGCTCATGACGCGTCTAGAATTTTGGCCGCCTCAACGGTCTTCTGACCCACCGTGTCACGGAGCGTCCCGCGTGCGTGCGAGAGACCGGCCGGCCGGCCGGACGGACGGACGGACGGACGGGCCGCGCAGGTCACACCGTGTCGACGGACTTATTAACGCGGGTGTTGGCCACGCCCGTGCACCGCGTGTCTGCAGCAAGGTGTATCGCCGTCTCTCTCAGTCCCGTAGGCCTGCAGGGCGCCGTAGGGGTGCGAGGGAGGCAGAGCCACACTGCGGAACGAACCTATCGGGAGGCCGCATCGCCGCGTGTGACTGTATGCGACCCGCCAAGCCGAGGCGAGCGCCCGCTTTCTTCAGCTGCTGTCCTCCAGGCTTTAGGTTCCAGCCGCGGTAATCCTGGAGGAGCTAAACATAGCCGGGAGTACAAGACGAACAGACTCAGAGCGGCCTCTTCATTGTTCGCGCCGACTGCGTGCCTAACGTCTCATTGTCGGCTTCCCAGGAATTCCTGCTGCAGGCTCATGGCTTGGACGCGCTCTCTGTCTCTCTCGCACTCACAGGGCGTCTCGGGCCGCGTGCCGCGTCCTCCAGGATTCCTAGCAATCGGCTTCGCGTCGAGTGACCCGTGGCGGGCGCTCCGAATGACCAAGGCCCAGAAGCAGGCGCGGTATTTAGCTCGCCTCGCCAGGCAATCCGCATCGATTCTGACAAATTCCTGTCCGGAGAGCCGCTCCCAGGGGGTCCCCGGGGGTCCCGTCCGCCCAAATGATAATGATTGGACATTTTTCTAGTGGACTGGTTCGGCGGGACCCGCGCTGCCCACCGGTAGGAAGGACGGTAATGGATCGCGACACGGCGACGCGTCGGGCAGGGCAGGCTAGGCGGGGCGGGCAGCTCGAATCTGATAAGTGCATCAGGCCGGGTACACACGCCCAAAATAAAAAGTCTGTCCGAATCGGCGGCATTTTCCCATATGAATATCTGCGGGCGTTTCTATCTACTTCCCCGCGCAGAGACTGTATGGAGGCCAGCAGTGCCAGCGGCGCGGATGAAAAAGTAGTGGAAATAAATAAAATGAAACGAGCGGGCAACTCTTCATAGCGCAGCGCAGAACTCGCCCACCCTGGATAAGCCGGCTGGCATTTTCGCTGCACTTAGCAGTGCGGCCGCTGCTATCGCGGGGCGCTAAACGGGGAGGGGAGGGGAGGGGGTATTTTGAAGCACGTGCCTCAATTTGAGTCCCGCTGAGCACTCTGCCTTGGCGCGGCGCGTGGCGCTCGCGGGGTTGGTACACCGGTGCAGCCACAGGTCTGCCTCTCTCGCACCCCTGCGGCACGCCGGCACGCCCCACGAGTGCGACAGAGACGGGGCGACCACACGATCCCTTGGCGTCGCTGGCCGGCGGGTCACCGCGCCGGCCGCGGGGGGAGGCCGCCCGGGACATAAACGCAACGGCGTGCCCGCGGACGGGCAGCAGCGCCGACAGCGCCGACAGGTGCACGCCGAGCGCGTTCGGCGCGGTCCTCCGCCCATCCCTGCCGCCACGCCAGGGCCCTTCCCCTTTTCACCGTGTGCGCGGGAACCAGGGAAAGCCACCGTAGCGAGGATGACGAAATGTGTTTTTCTGTCCCTTTTTCGGCGTACAGTGGTTGGAAAAGGGACGGGTAAAGGGAAGGGGGGGGGAGGAGGGGGTCAACAAGCAGAAGGTGCGGTCGCGTCTTCAAAGAGTGCGGGTGTTGTGTTGCGAGGACGCCGTGGCCGCACGCCATACGCGGGCCGGGCGCAAACAGGCCTTCCAGGAGCACAACGTTTGCCCAGCCCCGCCGGGACCAGCGGCCAGGGCCCCCGCGGATGCGCGCGGACGACGGGCTGACCCTGCAGCAAGCAAAGCAGCACAGCAGCCGACACTGCCGGGCCAGGGGCAAGTGCCGCTTAGATTACCCATTACTGGACCGGTCGAATAAAACAAATAAAATTAAGTTTTACGCGGGAAGTTTCCCCCGACCGCCGCGCCAGTCAGAGGGGCCGGTCGTGGGAAGGGCAGGCCGGGCCGAAGTGGCAGTCAAACCATGGTCCCTTATGGCCCGAGGGGGCGGCTCCTGCTGTTGTTGTTGTTGTTGTCAGCGCCGTGCCCAAGGCGTGTTGTTGTTGGGGCTGCGTCGACGCGCGGTGCACGGTAGTCGCGCGGGTGGACTTCCCCCTCTCGTGTCGAATCAGTGATTTGTTTCGATTGCACGTTGGAGGCTCGCAGCTCGCAGCGCCACGAACACCGTCCGCGCGGCTACTGGTACACTGGTACAGTGCAGGCGGCAGCAGCAGCAGCCATTAAGGTCCGGCCTGCCCTGATGCACCGGCCGCGCGGTCGGGCCGCGTCCAGCAGTAAACCTGTAAACCGCGCGGACTCGGCGGCCCCGGCGGCCACACGGCCGCGCGTCCCGCACTTCGCGCCGCCTACAAATATTTGCCGCTGACAGTCGGCGCGGGGCCGCGACCTGCGCGTTGCCCCGCAGCCACGAGTAGTACTGCGAGTACGGCCGCGCACACCCACGCCAACGCATGGGCCGTGTGTGTGTGTGTGTGTGTGTGTGAAAGAGAGAGAGAGAGAGAGAGAGAGAGAGAGAGAGAGAGAGAGAGAGAGAGAGAGAGAGAGAGAGAGAGAGAGAGAGAGAGAGAGAGAGAGAGAGAGAGAGAGAGAGAGAGAGAGAGAAAGTGCGAATCTACTAGAAGCCTTGTCCCCCTCGCGCAGCCTCGAGCAGCTCAAAGAACCGCGCCGCCCTGTGCATGCGCGTCGGGTACTAGAACCCCCCCGGGGCGCAGTCAACAGAGTCCGTAACGAAACTTCGCACTCCGCGCGTCGTTACTCTGTAAGCCGCGACCGGCACACCAGTACGTTGCCACACACGTATAGGCGAAAATTCCCTTGGATACACCTGAGCCGAAAGGTCGCCAATATCAGCCTGCCTGCTGACTTTAGATATTGCCTGGCAGGCAGGTTCACTTCGGCAACCCTTCCGTCACAGGGCTGTATCGTAGGAATTCCTGCCGAGTTGAATGTCACGCCGGAGCGCTTGAGCGGAGCGCCTGTGAGGTAGGCCGCGGCCGCGGTGCGACGCCCGGGTGTCGTGCCTGGCGGCCTACCTGGCCTTCCGCAGGCGCTCGCGCGGACCCGCAGATTGCTTCTGTCTCTCCTCCAAGGGAGCCCCGCCGAGGCCGACTCGATTTTCGATTTGAGCGAGGATTCGGGCCGCCACTCGTTAGGCAGTGCGCACATTAATGTGAAACTAATGTGATTTATGGATGCGGCGGGCTGCGCTGGCGCAGCGAGCGAGCTCGCCAGAGAGCGCGTCGGGGGAAATTTACAGTCAATGTCAATTTAAAACAAGAAAAGCATTCGTCTCATAATCGTATATTACCGGTCGGGGACAACCCCTCTGTGGAGACGCGGCGCGCGCCACACACCTGGCCGAGTGGCTGTTAGTCGGCGGAGATGAATCTGAACCACTTCACACGGCGACACTGCTCGCTCCTCGCGCTGCCGGCCGAGCTGCCGGCGCTGCCCACAAAATAAAAACGGGCCCAATAAATTACCTCGTCCATTATTTCCTTTTGCCCTCTCGCGCGTGTTTTTCACGCCTCTGACAAACTGCCCCAACCTCGCTGCGCTCTATGACCGCGCCGATTTCGTAAATCAAATGAACCGCCGAACTGCCGGAATGCCAGTCGGAGCTTCTTCGGCTATTAGTCTGAAACAAGAGACGCATTTAGCCACATCTTTTCCACGTCTCTTTTTATTTTTTCACATGTTTTTCACATTATTTCCGCATGTTTTTTTTTCTTCGTCACATCTTTTCACGCGCGCATAGGTTCAACACCCGCTGTGTCTTTCTATTGTTTTTTTTTCACCAAAGCTTAGGTTAGGCAAAGGCAAAAGTTAGGTCAGTCAAAAATGCAAATATTTTTATTCAATTTTTTTATTCTTTTTTTTTTAATTTTTGATTCAATTTTTTTATTCAATTTTTTTATTCAATATTTTTATTTAGGTCGGTCAAAAATAGGTAGGTCTAGTTTTTGTCGGTCTACTTTAGGTAGGTCAAATGATCTGCTCCGCACAAGAATTGGATTAAATTTTCCCGTCATGTCATCTGCTGTCACGTTAGCGTTCACTGTTTCCGTTGTTTTTATTGCACCGTCCTGGTTGGTTTCCCGCGTCGCGTCGCGCACTGCTCGCGTCGGGTCGGTGACAGGTTCTCGCCGCACAGGGCACAAGAATGCGTCGATGAGTGGGGGCGTGGCGTGGCGGCGGCGTGGCGGCGGCGTGGCGGCGGCGTGGCGTGCCCGCGGCCCGGGGTGACGCCGTGAGTTTTATGAATAGTAAAACGGAATGAATGGTGAATGCGGTGCCTGCCCTTCACTCGATGGCGGCCCTCCGCGATGCCCCGCCGCCTCCACTTTCTCCGCTCCGCTCCTCCGGCGCTGCGCCGTGGCGCGCCACTGTGTGCCGCGGCACCCCCTGCTTCCGGTGACATTAACGCCCCCGTCACTCGACCGACCTCTCGACTCCCCGGACCATTGGCAGCCTGACGTGCCGCTGCCCCTGAGATGCCGGCCCCGCGCTGCCGCCCGGCCCTCCGACCCAACGACCCGAACCCTCATCATACTTCTACCCTTCCTAAAATTTTGACCCTTTCTAGGCTTCGGTCGCTCTGCAAACTCAAACTCGCAAACCCTTTCTGTACTCCGATCCTCCGACCCTGCTCCGACCCTCCGACCCTCCGACCCATCGACACCGGACCGGCTTGGCTGGCTTGGCTCCGCGCGGCGCACGCACTCTGCCTCTCCATTACGTGCACGTGCGCGGTGCGTCGCGACTCGCGCATTCCGACGACCCCTCTGCCTCGCGACTCCGCCCTGCTTCGCCCTCACGCCGTTACCGTGGCGACCCGGCGGCGTGGCGGGCCGGCGGACTGGCGGCACGCAGTCTGGGACGCGCGCACGCCCCGCCGCGCCCCGCCACGCCCCGCCACGCCGCACACCTGTCACCCAGATCACAAGGCATGGCGCGCCGCGAGGACCCCACCGGGGGGCCGTCAGGCAGGGGCCGAGGGAGGGACCACCCGAGTTTCGAGCGCGGGCGCCTTTCGACGGAAATGGCAGATTCGAACGCGCGGCACGTTAAGCCGTGTTTGATCATCTCGGCGACGTGGTGGCGTGCGTCGTGCGGGTCCTTCGTGTCAGCGGGGACGGCCGGCCGGCGAGTGTGTGTGTGTGTGTGTGAGCGCGAGTGTGGGAGGGGGAGGGCCTAATTGGTACTCCAGCCGATGGGGGCACCGCCATTGTCCCCCTATTCATTAGAGGCAATGTCTTGGGGCCGCGCTGCCTTGGTGCGTGCTGCCGTCCCCGGCGGCCGTGCCCCGGCCGGCCTGGCAGTTGGGCGGCTGGTTGGGGCTCGCGGCTTGGCCCGCCAGCTCACGGCATCAAATTTGAATAAGTTATTTCGGCCGTTTCCGACGTTTGCCGCGGCTCCTCGTCCGGCAGCGGCAGGGCCCTGTCCCTCGGGCCGCGCGGCCGCGCCCCGGCGTGTCACGACGCCGGCCCGGTAATCAGATGATAATAATAATAATAATGGAGGTGAGAAGGAGGACTGCAGACTGATTCCGCACAGCGGATCCGTCGATCTACCTCTCTGACAGCCGCCAATCACAGCCGAGCAGGCCGGAGTTTCGGGGGTCCATCTGCCGGACCGTCGGTCACACCAACAAAATTACTGTACGCTCTTACAAACTAAGTACTTTGTAATTTACACAGCAAAATCTTGATTTAAAAAATTAATAAACAGTTTGTATCTTATGTGCACATGAAGAAGAACAAATGCTGGGCCGAAGTACGTACCGCGAATTCACTCTTGTGGGCCTCCTTCTCCTTGGCGCCTTCCGAAGGGACCAAAGTCCTCGCAGTGGCAGTGCCGCCGTGCGAGGCGCGGCCGGGGCTCACTAGTGCGTAGGTCAAGGTCTCCCTCCCTGGCACTTTGCAACAACGTAAAGGTTAAAATATCCTTTCCGTCGCACGCGCAAGTGTGTGTGTTTTCTCATAAAGCCCCACCCAGTGGAGTACTACTCTATTCCACTACTTGTCATACAGTGTCGCGCTCACGTTCTCTCTCGATGGAGCACACACGCACGGGCAGCGCGAGGACACCCCCTGCGGTCAAGTCCTTGACGGTGTTTGCGAAGGGAGCCGCGGGGTGTCCTCTGAGAGAGAGAGAGAGAGAGAGAGAGAGAGAGAGAGAGAGAGAGAGAGAGAGAGAGAGAGAGAGAGAGAGAGAGAGAGAGAGAGAGAGAGAGAGAGAGAGAGAGAGAGAGAGAGAGAGAGAGAGAGAGAGAGAGAGAGAGAGAGAGAGAGTTGTGCGAGGCCGGTGGAGCACTTTGCAAGGGAACACGAACTTGCCAATCGCTGGCGTGGAGTCCCAGCAAGTTCGGTAAATTTCCTCCGCGGCCACGTGACAGCAGAGCCGGCGACTGGTTTGTATCCACGTCGCCATCGTTGGCGGATTGCGCGTTCGCGCCCGCTGTGGATGTCGGTCCTTTTTGTGCGCTTGGCCGGCCGACCGGCCCCGCCCTGCAGGACGCCATGATAGCGGAAGTCACGGTGGCCTAGCTCTGAACATTGCCTGCTATAATGTGGTCGTGCCGGGAGCGCGCCCACCGACCGTGCTGGACAACAACAAGCAGCGCCATATCCTCGACACCCTTCGTCCTTCCGCACTGTAAACCGGCCTCAGAAATCGGCGGGCAAACAGCAGCGCGGCTCGCGACACCAGATCAGCAGACCCCTTCACTCCTTGCCGCGGCCGCGTCTCTCGCCGAGGCTGGAGTCGGATTGGCCGCGCCGCGAGCCCGCCGGCCAATGGGAGGCGCCGCGACGCCCCGCCGCGCCCCGCGCGCCCCGCCACGCCCCGCCACGCCACGCCTCCCGCGGCTGCACCTGTGCGGCGGCACGCCAGGCGCGCGCCCGCCGCCCGCCCGAGCACGCCAGCAGCCCGCCGGCCCGCCGGCCAATGGGGGGCCGCGGTGATAGAGCCGTCCCCCACCGCCGCCGACGTCGCCGCCGACGACCCCGCCGACGTCCCTGCCGACCGCCACTGGCCCGTTGTTGCATCAACAGCACGGCGTGCCAGCCTGTCAGGCACGGCGAGCTACGCGCGGATGAGACGATGTTAAAATGTTGTGCGCCTTGGCGGGGCCTCGGCGGCGGCGTCCTCCGGGCCGTCGTCGCCCTGTCTCCGTCTCTCTCGCACTCGAGGGGAGGCCCGAACGGGAGCGAAGGAGACAGAGCGACGATGCGCTTCTTCGCCATGGGTCTGCTGGCGGCGCGTCGTGGCTGCGATTCTGTTAGAGGCCATTATGGGAGATAAATTAAACGCGCGCGGTGTTTGCAGTGCTGGACGACGCTCCACGAAATCGTGGAGCAGCGGGAATCGACTCGGAATAATTGGAGGGGGCAAGTTGGAGGCAACCGAGTGAGAGATTCCAGGCGAAAATAACCGTGCGATTCATAACACGATAAAAATGTTTTTAAAAATTTTATGATGAAATGATGTAATGATGAAGAAATTGCTGAAAATCATGCTTCGTTCATCCGATCAAATTTCTCTGCTGTCTGGATTCTGAGTTCATTCAAAACGTTTTCTCGAATAGTCTTGCTGCGAGACGCCGTTATCAGTTTGCGGATGGAGCGTGTGAAACTCGAGGCAGTGCCACAGCATCGCGTCTCTGGTCCCCGGTTCTGCAGTCTCAGAGAAAGTGGATCTCGATTAGGAAGAAAATAAAACGCTACCATAATGTAAACCAATCAACACAACAACGATATGAGAAATATCAACTTCTACTCTGTCAGCGTTACTGGCTCTTATCTCCGCAAATATATTGATTTTTGCGATAGTCCCCGAGAGAGACGGTTTGCTTATCATTAATTTAGATCGAGAATAATGAATCAAAATCAACAATATTGGAAATCGAAGAACTACAGCTTTTTTGGTGGGATGTAGATTACGTTCGGTGCGGGCCCAAACTCCAAGAGACATGACCCCGGATATGCACACCTTCCCTCGCTAGAGCGACTTCCACTAGTCATCACATGTCGTTTTCGACCTAGGGTCGTGTGCAGGCTGTCTTTGTCCGGGGTTTGTCAGGCCTTTATCAAACTGCTCGAGTTTTATCAGGGATGAGGTGACTCGTCCTTGCAGATACGCACCGTAAGCGTCTTTGTGCTGCGCGCACACGCCACGCCGAGCCAGAGACCCTCGATGACGACGGAACGCACTCGGCCCCGTAAGTACCAGGTGGTCCAGGAACCCCGCGACAAAATGAGAGGTATGCAGTCCTAGAAGTTCCTAGAAGCCGTCAGCCAGGACACGCGCACTTGCATTTAGAAGTGCTCTCGTCCAGATAGCTCCGCGGTCCGAACACGGCACGGCGCGCACCCCCACCCCTACGGCTGCCTGTGGTTCCTCCCCCGCCTCTCTCCGGGCCAGGGGGAGGGGGGGGGGAAGCAGCGCGGGGCCGAGGCGGCAGGCAAGGCAGACAGCAGCCGACGCGGCGAGGCGCGTGGCGGAGGACGCGCGGCACGGCGTCCGCCACCCCGGCCGCCCAGCTGACGGCGCGCTCGGCGTGCTTGGCGTCGCGCGGCGCGTCTGCCAAAGCCTGCCGCGGTCCGGCCGCCCGGCCCGCTGTACCCGGGGCGCGCCTGTCGCGGTGGCAGTAGTGCAGCGGCGGCGGCCGTGTGGTAACCGAGTGGTAACCCGCAGCCAATCCGCGGCCGCGACGCCGCTCCTGACGTCACGACCAGCCAATGTCAGAGCCGCCGGCTCGCGTCACCGGCTAAAAATACGCGCCGCAAATCGGTCCGCGGCGGGCACTGAGGCGCGCGCCACGTTCTGGCGTGGCGCGGCGTGGCGCGGCGTGGCGGCGTGGTGGGGCGGGTGGTGGGGCGAGGCGAGGCGCGCGGTGGGGCGTGCCGCCTGGCGCTGTGCGCGGCGCAGCAGGCCAAGCAGGGGCCCCCAGTTTACGCGCGACCACCGACAGGACAAGGCGGCCGGCGTGCGTGCGTGCGTGCGCGAGTCAGTGTGCGTGCGCGTCGTGAGTGTGCACGCGAGTGCCGCGAGTGCCGCGAGTGCCGCGAGTGCCGCGAGTGATGTGATGACACGAGTGCGAGTTAGTGTGCGGGCGCTCGGCCCCGGCTGCCCCCCTGGGATACTGAGGATACTGCGTGCCTCGCCGTGACGGAGACCCCGTGACACACTGCAGACGTGAGTAACGTGACAGTGACAGCACGGCCGTGCCGACCCGCCGGTCGGTCACCTGTTGCCGCCCTGTGCCGCCACGCCCGTGCCGGCCGTGCGCGGTGGCCGCCGCGACACGATGTCACGCCCCACGTGTTGTCGGCCTGCTCCCCGCCGCCCTGTCGTCGCTCTGGCGGTCATCGTGTGCATGCGGAGCTACACCACCTTCGGAGTGGGAACACGAGCCGCGCGGTCAAGGAAGGAACGCGGCGGCGAGGCGATGCAGCGCCTCAATGAATGAATGGACATGCCTGGCGCCTCGTCTGGCCGGCGCGGCGGACGGTAATTCACATGCGCATGAGAAATGCTGCCGGTCCGGCCTGCAGTCCGCGCCAAAGCAGTGCCGCGGCGCCGCAGCCCAGCCACGGGGTCACGGGCGCGGCGCCGCCGCCTGTCCGCCTGTCAAATCCAGAAGAACAAGGACACTCATCGCCTGAGCGGCAATGAGCGCCGCGCTAACAGGAAAACCTACAAGCGCGCCGAGAGTGCCCTGCGGCTTTATGGGAGCAGCGTCTCTCTCGCAGCCTCCAGGACGCCCCGTGCGCGGGAGGGGGACAGAGGAGGCAGCGCGCCTTTACGAGGCTCTGCAATTCCTCCTTTACGATAGCAGCGAGTCTCGGACTCTCGGACGCGGTCTATAACGCCGGGATGACAGGCGGTGCCAGCGCGGCGCCCTCCTCACGCCGTCCCCCTCGCAGCCGTCGGGTCCGGCGGGCGCGAGACGGGGCGACGACGAGCCGACCGCACCGGCGGTACGTCCCCGACGCGGACGCCGAACGGCGGCAACGGCCACAACGACGGCAACACGCCGTTAGCGGACGGGTTAGGGCGGCGTAAGGTTTCGCTCTCACCGTTGCTGCCAAAATGGATGTAACACTCCGTTCGACACGTTTGCCTTGGCTTGCCTTCAAAAACCGTAAAGTATAAATGTAAATGAACAGGATCCGGTATGGTCCACGATAAAGAGTTTCTGTTTCTGCGTTTCGGCTTGGAAGGGACATTGATGAAGCCAGCGCGCTTCGCTCCCTTCGGTCCGCATCCCTTTCCGGCGCGGTGGTCTCGTTTCCAGGAAGTGGCCTGTTGGTCGGTTGTATGGTTTGTCGCGGCGTGGCGTGTCTCTCTCTCTCTCTCTCTCTCTCTCTCTCTCTCTCTCTCTCTCTCTCTCTCTCTCTCTCTCTCTCTCTCTCTCTCTCTCTCTCTCTCTCTCTCTCTCTCTCTCTCTCTCTCTCTCTTGCATATCAGCGAGGGCTTGCCACCGCACCGCGGCTGCCGGCGGGGACTCCGTTTCCCTATCCCAGCGACAATGTTTTCACACTCACTCTTCATGACTCATTTCCGAGTAGAACGTGTGTGAAAATCGGTACAAATATTTGTGCACGAATTCGGCGGACCTACGTACACATTTTTGTTCTTCAATCTTCCACATGTGTGATCTGTATGCGTGCGCGTGTGCAAATTTGAACGCGTGTCCGAACCGTGTCCACACACTTGTCTAAAACCGGTCGCCAAACACTGTAGCTCAACATAAATTCGTGGTTCGGGGCGGCGTTATTATGTCCCATTTGCCGCGGAGTCTGGTCGCGCCCACCTCAGCGCGTCGTCCCGCCTGCCCAGTGGGGCTGCCCGGCCAGGGCTCAACACTCAACACGTGTCGCGGCGTCGCGTCGGCGCAGTATGCCTCGGGCGTGGGCCGTCGCCGTGTCTCGCTCGCACTCGCGGGGTGGCCCGCGGGGGCGCGAGAGAGACGCAGCGACTGTTCGGCATCGGGCGGCGCGTGTCGCAGTGCTTGCGGACGGCCTGACGGGCCTGACGGGCTGGACCATCGCGAGCCTCGACTTGTCTGTCAACATCCACTTTGTCGTTCCCTCGCAGTGTCGCGCCTCACTAACGACGGGCGCCAGGCGCCGCCGAACTCTGTCGTCGCTCTGCCTCTCTTTCGTGGGGCACGGCCCGCGCACAGGTGCGAGAGAGACGAGCGTCGGGGCGCTCGCCGCCGCTGGCCGCCCGGGCCGTATGGCCGCTCCCGGGCGAGATAGCCATCTCCATGGACGGGACGTCCGCGCCGCCGTTCCCACGCACTCGTCTCCGCGGAGGACGCCGAGGCCTTGCAGCAGCCCCAGTGACCCCTCGGCGCCGTCGTCTTGTCGTCGACGCCGTCCTCTGAACGCCGCATAACGCAAACTGCCAACTGCCCGGCCGTTTGCGGTCTTCTTCTGGAAATGTTTCTCCGCGTATTCGTCCAGCATGCCGACTTCATCGCTACTGCCGCCATACGACGTAACGCACACGTTACGGACACACACACACACACACGTAATATTGCCGTTTTCTTCAAGGACATAGACACACACACGCAGCGTGCTGGGGCCCCCTTGCTTCCACCAGCCAGCCACTACTTTAGTTCCCTTGAGTTTGTCATATTTTAAAGCCTCCTCATAGCGCGCCTGGCCGGCTGGCCGCCTGCTTGACTGCCTGGCGCTGGCTGGGCGCATGCAGCTAAATGGCAAATACTAATGTGTTTCCTGAGACACGAGTGACTGCGTCTGCTTCGTGTGTGTGCATTTGTGTGTGTGTGAGTGTGTGTGTGAGTGTGCCTGCATTCGTCCATGTGGATACTTCAACGAGCACTGCCCTGCACTTGCTGCGAAATGATTTACGCGACACACACACATACGCGCACACCTGTCCACCGTTTTAATTCCTGCGTGCCAAGTGCATCGGCGTGTGGCGGCGGGTGGCGGCGGGTGGCTCGGCCGGTGCGTGGCGCCTTGGCACGCGTTCCCCTCCTTGTCCCACTCCCCCGCTGCGCCCCGCTGCGCGCTTGACTAGCAATGAAATGAGAAGCAGACAGCCGGACACGTGTTGGTGCAAGGGGGTGGGGGTCGGGAGGGGGCGCAACTGCGGTGAGATATCTCGGAGGGATTATATAGACCTCTCAGCAGCCGCTGCGCGGGTGGGCGCAGGCGCTCGGCCGCGCCGATTTCGTTGAAATTCATTTTTGGCCTGACGCGCGTCTTCTCCGTCTTGTTTATTTCGGGCCGGCTCGGTGGAAAGTTGGTCTTGATTTACGAGAATCGGTTTTGCTCGGTTTTGCTGCTTCGGCTTCCGACACTGACCACGGCCACTGAGGGCGGGTCCTCGAGAAACCGGGTCAAAGCTTGTACCGCCATCGCGCACCGTCGCTACCGTCTCTCTGTCTCGCGCCCGCCAGGGCGTGTTCGGTGCGAGGGAGACAGCGCCACGAAATGCAGTGCGGAATCAGTGCGTCCGGAGGGAGGCGATGGTCCTCGCCGTCACAGAGGATGTTCCGCCCTGACGTCCCGGTGCGGTGCCAACCACGTCCTGCTGCCCCGCCCCGCCCCGCCCCGCCCCGCCCCGCCCCGCCACGCTCCGCTACGCCGCTGATGCCGGCTGATGCTGACTTCATTAAGGCCCGCATCGCCGGGCTGCACTGGGCGCCACTGGGTGGGTGCGCCGCCCCGTGTTGTTAATGCAAATAAGGCCAAAGGACGGACGGACGCGGCGCCAGTGGCGCGGCAGGCCGAACATTACTCACGTCGCTCTGTCTCTCTCGCACTCATGGGACTTCCCGCCGGGAGAGGTCGAAGGTTTTATTTGTTAAAGTACTGCAACCGTTAGAGAGTCCCCCAGTGCGTGGGTGGGATGCCCAGGGGTGTCCTCGGTGTCCTCCAGGACGGCGTCGGGCGGGGCAGAACATCCCGGGCCGGGCGAGCCGAGCGCCCGCGGACGGCGGGTAAGGCACTCCAGCACGACGCCCGAGCGCTGCCGCGCGGCGGCGGCCTACCCGCCAGGCGCTCCAGCCAGCACTGCAGCACGGCAGCCAGGCGGCCGGAAAACAGCTGTAGCAGTGAATGGGTTTCGATTCCGCACACCGCTGGCTGTGGCGGCAGGGGGGGGGGGCATTCAAACGCACAGCCGCAATAAAGGGCTACGGTCGGGCGCCCCCGGCCACGCCGACGCCCTCCACGGGGATCTGGGCGGCGGCGGACGGAGTAGGGCCGGGCGGGGCGGGGCGGGGCGGGGTGTTAACTGATTGGACTTAATTGGCGGGCGCGGTTTGTCGCGCCAAGGGACACCAAAAGAGACCACAAACGGAACTGAAAAAAATAATAATACGGAAACACAAAAACTCACACGAAAAGCTGATGACCATTTTGGCGCACGGACGGGTCCGGGCGGCCTGGGCGTGGGGTTGCTTCGTCCCGCGCAACATATTCACGGCCAGAGATTTGAATTTAAACCACGGCGTCGGAGTCTCGGGCCAGATCTAAATTCCGTCTTTGTTTTCCTTGCTCGTCGCGGGGTGAGTGCGGGAGGGGAGGGGGAGGGGGAGGGGGAGGGGCCGTGCCGTCCGATTTGCCTCGAGATTAGGCAGCTGTCCGGGCCCCGTCCGTGCGCGACGAGCAAACGGCCAAACCACTTCTGCGAATTTATCGTTTCCTCCGCCCGCGGTGTGCTGCTGGACGGGGGCGGGGCGGGGCGGGGCCGCCAGCTACAATGCCCGGAGTGAGTAGAGAGTAACTCCAGGATGGAAACCTTGACGTCGCACAGTGGATCAGAAGACCGTTGATGCGGCCAAAATTGTAGACGCGTTTTGAGCTCCAGAGTCGCTGAATGGGACTCTAATCGAACGTGTGACCCCACCAATGGATTGCTCTCCGAACGAGGAATCCATTGGTGGGGTCATACGTTCGATTCCAGTCCCATTTAGCGACTCTGGAGCTCAAAACAGGTCCGGGATTTTGGCCACCTCAACGGTCTTCTGACCCACTGTGCGCCGGTACCCTTTGAGCCGCGTATATGCGCGAACGCAGCGCGCCGACGACGAGTCGACCGCCTCGGCCTGCACCGTGACGAGGGGCAGAGAGGCGCCACGGCTCGCCACTGGGACGCCGCCGCGACGCGCACCTTAAAACAGCTGTTCGTGTTGCCGGCCGCGCCCACGCCTGCCGGCCGTTCAGGCCGACGACGAGCTCGGCGCGGCGCGGCACGCACTTCCCTTCCTCCCGCGCCGCCCGTCGAGCCCCGCCTGGCGCTGCTTGGCCTGCTCAAGGACGCGGCCGCCTCGCCGCCTCGCCGTGCCCGAACCGTACCGAGATGAAGCTGACCTGCTAGGCCCGCCCCGCCCCGCCCCACCCCACCCCGCCCCGCCGCGCTCGCAATGAGGAAGACTACTCGGGTCAGCCTCGGTGCCGGGCCAGCCACGCTGTCCCGCCCCGCCCCGCGCCTCGCCGCGCATGATGAATGGAGTATCTCAAAGAGAACGCCTCGCGCCTCCTCGCCGCCCCGCCCCGCCCTCCGCCGACACAGTGAGCGGCGGTCGACACCTTTTCAATCTTCATCTTGTGTCGCCTGACCCAGGCTCGTGAGACCGTGGGACTTTTTCAATTAATTTTCGGCGAGAAGGATGCGGCGTTGGCGGGCGGCACTAGAGAACCTAGACGACTTACAACACGGCGGCGCTGTGCAGCAATCGCCTTATCGCGGGCCTCGGCCAGGCAGCAGGCTTATTCCGAACAGCCGTCAGTCGCTCTGTCTCTCTCGCACCCGTATGGGACGCCCCGCGAGTGGGACAGAGACAAAGTGACGAAACGATTCAACGGAATCGCTCGCCAGTTTCCGGCCGTGAATTAGCGGTATCGGACGCATGGCGGTCCTTATCGAAGAGGACGGCGGCGACGGCATCGGGGAGCAGCGGGGCGTCAGACGAGATGCCCCTCCCCGCCGCACGCCCCGCACCGGTGGCAAACCAGTTTGTAGGCGAGGAGAGCCTTTATGGGCTGTTACCTGCCTGGAAGAGGAGAAGACCCCCACGGTCGCCAGCGCCGCCGCCACCTAGCGCGCCGAGACGATTTTTACAGACAAGCTCTGCATCTAGCGCGGCCGCGGGTGTGGCGGCGAGCTCTAAAGGGCAGGTCGGATTGCGGCATGGCTTGGTAGCGCAGGCGGTTGCGATGCTGACCTCCGGTCGCACGGTCCCGGGTTCGATTCCCACTCGCGCTTCGTTTTATTTTCTTCGTCATGTCATCCTGTTGATTGGTGGTGAATTTTCCCGCGTCAGCCTGGCGGGCCAACGCAACGCCACGGTGGCCGCGGATCGCTATGGGGCACCCGAGGGGGCCACCCGTAGGGCCACCATGCTGAACACGACCGCACCCATGAGCGGCTATAAGGCGCCCCGCGGACACGCAGAGCCACGCACTAGGCTGTCGCTCCGTCTCGCTCGCACTCATGAGAGAGAGAGAGAGAGAGAGAGAGAGAGAGAGAGAGAGAGAGAGAGAGAGAGAGAGAGAGAGAGAGAGAGAGAGAGAGAGAGAGAGAGAGAGAGAGAGAGAGAGAGAGAGAGAGAGAGAGAGAGAGAGAGAGAAGACAACGCTTTGGGGACTGAGACTACAGAGCCGTGCGGAGCCTCGCCTTGAGAGTGCCGCGCTACATCGTGTCGGCCGTGTCGGACCATGCGTGCAGCGCGTCGGGCTTCGACGGCCCGTCCCAAAGCGCAACATTTCAACTACTGCGGGAGCCCCTCCACTCCAAGATGGATGGCCGCGTGGTCGACCCGCCCGCCGCGCCGCGCCGCCGACGTGGTGATTTATATTTTGTTATTCGCGGCCATCGACGCGACGCTCTACTGGCTGACTGGCCTCTGTCGCACCCCTCGGAACGCCAACGCCATAAGGGCAAAAGAGACAGAACCATGATAACAGTTAACTCCCGTTCGCGGATGCGATTTACCGCGTTCGCCGCCGCGTCGCTGTCGCGGTGTCTGGCGGTGTAGCGCTATCGCGAACGGCGAGCAGTGTCCGAGTCACACCGCCAGCACCACGCCGCGTGCTTCCCGACGGCGCGTCCGAGGCTTGATTGCTGGATTGGCGTGTCCAGGGCGCCCCTGCTCCACTCCCTGCACGCGCGTGGCGTGGCGGCGCGGCGCGGCGCTTTGGAGAGCCCTCCCTGCGGCGCGGCGGTCGTGTCCGGACGCTCCTCGTCAAGGCCGAGCATCGCCAAGAGGCGGCAAAAGGCCGCAGTGCCGCCGCGCGCCCGCCGCCCGGCCGGCCCCGCCGCGCTCCGTCCGCGGCCCGGCCACAAAAGACAGCGAGTTGCTAGCCGGCCCATTCCGGACCGCGCTGCCGTCGCTCTGTCCCTCTCGCACCCGCACGGGTCGCCGCATTGGTGGGAGGGAGACGAGCGCACCGCGGCAGCACTGGCAGCACCGCGGTCGTAAACGCTACACGGCGATTGTAGATCTAGTCCGGCGCGGGGGCGTGCCCCCGCCCCCCTCCGGCCCACCAGGTCTTCATTACCGCACAGTGCCTCTGTCTCCCTCGCACCCGTTCGGTCGCCCCATGCGAGAGAGAAGGAGGGACAATCCAATCGGAATGAGTCTGCCGAGGACCCGCTCATAAATAACTGCAAAGCGTCCAAAATTGAAAAGCTATTCGTCCCAAGGCCCTGATTATTTATCATTCCTCTGCCGGCGCGCCATCTTCTCCCGCGGCCGTGGTGAACTTGACCTGCCCCTCATCGGTCTTGACCTGGGCTGGGCGCGGGTCTGCCCCACGCCGCCCCGTCATTTGCATACTCCGCGCGCGACGCCGTCTCGGCCTGCACAGAGAATGCCACGAACGAACCATGGACACTACTACCGTCATCGGCCGCGTCCCACTGCGGCCACCGACCCAACACGCTCGAGTACAACAAACTGTTGGTTGGTACCGACCGTCAAGCAGCAGAGATGACAACGGTCTGCTGAGTAGGAGCAGCAGGTTTTTCGAAAATCTTGCGCCGCCCTGGGGACGCGGCCCTGCGACGGCGAATAGCAATTTCGTGTTTTAATTATCTAGTGTGGCGGTGATTGATTACTGCTTTGGGGGCGTTATTGTCTCTCTCTCTCTCTCACGCACATGCTCGCGCGCGCGCACACACACACACACTCACACACAAGCATGTGCGATGTGCGGCTTTGTGTGCCGAGACTCCCCTGTTCGCCAGACTGGTGTCTTGAATAATGTTGGCCAAATTCGCGTGACGGTTTGGTGCGCCCCGCCCCGCCCCGCCCCGCCCCGCCCCGCGAGCTAGCGAGCGTCGTGAACAGTCGTGAACAGAGGCCTCATTCGGGCTCACTGCTTCGGGCTGCTCCACATGGAGACAGAAGATGCACAGGCCGAGCTGGCAGGCAGGCGCTGCCGCGGCGACCGAGCTGGCGTCGAGAGCTAGCGTCGGCTGACCGGCAGCGCCAGGTCATATGTTCGATCCCAGAGAGCGCCTGAGAGTGTCGGCTAATTTTTGTCAGTTCCGGTTTTTGTCAACGCAATATGTGAGGTCAGATACTACGGACGCAGATTGGCGAAAGCGGCACTCAAAAAAACATTTCTTAGGCCGTGAAAAACGGGCGCCTCTGGCTGGAATCGAACAACGAACCGGCCTAAAAGACGCGTCGGGCTGGGCAGCCCGAGCGGGCTGCTCCGGGCTGCGTCGGGCTCTCGGCACCAAGCTCGGGCCGGGCCGGGCCGGGCTGCTTCCCTCGGGCCGGGCCGGGCTCGGGCTGGTCGCTCCGTAGCGTCGGGCTGCTTTTCGGCGAAGCAGTGAGCCCGAATGAGGGCTCTGGTCGTGAAGCGCTGTGAGGCCGGCCGCCCGTCGGCCCCTAGTCCGTCCGTCCGTCCGTCCGTCCATCCGTCCGTCAGTGTGGGTGGCCCGGGCGCATGTCGGCCTATTTGGCAGGGGGAAGGTTGCTGTATGGCTTCTCCAATACTTGTCCCCTCCAAGGCTCCAAGGGCACGCTGCCTTAGTCGCTAACTCGTTTTGCCGCGCGCTCACCTTTCTTTGTAAACCTCTTCCTATCCCGGATCTGCTCCGTCCGTGTGCGTCCGTGAACCAGGCACTTCATTTTTCTCATCCGCACGGTAATTGGAAAACCTCGTTGGAAATGCAACAGTTTAGTGCTACTTACTGTTGATCGACCCCTTTCACCTCGTTTCCCGAAGTCGTTTTTTTTTTTTTTTTTTTTGGCTGGTTTCTTCTGTGGTGCGCGCACGCCAACGAAGTGAGACCGCGACAGGAGCGGCGAAAAACAAAGAAACGCATGCCCGCCGAAGTGGCCGTAAAACACTGGGCAAACACGAAATCGGGAGGACTGCGAAGCACTGACACTGCCAAGCGCCATGCCGCTGCGAAACGGAGGGACGCGGAGGCCGCCGCCTGCTTCAAAACAAAGTCGGCGCTGACCAGACCGAATCGCGCCACTCGGAAGAAGGCGGGATTTGCCTTTACCGTGAGGTCGGAATCAGCCGAGTGTCGAGTGTATGCATGTCGCGTGCGCGTGTGTTTGTGAGGACGTCGTGCGTGCGTGTGAGTGAATACGTGTTCGGGGCGGGACCGAACCGAAACTGTGGTATCGTTTGGAATGGCACACCGCTCGGGGCTGTGCCTGCCCCGCCTGCCCCGCCTGCCCCGCCTGCCCCGCCTGCTCCGTCTGTCCCGCCTGCCGCAGCCGCACGCTCGGTGCTGGCTGTGCTGGCCCGGCCGCCCGGCACACAACACGGTCAAATAACATCCAACAGGAGCACGGTCGCCACGCCACGGCCTCACCTCCCACGAGACGCGGAGAAAAATTCCAAAAGCAGCCAGTTTAGGAGAGAATCAGAGGAGCGGCCGGAAAAAAAAAGGATCGGGGAAATTAATAAAAGCCGCGTGTAAGTGTGTGTGTGTGTGTGTGTGTGTGTGTTTTTGTGTGTGTTTGTGTGTGTGTGTTTTCTCTCTCCACGGGTAAGGATGTCCATGACAAATGACATATAAGCGCGCGCAGCGCGGAGACCAGAGAAATATGCCTACTTCCAAAAATAAATCTGTTTGGCGTGCTACCGGCGCGGCGACATATAAACAAACGCGTCGTGATTGGTTGCCGAGGCCGATCGCCGCGCGTCGCCGCGCCGATGCAGTACAGTGCGGCGGCTGCCGGACGGGCCGGCCGCTGAGAGATGCGGCAACGGGGCGCGGAGGGAGGGGCAGGGAGAGGCGTCACGTCACTCTCTGCAGACGTGACCGTGTGACAGTTTCCCTCGTGTCGCCGCGACCAGCGCGACCCCAAGACGCCGGCCGGCCGTGTCGTCGGGCTGGTGCAGAGTCCCGGTGCGGGGGCGGCGTGCTCTATCAGACTGGACGGAGACGGATCGCCCAGCCGGCTGCCGCGGACGGGCAGGGGAGGGGTTCGAAGCTGACGCAGCTGACGCCAGGGCACGCAGGACCTCCCTGTAGTATTGTGATCGCGGAGACAGGCGCGCGGGTCGCAGGTCGGGGGCGTGCTGCTTCGGCAGGGCGAGCAGCACGAGGAGGAGGCTGTTTGCCCTTGCCTTCTCTCTGTTTGCGCTGCCAGGAGAGGATGGACAAGGCAACACCACGGAGCCTCAGCGCGGGGTAGGCAACCAGCCGCGGGGAATATTTGTCTGTCTTCCTGTCTGTTGGCCTGTACTTCTGTAGGTCTGCGTGTCTGTACGTGTGTGTGTGTGTGGTGTGTGCAGTTGCGGTCGGGCCTGCATGTGCCCGCAAAGCCGCACGGGCACACAACAAATCAGGCAACAATTACAGCGACCACCGGCCGCAGAGAGCCGCGGTGTGACGCATGCGCTGTAACGCTGTAACGCCGCGGGTCGCTGTGCGTTGCGTTTGTTACGTTGCCTTGGAGGCGTTGTAAGGAGGCGAAGGCGGACTGCGAAGGCACACACGCCGCTAATGTGTCATTACGATTCCTTCCCGGAACGGCCGCGCGGTGTCGCACAGTGGTTCAGAAGACCGTTGAGGCGGCCGAAATTCTAGACGCGTTTTGAGCTCCAGAGTCGCTTCATGGGACTCGTATCGAACGTGTGACCCCACCAATGGATTGCTCTCCAAACTCGGAATCCATTGGTGGGGTCACACGTTCGGTTTAGTTCAATTTAGCGACTCGGGAGCTGAAAACGCGTCTAGAATTTTGGCCGCCTCAACGGTCTTCTGACCCAGTGTCTGTCGCCCGTGTCGCCCTGGCCGGCCGGCCGGCCGCCCCACGCGCCTCTACACTCCGCCGCGAGTAATGAGTGGGAGGGGGAGTCAAATTGGCCCGCACGCCCGGGCTGCGAGTGCGAGAGAGCGCGCGCGTCCCGAGCCCATATTTCCAGCAGCGGGGCGCTGCGCTGGCTGCGCTGGCTATGCGCTGCGGCTGCAAGGACCCCGCGCGGTTCGGATGCGAGTCACGCAGACGGAGGACCTGGCTGGAGCCTGACTGGAGCCTGGCCGAGAAGGGGGCGTAACTGGAGGCGGGCGGCGCGGAGATGCGGCCCTCTTGCCCTGACGGCCTGGACCGGCCCACCTGTCGTGACCTCCGCGGCCGGGCCAGCGGGCCACTCCGAAACCGTCTCCCTCGCACCTGAACGGGACGCCCCGTGAGTGCGAGAGAGACAGCGCGACGAAAGCGCCGTTCGGAATCTGCGTGCGCGGGCCGAATGATACGCGCGAAAAAGGCGCCACAGTGTGGCTGGCCCAGCGAGGCGTCGCCCCGCTAACGAATATGGTTTCGGAAAGTTCCCGACGCGGCGGTGGAGGCTTCGAGGCGCGCACGCCGCACGCGACCGAACTGCTAATGAACAACAAAACGGGCAGGGCGCGGGGAGACGCGGCGCGGAGATTTATGCGGAACCGTATGAAAAATGGAAAGACGTTTCGGACGACGGCGGGAAGGACGGCGGCGAGCTGCTCCGTCCGCGGCGGTGTCAAGCCCGACGACGCCAGCGGCAGCAGCGACAACGCTTGCCTCTTCCTGAATACCTTTCCGCAATTATCGCGAGTGAGTGATTACTCGGTGATGAGGACTACTGCGAGGCTAGTTGCGTTTCGGACGCGGCCTGTCCCCTCCACGGCAGCCTTGGCACCCTCCCCCCCCCTCCCCTCTCCGCTCCCGCGATGCTCCCCTCATTATAGCTTCATTGGCGGCAATTAGTGAATGCGTTATGCTGCCGCAATACACAGTCAAATGGCACACACGGCGACCAGACGCCTGGAGAACACGGAGTCTGGCCTGCTGGAGTTTGACGTGCTGAGTCTGGCCCGCTGGAGTTTGACGTGCCGGAGTCTGGCCCGCTGGAGTTTGACGTGCCGGAGTCTGGCCCGCTGGAGTTTGACCTGCCGGAGTCTGGTCCTCTGGAGTTTGACCTACCGGAGTCTGGCCTCCAGGCGGCTGCTCCCTCTTTGTGCGGTCCCGGCGGTCCTAGCTCACCGCAACGCCCTCGACGGCAACGTCCGACATTTGCCGTGTACTTTTATGGCCTTCTGCACCGCCTTTTCGCCGAGTTCCGGGACGCGCAGCAGGGGACCCTAATCCGGGGATCATCACCCCGGAGTCTGAATGCGATGGCCTCCCCGACGCCGTGATTTACCCTCACCCGTTCGCTGCTAACTACGCGCACGCGCAGTTCTCGTTTAATCCGCGCGTCTAATCCCGAAATATTGCCGCCGTGCGCTGCAAGGGCGCGGCGCGGCGGGTAAACGAATCGGAAAGGAGGGGTTTCAATGAACGCTCGTCGTCGTATTTCTCCCCGGGGACATTATATGACGGTGCCCCACCCTGACCCCGGCGGGCCGCGCCATGCCGGCCGTGGCAGCCCCGAGGGACTTACGGTGGACGTTTACAGCGGGTTCGTTCCAAACAGTGATTCTCCGTCGCTCTCTCTCTCTCCCACCTCCCAAGGCACGCCCCAGGAGTGCGAGAGAGACAGAACAGACTGTTCGGAGGGAAGGCGCGCCTTGCGTCTCGTCCTTAACGCGTGCCGGCTATCAATCAAAGAGGAGCTTTACCTTTTTATGCGTCTTTAATTCGAAAAGCAGGTGTGTAATTTGCCATTGATCGTCCGGCCGGCCGGCCGCGCCGCCATCACGCCGGTGTGGAAATTGCCCTTGGCATCGGGCAGGACCGCGGCAGGGCAGCGGTATATGGGACGCGCGGGTCAGACAGGCACACTGCAACACCCCCGGTATCTCCCTAACCGGTCCCAATGTTTGGGCCGTCCGGCCGGCCAGGCCGAGCCGTGCATCGGATAGGGAATTAGAATTAATGTGAGCGAGGCGGGCGCACCTCCTAACCTATGCCCTTTCGAGTTTTTCGACGATATCCTCCAAAATGACAGGTCGTTGTCGCCAGGGGTTGGTTTCGGTTGCGCGGGGCCTCTCTCGGACAGCAGGTGGGCGCGAGCGCGCCTTGCCCTTCCTTCACCTTGTGCGGGCGGGGGGCGGGGGCCGCGCTCATATACGGTGACTGCTGGAAGCACGCAAGCTGAGCCACAAACAAAAATTTGTTCGAGGAGAAACACTTAAAGTATTTTACCAAATTTTATTTTGGACAAAAATTAAAATCAAAAGTAGAGCACATTTTTTTTTTCAGGGCGTGAGAAAGCCAGGACGTAACTTGGCCGCGATGGCGCTGCGTTGCTGTGGGTGGCTTCAGTCCGCGCTTCCCGGCCCCGGGTTCGATCCCCGGCGTAAAAAGAGCCGGAGGCAAATCATGCCAAACCGATAGCTCGAAGGATACAATTTTCCTCCCCGAGTGTGATGAAGTTGTTTGTGCGTCAGTGTGGACTTAGCGCGGCGCAGCGCTGATAGATTTTCCGCGCCTCGGGCCGCCGCGCCCCGCCACGCCGCGGTTGCATGGCTCGGCTTGCCTCGCGCGCCCCCGGCTGCCCTTTTCGGCGCCGAGGGGCCCCTACACTGCACTGCAGGGCCGTGCACCAATCACGTAACGCATCCTGACCCCTAACCTACCCGTGGCCATGCGTAGGACCGTCCCCCCCCTCCCCCGGCCCCCGCATTGGTGGCATGGTTGGGCCGGCGCTGCGGGCTGACTCCCAACAGTGCTTTCGTCGCTCTGTCTCTGTCGCAGTCAGGGAGGTCCCGACCTGGGGTGCGAGAGAGAGTCAGAGCAACGAAAGGACCGTCCGGAATCAGCCATAGGCTGGTGGGCGAACGCGGCGAACGCACAGCCTCAGATTGGCCCGTCCAGATAGGTCGATTGAATTGATCCATTGACGTGCTGAGGGTTCAGGAAGGGCCCGGCCCGGCCCGCACCGCCGCTCACGTGCATCTGTTGGTGGCTCCGCGTGTGTGTGCGTGTGTGTTTGACGTGCAGACAGTCAACACGACAGCGTGAATCCCGTGGGATGATCAGGTGTTTTCTGTTGCTTCGCGGCACAGTCATGGCGCCGCCGCCGCGGTCCATCAGGGGTCAAGGGGGGGGGGGGGAGGACCGGGGGCAGCAGCGAGGCGGCAGGTGGAGGCAGTGGTCCACCCATCAGTGACGCAATGAGACATCCTTTTAACAACGCCTTTGCGATTTGCACGCGGCGTGTGTATGGTGCGTGCGTGGAGGTTCTCCGCCGAATGTTACGGAGTTTATGGACGGCGCCTAACGACCGACAATGGTCTGTGCTGGCCGGGGCCTGCATGGCCTCTGCAGGGCTGGGCTTCGTTCGCTTGATTGATGCCAATAGCCCCGAATCGCAGCGCCCCACCGGCGCGGACCTACTGACCTGCGGCCGCGCCGAGGCCTGCAGGACGTGCACGGCCTCCACGCGGCACGACGGCCGAGGCCTCGGAGAGGGTTGTAGCGGCGCATATACATCGTTCGCGCGCGCGCACACACACACTCACACACAGCATCTCCACCTTGAGATGTCACCCAGCACGACTGGCACATCAAGCCGCGGTCTCTGCTGGCACAGATTGGGGAGAGGGGGGCAGGCAATCGTTCATTATTTGCACTGGCCGCGATATGGGCTGCAGAGTGACTCCGAATAACGCTCACGTCGGTCTGTCTCTCTCGCGCCCTCACGGGTCGCACCATGAGTGCGAGAGAGACAGACGCCGCGGCATCAGTCTGCAGCCGTCGTGCAAATAGCGCGGGTCGCTACGGACATGTCGCCTGCCAATAGGTTGCCGCAAGCACGGCGCTGTGCGCGGGGCGGCCGCCGCCTCGGGCCTCTGGGCGAGAGTGGGCCGCGGACGCCGCGCCGCGGAGGAACGAGAGAGAGATGGAGCGCTTGTTTGACTCCACCCGTTCCCACGGTCTGGCTGCGCCAGGCTGCGCGCTGCGGCAAGCCGAGCCGCGCGGGCATGCGCGGGCCGCCGCGCCGTGCCACGCCGCCTCTACACTTCGCCCCCCCCCCCTTTTTCCTCTTCGCATCTGCCGCTGCGCCCGCTAGAAATTCAACGTGTCACCCCAGTTCATCTTCTCCTCCCGATGGTGGTCCTCGTCGCCGTCCTGCCGAAGCGAGGCCAGAGGGAAGTCCTCCGCGACCCTGCCGCCCCCCGTCCTCGATCCCGCCAAGCCCCGCCCCTCCACTCCCCCTGGCCCTGCCCGTGCTTCTCGCCGTGTGCGGCGGCGCGTCTGCTAGACGCTGTCTAGCCTAGGCACTGTCTCGTCTAGGGTTGCCGCTAGAGAGATAGCCATCACAGCCAAGGCCGTGGCTGGCATCGTAACGCCGCGGTACCTGGGTGGGTAGTGCGGGTACGGTACCCGCTTCTTAGCGCTGAGTAAGATGAGTCGAGCCGGGCGCCGGGCCGAGCCGAGCCGAGCCGAGCGGGCCGCGAAAATGTTTGCTTTCACGCCCGCAGCCGGCAGGCCGAGGCAGGCCGAACAGCCAGGCCCTCCAACTGGACGCAGCTCTAGTGCGACTTGAGCGCCGCAAACGCGCAAACACGCAGAGTGCGGGGAAAGAAGGCGAGGCGACAAAAGAGTCCTCTAAAACGCGGGGAGCAGCGCCTTCCTTGTAAGGCCTTGGGCGGCCGAGTTCCGGGCCTCCCACAAGCTCGCCGTGGCGCTGTGATGCTCTTCCGAGCCGCATTTAATTTCGCCCGGCAAGTCTTTGTCCTGTCATGTCACTCACTAGGCCTAGGCCGCGGGCCGACCACGCGCCACGCCGCGCCGCACCACGCCGCCGGCAGACGCGCGGACTCGCTCGGACGGATCGCACTGCACGCTGCGCATTCCCCCGGTTTGTGTGACATTTGGCGCATTTTGCCGCCCCCAGGCGCCTACAAGCCTAGCCTCGTGTTCAGTTGAACGGAACGGTTGGGACCCAATATCTGCGGGGCGCGGCAGGCAGGGCGGGGCGGGGCGGGGCGGGGGCGCGTGGTCGCCGCACCGCAAGGGCGCCAGGGGTTACTGGCGGCACCCAGCTGGCTCGCTTTGTGGAGCTGCCAACACCGCGGACCGCTCAGCCACACACGCCCCACCCCGCCCAAGCCGCCCCGCCCCACCCCGCCCCACCCCGCCCCACCCCGCCCCGCCGCGCCTCACCTCGGCAGGCGTTTCTGCAGAGCAGTGTCCACCCTGGCGCAGCAGTTTGAGGACAAATAGTGGGCGCGTTGCACTGGTCTCTGGGTTGCAGCGGGTTGCACCACACCGGCGGACGGACGGGCGGGGCTTGGCGCTCGGACGGACAGACAGACGGACGGACAGACGGACTCGCGGCCGGCGCAACTTTAATCGTAGTTCCGGCTATGGGCAATATGCAATAAAAAAAAAAACACGGCTTTGGGCTTCCCCCGTATTTCGCGGGTGTAGCAGCCACACTGTCCGTGGGAACGAAAACGACGCAGCCACCTGCACCGGCAAGGCGGGCCATCCGTCTCTCTCGCGCCGCGACGGGCCGCCACGCGAGAGCGAGACGGACAGAGCGTCGTGGATCGTCACATTGGTTGCTATTGGCTGCAGGAAATAGTCTCTTTCATGGCGTCCGTTGCCATGCCGACCAAGTCTTCCGGTGTAATCTGTTCAAACCGAACGCAACGCAACGGTGGGGAGTCAGAGCCAAGCATGCGCCCAATATATCAAACACAACACGCCGCTCGTTGCAAACACTGTGCAACAGCATGCCTACTCGCTGCTGAAAGCCCATCACACACACACACACACTCACCAGGGGGGCAGCAATGGCGATCATTTGCATAGGGCGTCCTTCCTTTTAAATCAGCGCTACTTATAAGAATGCACGATTTATTGCGCGCGTACCCCCTTCGCAGGTAATAAAACAGAAAGCAAGATAGCCGTCACATTATTACATAAAAAAAACCAATCATTAAAGGCCCTTTAAAAAATGTGTAGTGCAGTAATACAAAATGTAGGCAGTGGCACAAGAAGTTTTCAAACAGAATCAGTCGGGTCGGTCTACCGTGGGGCGAGTGCCGCGAGTCTCTCATACTTTCCGTTACCGATGTCCGGAATAAAGTGACTTTTCCTCTTCCTCTTCCGGTTCACGTGGGCTGGTTGTAACACACCCCACAGGTGTCCTCAGGCGGAGAGAAACGGGGGAGGCTCAACTTGTGGCCATCGTTTCTCCCTCCCTTCTTCTCCCTTCTGGTTCGGGCCTCATGCAAACACCCTGTGCTAGCATGTCGCTGCTTTCAGAAAGTGTTGATCTGCGGCGCGGCGTCGCCTGGCTGGTCGCGTCGCGTGTTTCCGGCAGCAGGAAGAAGCTGGCGGCGGGCCCGGCCACGCCAGGCCAGCCCCGCACGCCCTACCGCTCTGGCCGCTCTGGCCGCGCTGGCCGCCGTGGCACCGGGCCAGCAGATGGGTATTAATTGTGCCCGTCCTGCTTGTTGTGCGGCGGCGCGGCGGCGTGGCACGGCGCGGCACGGCGCGGCCATGAAAAATGAAACGCGCTATCGGTGCGAATACTTCAGGGTGGCCGTCAGGATGCCGCTCGCTGCCGATGGCGAATGGCCCACAACACGCGGCATGGCGAGACGGATCTCGCAAACAACGGCGGCGGCTCGACGCTAGAAGTGCCGCCGCCGCCCAGTGGCCGCGCGGTGACATCGGCCGGGCCTGCACGCCGCGGCGTAGAGGGCCATCTGGCCGCGCGGCTCGCTCTTTATTGGCGGCGAAATGGCGGCGATCTATATCTGCCCCGCTCGATCCTCGTGTTCCGCCGAGTCCGGTGGACGCGGCTTTTGGTAGAAAACCTTGACGCACGTTCCTCTTGTTGCAGGTCTCGCCGCGGTCCTCGCTCGTCGGCGACGTTCATGAAGAGCCACCGCGCCGGGAAGGACTCGCAGGACTCGCGGGACGAGCGCCCCGCCCCGCCGCGCCACGCCGTGGCTTCCCGGACCGCGCGCCATGCTGCGCAAGTCCGCCATGTACAACCTCAAGGTGTCCACGGCTTTGGCCAACGGCGGCGGCGCTCCCGGGGGAGGCGTCGGACTGCTGGCCGCGGACCCGCAGGGCGTCACCCCCAGGACGCCGGAGATCCTCAACTCGCTCATGGCCATGACCCACCCCCTGGACCCCGCCGCCAACTCGGCCACCCCCAACCCCAGTACCTCGGCGGCGGTCCCAGACCTGTGCTCGCCCTCCGCAGGTACGCATACAGTGTTGCCAACCTCAGCCTGCCTATAGACCAAACCACTGACTTTTTCTACTTAGTAGACTGACTGAGGTTGGCAACCCTTTGGGCACTGGCACGTCGACATAATTTTTTCCTGCGGATGTGGCAACACTGACGACGTTAACCACGACCCGTACTGCTGGCAGGCTCGTCCAGCTCCTCCGGCCTCGTGTGCGGGTCGCCCACCAGGTCGCCGCCGTCGCTGCAGCACACGCGCTCCCAGCTCATCAAGGAGGGCCTGAAGCTGACGCTGCAGACCAAGCGGCGGCACACGTCCGCCACCTCGGCGTCGGGGGCGTCGGTGTCCGGCTGCTCGGCCGATGAGGACGAGGACCTGTCGGCCGGCGGCAAGAGGCGGAAGCGCGACCAGGTGAGTGCGGACAGCGGCCGCCGGCGGTCTCCAAATGAGGTGTGCTCTTGTTACCTGAAATACGTTGAATAAAAATGGAATATAAGTGAAATAGGTGCACATAAATTTTTTCCGAGTTGTTCCCTCCTCGGCGTGACGCGTTGCTGTTGTTTCTACTCGTTGACGGGGTGCTCTGTGTCCGCAGCTGACCCCCGAGGACGAGGAGCGGCGGCGGAGACGGCGAGAGCGGAACAAGGTGGCCGCCACCAAGTGCAGGATCAAGAAGCGGGAGCGGACGGTCAACCTGGTGCAGGTAAGCGCGCAGAGAGAGCGCAGGGTGGACGGGCCCCTGTGGATCCCACAATGCAGTCCCGTCGGGCAGGGCTGCTTCCGGGAAAGCCTACCCCCGCCACCGTAAGAGGCCATGGCGCCTGGAGGGCAGGCAGTCCCGGACGCAGCCCTGTTCGACGGGACTGCATTGCGAGATCCACAGGGGCCTATGGATCGGGCACTTCCTATGTTTCCACCATGTGATACACCGCGTCCTCACACTGTGTTCCAGGAGTCCGAGATCCTGGAGAGCCAAAACTACGAGCTCAAGACGCAGATCCAGGAACTGGAGACGCAGCGGCGCCGCCTCGTGGACATGCTGTCCTCCCACTCGCCGAACTGCACGCGGCCCGGCCACGTGCACCAGCCGGCGCAGCAGCCGGCGCAGCAGCCGCCGCCCTACGACATGTACAGCCCCAGCACAACGTACTGCCCCTCGCCCGGCGCCGGGACCAGCCTGCCCGCCGCCGAGCTGGGTCATCACCTCCACCATCACCACCACCAGGACCACAGCCAGGCGCAGAGCCAGGACCACGCCGCCTACGGCGACGTTCTCATGGGGCAGTACATGCCGCAGCCCGAGGAGGACCACCTGCCGCCCTACTTCGCCGTCACCAAGCACGAGGTCGTGGACGACCAGCTGCTGGCGGCACTGGACGACCCCCTGGACATGTACGGCTACGGCCAGCCGCTGCCGCACTACGACAGGCCCGGCAGCCTGGCCCTCGACACCCCCGTGTCCACCCCCGGCTCCACCGCGGGCAGCCTTGACAGCCCCCACCACGCGTCCCTGGGGGCCGTGCCGCTGCCCGGGCCCAGCCACCACTACCAGCACATGACGAGCACGCCGCTGACGCCCCTGCCGCTCAGCCCGGACGGCGTGTTCGGCATGGACAGTGGCTGCATGGCGTAGTGCCGGCCCGCACAGTGGGCCCGGCCCGCCCTGCCGGCCGAGGGCTGCGAGGACAGGGCCCCTTTGACGCCCCCCTGCCACTCCCTGGACGAGTTACCTGATGGACGTGCCGGTCCTGTTGGTCCTGTCGTGTCCGACGAACGGCAAAGTGATGTGATACACTGTCAAGTTTTCCTTTCCGGCAGCACTGCTCGCAGTGTCGGTCTTCATCGTTTTCTCCTCATTCGCCTCGATGTGTGTCGCCTTCTCCATAACGCTGTTTTATCGAGGCTTCATTGCCATTTCTTCACTTCACTTTTTACGAGTGATCCCAAGTCACAGAATGATGAAACGTAGTCATAGCGAATTTTTGTGGTGCTAAGACGGAACCAATATTATTTTTGTTATTGTGTATAGTTGTTATGCAGAGCACAGAGACCGTTATATTTTTTACGTATCCAATTGTTTGTAAAATGTATTTGTTTTGTACGTAATATATTTTACCTAGGTTTTAGATAAGTTATTGTTACGGGGTTGAAATCCACGATTTCAGCGAAAATGTGATCTACTTATTCTAATCTGTCCTTGACAACATTGCTGATAATGTATTTGTGTTGGTATCCATGCTGTGCAGATCCGCTGCATGGTCTAGATGCAACGAGTCACCTTTTTTTTGGCGGGTTTCTCAGCTGGACTGAAATTTCCGCGTTTCGCCACCCCTGCCCGTGACAGGCGTGGCGACTTACCTTTTTTGCTCTCCTCGATCAGGGCAGGCAAAGAAAACATACACCGTCCTTTGAAAAGTGCCTTAGTTATTTAAGACCAACTCGTTTCCTTATTTTGGAACACCTCTTACTTTCCACAGTCTTGTGCATGACATTATCAATAATATTTCGTTTGATTTATATTTCTGTTTAGTTTTATGGAAACTGTGACATGTTTAGGAGTATAAGGTCCTCCACCGGTCAATGAAACAGGGCATCGGTTGGACATGAAATACAGTGTAGTTGTCTTGTTGGTTTGGAAAACGTCCTGTGATTTCCACAGAAAGTGCCTTCCAAAAGATTTTAGGCGTTTAAAAGACCGCTTCTTTTGTGTCCATCCAATGCTTCCCTATCCTCCCACACTGTACCTGTCACCATCGGCAACGGGATTCAAACCTGTTATTTGGTTGGAAATAAATCCACATTATTTCTTAATTGGTTTGTTTATTGAAGTAGGGTGACTGTCACTGTGGTCGAGAGCGTCTGTGCGTCGACAACGAATTCCAAGAGCTGATGTTCGAATCCTGCCACATGTTTTGCTGAATTCAACACGCACGGGATACGAAACTGTACGGATCCAGCCTTTCAAAGGCACAGCTTCACCGGCGGAGAGGATGGAGTCGAGTAATCATAAAGTAACACGAGCATGTCAAATTGTATGATCGCGGCCCGCGCCTCAACCGCCCGGAGTGTAGGCAGCCCAACGCACGCCTCATGGCGATACTCCTCGCTGATAGTTCCTCTACGGCGTGCTGGAGGGGGAGGGGGAAGCAGCGATGTTCGGGGGACCGCGGTACGCGGGGCCTGAGAGAGGGACGCTCTGTCCGCCGTGAAGGTAGGCAGCCCATCGTGGCGGAGCGGGCACGGCGACGCTGTCCTCTCCAGGGGCGTGCACAATGGTGGGGGGGCGGATGTTGTTTAATGTTACCAAATTAAGCGCAAACAAACAACCAGGTCTATATCATCTGACCTACCTAAAGTAGACCGACAAAAATTAGACCGACCAATTTTTGACCGACCTTAATAAAAATATTAAATAAAAAAATTGAATAAAAATATTCGCATTTTTGACCGACCTAATCTGGGGGCGGGTCATTGTGGAGTAAAAAAAAAAATTCAACGCCAAAAAGGATTGAATACGATGCTCCCACTGGGAGTCCCCGACCAGCTTCGATGAACGGGGGACCCGGCCTTCATCCTGTCGCGCAATTCGACAGATAAATGGATATCGTATTGGGCTGGCCCACCGGAAGTGCACGCGGTTTCTTTGGTACAGTGAGAGTCCAGATTCAGAGGCCAACTTCCAACAGTTATTATTTTTCACTGCCCTCCCCATTGTGCTTCAAAGCTACAGCAATGCGCAATAGCCAACATCTGCCGTGGTGGCTGGAGGTGTCGACGCGTCGGTTTCCCGGCACGAGGATCAGCGGTTCAAATCTTATTACTTCACAACTCTTTTCTCTGACCGCTGCTCATTATCACTTCAAGAGCCCGCTTCAATCGACGTCAGTCATGAGCCGTGGTGGCTGAGGGCGTTAAGGCGTCCGAACCCGGCCGTAAAGTCCGGGGATCAAATCCCCGAAATACCTTTCATTTTTCGACTGGATTCCTCCCACTGCGACTCAAACCCGTCGTCCAACACTCGGCAGACGTGCAAGTCAGGGTGGTGTAGTGGTCTAGGCTCAATCCAGGCCATTACACCCGGGTGTCTAAAAAGCAGTCCGCTTCGGCGGATTGGCCTCGGCACTGGTTCGATCCCCGATCGAGCCAGCCACTCGAGATTGGTCGCGAGTGGGTCCATTTCGATTCGTCGGATGGAGTTGATAAGTCCTTTGAAGCTGGCCCACTGACTGCATGTTCGGGTCTGGGAGCGCCGGACAGCGGGTGTACCATTTGGGTACCGACCAGCCTGCGCAAACAAAAGCTCCCAAAACTACTCTCTCTCTTTCTTTCTTTCTCTGTCTCTCTATCGTCTCTGCCTTACTCTACTCTGCCCATGTTTGAGGCGTGTCGGCGTCCTCGGGTCCTACTGGGTCCCCCGGCGTACGATATCGAAGTCGCTGGATCGGATTAACCCCAGTTACCTGATAGCACCGGTTCCCATCCCGAACACCGAAGTAAAGCAGGAGGCCTCCCCATTAAGACTGGGGAGGGGGTGTAGAGTTCCATTTTTTAAATTTACTTTTAGTTAAACACGACGCTTAATCGCCCCTCCCGATACAAGAGGCTGTGCACGCCCCTGGTCCTCTCAGGGTCCGCCGTGGAGGTAGGCAGCCCATCGTGGCGGAGTGGGCGCGGCGACGCTGTCCTCTCAGGGTCCGCCGTGGAGGTAGGCAGGCCATCGTACTTGGCCTGGTGACGCTGGCGAAGGATCTCCAAGCAGGCAGACAACCTTGGTGGCACGAGTCCAGATCTTGCAGTTGCACGGCTGCCGTTCTATAGTGGGACTTTGCGCGCTCGAGAACCGCAATCGAAACAAAATTTAGCAGAATGTTGAAAACAGGAGACTTGGGTGAGAAGCAAAAGTGTGTTTTGCGTTGCGTGGGCTTGGAGCAGCGGTACCGACGGGAGTTGAACCCGAGCCAGGGACGGGGAAGCGGAGAAGCCGCCGCCCTCGTACATAACAAACTGAGCCGCGAGCCGGCCGGCTTGGCAACTCTGTAAAAAGTGGGATGAAACATTGCCGCGAGTCTCTATTCCATTCCATATTGTGACGACTAAAGAGCGATTTTTATTTTTCATTTTTTTTTAAATCCCCGTCGTCAAGTCTGTGACTGCAGTGACAGCGAAGGACGGCTCGCCTGCCTCGCCATCCTGCTCCGCCGCCAGTATGGACCGAGGCTAGCTGGGGCTCGCTGGGGCTCGTTGGGGCTCGTTGGGGCCCGCTGGGGCTCGGAGCAGGCTTCCAAGGAGTGGCCGGAGTGGCAGCAGCGCGCCGCGCCGCATCAGAATGCAGGGGACGCTGACGGTGACGTCCGTTCAAAATGCGAGTTGGCTCGACGCGCCGCGCGGAGGGGGCCGGCGGCGGACAGCGCTGCACAGGCGGTGGACGGACAAAAACACCGTACACGCAGAGCAACGCACACGCACACTCACACAGAGACCGATAAGGATTGGGCTCGCCGCCCCGACGCCGCGGCCGCACACGCGGTTCCCGAAACTAGCGAGCCCCCTTCAGGGAGCGTGGGAAGGTGGTGCCGACCACCTCGGGCAGGCCGTCGTTGCGGCAGGTCGGGCTCGGCCGCATCGCTGGGGGCGGAGCAGGGCGGAGGCCACGCCGTCGCGCCCGGCCGGCCGGCCCGCGGGAAGCACAAGGACGCCGCCACGCCGCACCACCACCGCAAAACCAGCCGTGAAGCCTTCCGTGAAGCAGCGCCTGTCATCACAAGAACGAGACGAATTCCTGCGGGAAGAGAGAGAGAGAGAACCGAAAGCAGGAAGGGTTTAAAGGGAGAGAGACGGGGAGAGGGAGAGAGTGTCCCACGGGGACGGAACGTATTTCGCTTTCAGTAAATGCCAGGCCGGCCAGGTTAGAGATGCGGGCGCGTACCACCACAGGGGGTCTTTTAATCGCTGACTCTCACATGCAAGAGCTATTGGGCCGGGAGCCGCTGCCGCACTTGGCGACAGGCAGCGGCTGGCAACTCACTTGGCGAGGCGATTCCGAATGGTGCTTTGGTCGCTCTGTCTCTCTCGCAGCCCTGCGGAACGCCCCTCGAGTGCGACAGGGACAGAACGGCCAGCGTCCAGCAGGCTGCCAACCGACCTTTCGCGAAATGAGTAGCGCCGCTGTAAACACTCGGCAAGCAGCGAGCGAGCGCGTCCCGCCGTAAAGCAGCCGTCTCATTGCCGCCCCGCGACGCGTAACGTGGCCCACTTACGCGCAGCCGAGTCGGTAGCGTCGCGGCGATTGGACCCGAAGGTTCCGCGTTCAAAACCGCGCGCGCGGGCTTTCTCTGTGTGACGCTGAGCAAGGCGGGGCGGCGGCCCTTTGGTCGGTGCGCAATGAGGCGGTGCCTAACGAGCGTCCCTTTGCTTTGCTGCCTTTGCCGGGGTCCGCGGCGCCGGACTCGCGCTCCGCTCGCGTTGTCGACAATCAGGCCGCCGTCATCAGAGCGGTCCGGGGAGTGGTGGCCACGGAGCCGCATCGGAATCGGCATCAGATCTGCGCGCTCTCGCTGCACTGCAGTCCGCACACCTGGGCGGGGCCGCGGCAGTGCACTGCGTTACATAAGGACTCGCTTATCGCGGCTGGACGTCGCCTTCTCCATGCCGGGGTGCACGGCCTGTGCCTTCCTCCTCTGGATGAGCAAGATAAGGAGGACTAATTTTGGCCGACAGATTTTCGTCCTACCTCGCGGAAGAGCGTCCCGGTCAGTCGAGTGATCCCGTCCCGGTCACTGCCGACTGCCCGCACTCCTCGCTCTGGCTGGGCTGACGCAATGGCGAGCCTGCAGCCGCAGGGTGGCAGTGCAGTGCTGCCGCGATGCTGCGATGCAATGCGCGGGCGTGATCTGGCTGGAGCGGTGCCCCGGGGCCCGGCCGATGCACGAGGAGGTCGACACCATCACGACCGTGCCCCATCGCGCCTCGGCGGGGGAGGAGGGAGGGGAAATACTAGGTGCAGCAGCAGTACGGCACGACCGCCCAGGCACCCTGGCTGAGGGGGTCACAGCCGCACAGCGCCGAGCCCGCGGGACGAAACAACAGAAACTAATTGGCGGGTGAAGTCGATCATAAGGTAGTTCCACGCTGAATGGTATTCACTTGACCGGTTGGAGCGGCTGTTATCCGGGGCACTCGGCACCGCGCTGGTCGCGTGCGTCACCGGCAGGCACGCGTTCATGTCCTGGCCGTCGCCTTGGCTGCCTTGGCGCGGGCCCCCCACGGGGGAGGGGGGCCTAAACCCAAGCCGGGCCAAGCCGCTCGCAAATGTCGCCCGGGTCCCGGCCAGCACTCCAGCAGCCTGTCTCTCGAATTTAAGCTTTACTTTATGGCCCGGCCAGATATTTCCGTCGACTGGCTCGCTTCACGCCGGCCGACGGGGCGGGGCAGCCCGTTTTGATTCCCCGTCGATACATAAATCGAAGCGCCCCGCGTGTCGATGACGACCGCCTCCGTCCGCGGCGTCCGGGTGACACTCCATCGCGACGACCTCTGCGGGGGAACGCGCACGCGCACGCGGGCCCGGGCTGGAGGGCTGGATTTGGCTCAGCACGAGATTGGCGCAAGTCCAGACCACTCCAGCGGACGACAATTCCAGGCGCTCGTTCCAGGAGCCCCTCCAGGTGGGCACGTTCTCCAGGAAACGCCGCGCTGCGTGGCTGCGTCGCATCGTGTGGGGGCCGCCGCCGCGCTTCCAATGCGTCGCCACTGCGGGCTGCAGCGGCTGGAGAAGTCGTCGCGCCACCACTCGATTGTGTTAGACGCCGTTTTGGTTTTATGCGGCCGATGCCCCGGCAGGGTGGCCGTCGCCGGGGTCGATGGAGGTGCCGGCGGTGACGCCTGGAGGTGTCGGACGCGACGCCGCGCGCCGATTGGAATGCCGCGCCGCGCCGCGTGCGCGCACGCCCACCGCCGCGACGACGTGCGCGCGTGACGACATGCGCGACGTCCTGGTGGCGACTGTCATCAGCACAAGCCCGTCGTTGAAGCTGTCGTGTTGTACTGCGGCGGGGCGGGGCGGAGCGGGGCCGCGTCACCGTCGTATTGTTAGCAAGGCGTGCCGCGCAGTGACACACGCCCTGCCATGCATCATCGCGCTCGTCCCCTCAGATCGATTTTGCTTTCCAAGAGGCTCGGCGGATCGTCGGCGGATTTGTTTTGCTTTCCAAGAGGCTCCGCGGATCGTCGGCGGATCGGTTTTGCAATCCAAGAGGCTCCGCGGATCGTCGGCGGGTCGTTTTTTGCTTTCCAAGAGGCCCCGCGGATCTTCGGCGGATCGGTTTTGCGATCCAAGAGGCTCCGCGGATCTTCGGCGGATCGGTTTTGCGATCCAAGAGGCTCCGCGGATCGTCGGCGGATCGGTTTTGCGATCCAAGAGGCTCCGCGCATCGTCGGCGGATCGGTTTTGTGATCCAAGAGGCCCCGCGCATCGTCGGCGGATCGGTTTTGCGATCCAAGAGGCTCCGCGCATCGTCGGCGGATCGGTTTTGCGATCCAAGAGGCTCCGCGCATCGTCGGCGGATCGGTTTTGCGATCCAAGAAGCCATTTTTGCAGTTCGAGTTCGCGGTCCCTAAATGACGCGCCATCCGGGCGGCCCCCAGTGCGGCACCGCTACGCCGCTACGCCACGGGCACATAGTGCACGGCGCTACCGCCGCGGCGCACTTCGTCACCAGCGCGCCGTGCGCCTCCTGGAACTCCGCGCAAATTAACTGCATGTATTCTCCGCAGCGGTCCTGGAGAGGCACTGCTTGTCCTGGAACCTTAACCGCTACGACCACGGCGAAGCGGGGGAGGCAGGGGTTCGTGTCGAGCGTGCTTTGGCGCGTTCCCACAACAGGCTGATTCCGAAACGGGGCTCAGTCCACCTCAGTAACTCGCGCCGTTTCGGAGTGAGTCTGCTGCGCGGCAAGCAGTGGGCCGGGACGCGGCCATCGGCGCCCGGTCAGCCGCCCGCTTGAGACGTCCCACAGTCCAACATGCTCCATGACGTGGTCGGCGTGGTCGGCAGCGGGGGGTCCTCCGCTGCTTGCGCTTTCTACACGGGAATCGCGCCAAAGAGTTGCGCGATGCGGTACGGCCACGATGCTTATCTGCAACACCACCAGCTGCACCGCCTAGCCCGGCGCAGCCCCAGCGCAGCCCCAGCGCAGCCCCGGCCTCGCCGCGAGTCGCATCGAAAGCGCAGCCCGCGCACCGACCATGATAATAAATTGCGCCTGATGGACCGACGGGGTGCTGCGCGGCGCTGCCTCGTCGCCGCCCCGTACCCGAGCCCATCCACCAGCACTCTCCTTCCCGACACAGTGCTGCAGCGCTACGAGTGTCGTGCGCGGGCCGCGCGGGGCGAGATGCAGGGACATCCCAGCAGCGGGGTCAGGTGACTCGGCCGCCATCTTGGACACGGACAGCTGTCCGCCGCCGTGGGTCCTGCTTTGCCTCAGCTTTCATTCACTTGCTGGTTCAGTACTCGATTTTCGAAATCCCAGTTTTCAAGAGCCCCCGCGGATCGTTCGCATGAGCACCGCTCTCTTGCGTAACAGTGGTGGCGTAGGGCGGCCAGGGCGCTAGATCGCGCTAGATGCTATCGGCCTTCGGCGGCCTCTGCTTGATGAGCTGGACTGCTGGGACGGAATCAATTGCCGGCCCGACGCCCAGATTTATGGCTCTCAAAGTTTGAACAGTTTGAACCGCCAGCCTCTATAAATAACGAACCGGCAGCCACCGCGAGGCGCGGTGGGCTACTCGTGGCGTACCGCGCATTAATTACGCCCCGCCCTGCCCCGCCCCGCCCCGCCCCGCCCCGTGACAGCACGCCGGCTTCCGCGGAAGAGCAGCCTGAAGCCAATCGCGGCCAGAGAAGAGAGGTTAGAGGTGAGTGAAGTGAGGGAGCGGCTGCCGTGTGGCCAACCAGCCTCGTTTCAGAAATAAGCGCGCGCGTGTGTGTGTTTGTGCGTGCGTGCGTTGCGCACGTCTGTGAGGCAATGGACGCTGACCTATCCTTCGCGCGTGCATCCCCGCTGCCCCGTAAACGAACCTCTTTGCTGACCTAATGAGATGCATAATTTCCTTCCACCGTTCATCTTCTTCTTCTTCTTCTTCTTCTTCTCCTCTTCTTTTTGTCCTCCTCCTCCTCCTCCTCCTCCTCCTCCTCCTCCTCCTCCTCCTCCTCCTCCTCGGAGGTCACTGCTGCACACTCACACTTTCAGGGCGCTGCAGTCCTGGAGGCCCCCGCTGCACCGTAACGGTGTCGGCGGTGTCGGCCAGATAGGGGCCATGCGTAAAGCGTCGTTATCGGCAAACGTGGCACTCAACGCGCGGCGCGTCTCGCGCGGTGGTGTGGCGGGGCGGGGCGAACAATCGGCTATAAATGTATTGCTGGAACGCGCCACAGCGCTGCATGCGTCGTTCGTACAGGCGAGCCCAGCTTATATCCTGACCTATATTCCGTTATTTATCGACCGGAATCCCATAATCTTAAACCTTCCGTTTTGCATCGCGTGGTGGGACGTTATGGTGCATGCGCCTCCGAGCCAACGCCTTTCTGAGTGTATGCACCATGTATGCGTGTGAGTGAGTGAGTGTGAGTGTGTCGCCCAGGGCGCCGCCGTCGCAGCGAAGCAGTGCGCGCTGCTCTCCGTGTGAGAAAAATGGAACAATGCGATCGAAGCGAGGATCGGATCCGAGGGATATACCTCCGCGTGAGGCCGTGCCGCGTCCCGTGCTGTCATTACAGCGGGTGGGACGGGCCCGCCTCTAGGCCCGCCGCGCGCAATCCTGCACTACAATGGGCGCGACGCTGCCAAGCAACGCGGCGACGACGCCGACGGCCATGACGCCGACGTCGGCCCACGTGTCGGCCCTGCCTCGGCGTTGCGACTGAGGCGCCGCGTGCCGCAGTAAAAGCACGCGTGCGTTATCCGCCAGATTAATGGCCCGCAGCCCGGAGACTCCGGCCTCTGGCTTCACGCGTGCTTTTTCGGCGACGGTGTCGCCAGGACACTCCAGGACGGGTTCCACTGGCTCCGGCAGGGTGACTCCGAACGGCGCTGTCGTCGCTCTGTCTCTCTCCCACCCGCGGGGAGCTCCGCCGGGGTGCGAGAGGGACAGCGCGCAGGGCTGCAGCGTGTCCGGGCGTGTTCCATTAGCCGCGCCCCGCGACACCGCAGCGATAAGGACGCCGTGCCGCTGGAGAGGCGCTAGAAGCGCTAGAGAGAGGCGACTCACTGGAGCGATGACTTATTTTTAGTTTTCGGTCGCGCCACGGGCAGTCAGGATCACACTAAAGGAGTGTCACTGTGTGTGTGAGTGTGTGAGTGTGTGTGTGTGTGTGTGAGAGAGTGTGTGTGTGTGAGAGAGAGAGAGTGAGTGAGAGAGAGAGAGAGAGAGAGAGAGAGAGAGAGAGAGAGAGAGAGAGTGCGTGTGTGTGAAGGCGCACGTTAGTGTGCGGCGCTTGTGCCGGTGACACGACGTAAAAATGCAGGTCCGAGTCCCCAGAGTGATCCTCATTACTGGCCATTGTAGCGGAAAAACAATGTGCGTGTGTGTGTGTGGGTATGTGTGAGTGTGTGTGCGCGCGTGGTAGGTATGAACACCGGCCTTACTTGGAAGACTGGGCCAGCTTACTCCCTAGGTGGTCGAGTGCGCCGGGCCTGAGTGCAACAAGGATGGCATTAGGGAGAGACAGACACACACACAGAGGTCGGATGAAAAAGGGGGCATCAGACGGACTAGAGGGATGCAAGTCAACAAACTGGGGTCTGTCAATATTTCCCCTCGGCATCCTGGACGCCCTGGCGGTCGCCACACTTTAGCACCCCGACGATGACCCGTCCAGGGTGACCCGCGGGACGCTTTCCCCGCGGAGGTGCGATCTCCGTCAGCAGCGTGCCACCTGGCGGCGGTCGGCTCCAGCGCGCTGTGCTCCACGGCGTGGCGCGGGGCGCGCGCATTCCTTGCGCAACGCGCACGTGCGCGCGCCTTGTCTCTGACCGCGCGGTGACCAGGCCGACCGAGCGGCTTGTCTCTTGTCTCGCTGTGAGTGAGTATGACGACCTGCCAAACATGGAGGCGCGCGCGGGGCAGTCGCCGTCGTCGCCGTCCTGGCCGTCCTGGGACGGACGCGGCGGGGACATTTCTCCGAGGCCCCCGCCAGGGGGAGAAAAAGAGATCGCTTTATGGAGAGAGCAAGCTTCGTGCGGCAGTAGTAGGCTGCTTCCGAGAGTCGTTCTCGTCGCTCTGTCTCACTTGCACCCTGCGGAACGCCCTGTGAGTGCGAGAAAGACTCTCGGATTCAGTCTGCAGAATGGCGGAATTCATGGCTCGGCCGGCCGGGCTTATTACACCCTAGAACGGGCCGACGTCGGGACTGCAGAGTGACTCTTTGAAGAGAATAAGTGGAGCGACTGAGCGACTCCGACTCATGACCCGGCAGCGGCAGTGAATGGCCAACTGGCCGGCACAGGTTGGCACAGGAGTGCGCTTGTTTTACAGCCAATGCCCCGGCAGAAAACGGGCGGCGTCAAATTCGACAACGTCCGAGGGTTACTGCTGCCGTGGCGTCCGCACCGGTCCGCACCGGTGCGCCCCGCTCCGCAGCGCCGGCTTCTGAAGGTGTATCAAATGGCCGGACCATTCGTCTGCCCAGTAAAACCCACAATTACTGCAAAGCGAAATGGCTGGAGCAAAAGGGGAGAACCTATGGGCAACAATGACGCCCCTCCGATCCAGTGCCCGGCGTGGCCGCTGGTGTTGCGGGCGGACGGCCGGACTGGCGGATCGCCTTTTCAAATTTACGGCGTAATTATGGAGCCGAGAAACGGCGCTATTCCTCGATTTGAGCGTCGGCCGGCCGAAGGGACCGAATTCCCGACGGTGCAACTGCCACGCCGCCGCGAGACTCCAGCGGCAGGAGTAAAACATAAATCCAGAACGTCGAGTTGCTGGAGTGAGTGGTCGCTCGCGCGGCGGCGCTCAGATGGGGATTTGATGAAGGCTGATGATTAGGGCGGCTGGATTCGCGGCCGACAAAGCCGCTTCCGTATTTGCACTGAGGCCTGCAACCTGCTGCAGCCACTGCAAATGATGTCTGGATGACGGCGGAGGGCCCCGCCCCGCCCCGCATCCACCATCGAGGCCGAGGAGATCATCAGGAGGCAGAGCGCGCCGCCAAACCGTGTCCGCCGCGGGAGGTACGCCGCCGAGGCCGAGGCTCTGTCTGCGGCATGCCTTTGGCATAGAGGGCCGAGGCCGTGATATCACGGCTATTGGGGCAGGACGTGGAGGGAGGGCGGCGAGGGGGTACTCACTCGTTTTTTTCGGGTACACAGAATATGAATATGCGTGAATACTTTTGAATACTAAGAAAATCTGAATATCTCTGAATACAAAAACTTCACGAGTATCAAAGAATATGAATGAATAGCTATGAATATGTGCAAATACCTCAGAATATGTGTGAATATGTGTGAATACTTGTGAATATATGTGAATATGTTAGTTCGAGAATGCAGTTTTTCGGCTAGCCGCGAACCAGGATTCTCCTCGGATCTCATTTTTTTCAATAAAAAACGACTAAATATGCGCCCAAGTGTGATACAGAAGCTGTCGCGCCGAATTTTGGACAAAAATCCGACGAAAGAATGTCAACAAGTACTTGAATACCTCTGAATACTAGGAAATACCCGTGAATACACAGAGAATACCCGTGAATACTTACGAATACTTCGAAATATTCCGAATACTTGTGAATATGAAGAATATGTGTGAATAGGTGAATAATAACGAATATTTAAGAATATGAATATGAATATTCGGTCAGGGACGCAGAATACCTCGAGTGAATACCCCCTCGGAGGGCGGCGATGCGGCGCCGGCCAGGTTGGGCGGCGTGGCGGCCTCTCCCACCTCAATTTGTTTTCTCTCACATTTGCGCCACCTTCGGGATAACGTAAGGGCGCTACACCCAGCAGGTTGATTCCGAAATGAGTCCATATCCCTTCCTCTGTCTCTCTCGCAACCCGGCGCGCCGCCGCTGGGAACCAGCTGGAATCATTGCGGGTCCCCCGGCCGGGGACCTAGACTCGCATCCAACCCTTTACTTCTGCTGGTGATGGGTGCATCACCCCGGTCGTTTGAACCGTTTTCCCGCCTTGATGAAGCAATTAAAAATGCTGCATATGGCACGGTGCGGCACCTGCACGTGGTGCTGCTCCGGGCTATAAAACGGAATGGGCGGCGGGGAAGGGTGCTGCTGCCCGCGGGGGGCTTCGAGGAACAGCAAATGCTCCGAAACCGGCTGGAATTTTGGTCACGTCGGGACTTTCGAGACGCCGTCCAGGCAGAGCGTTCTAACACCGCACTGCGCGACAAAGCAGTGGCGTGGCCGGCTTATGGCAACCCTTTGCCCAGCTCCAGAACTCCAGGACTCCAGGACTCCAGGACGCCCCTAGAGACGTAGGGACAACACATGCCCGGTGATGTATTGCGCCTGCCTGCTGGCACTGCGTAATGGCTGGACTAGACTCCAGGCAGGCTCCAGGCAGACTCCAGGCAGACTCCAGGCAGGCTCCAGGCAGACTCCAGGCAGGCTCCAGGCAGGCTCCAGGCTGGTGACAAGAAGGCGGCTCGGACACTCAAAGCATCCGCACCTTGTCCCGGCCGTGATGTGGCCGTGCACTCGCGCACACGCGATTGCCGCTCTTCCCCCCCCCCCAAAAAAAAACAACAACAACAACAACAACAAAACAAATAAATTAATTTAAAATTTTTAAATGTTATGGCTATTCCCGACAGTTTTACCGAGTCCCATAGGCGGGTACTTTGAATTGAATCCTCGGTGCCGCGCGTTGTCGTTTGGAAAGCCGGCGGCTTGGCGCGTAGTCTTGAGCGCCTTGCGCCATCGGAGCGCCGCACTGCGCGCTGAAGCGCTCGCTTCGTCGCTCTGTCTCTCCTCGCGCGCCTAGCGCAAGCGGTCCATGTGAGTGCGAGAGAGACAGAAAGCACTGTTCGGAACGAACCAGCCTGCAGCAGTCCAACCTAATGAACCACGACTGCGCACCGCTGCACAGTGGGTCAGAAGACCGTTGAGGCGGCAAAAATTCTAGACGAGGTTTGAGCTCCAGAGTCGCTAAATGGGACTCGAATCGAACGTGTGACCCCACCAATGGATGCCTCGTTCGGAGAGACTCACTGTGCGGTGTGCCGCACCGCGCCGTGGACGGTGCAGCCCAGGGCTGTGACGCTGTGACGCCCGGCGCGAGCCAGTCTCACTGCTCCGTAATCTCGACGGCATCGTGACAAAGGGGCGGCGCAAGGCACACAACCGGTACGTACGGCTAAAGCACGGGAATAGTGTTGTGGTACTTAAAACACGCACGCGGCGCGCGCCGGCCCAGTACACTGTGATGCTTTTTGGCCGGGGCAACTACAGTAATTAGACTCGCACTGTTGTATCGACACTCGCATCGCGGTGCAATACGAATGTCTCGTCCGCGGGCTCGCCAGCACACAGTGGGCCGGAAGACAGTTGAGGCGGCCAAAATTCGAGACGCGTTTTGAGCTCCAGAGTCGCTTCATGGGACTCGTATCGAACGTGTGACCCCACCAATGGATTGTTCTCCAAAACGAGGAATACATTGGTGGGGTCACGCACGTTCGTTTCGAGTCCCATTCAGCCTCTCTGGAGCTCAAAACCCGTCTCGGATTTTGTCCGCATCGACTGTCCTCTGACCCACTGTACAGCAGCGCGGCCCCAGGGTCCCGCCGCACGCTTTGCACGCTTTCTCGCGGCCCTCGGCCACCCCTCTGTGCAGCCGAGCAGCAGGCGACGTGGCGGTGGGGACGCTGCCGGCCAGGACACGCCAGGACAGGTCAGGACGGCGCGGCAACAGGTGGCGCTCTGGTCGTCGCTCTCGCACTCGTGGGGCAGTCAGTCCGTGCGAGAGAGGCAGCGCGACGGAGCGCTGTTCGGACTCAGCCTGCGGCCTGCGGGCGTCCGCACGCAACCAGGGGGCAGGGGCACGGCGGGGACCAGCACCACGCCAAATGATGCGAACAGCCCCGAAATCGGGCGACATGTTCCGGCTAAAATTTCCGCCGAGCGCGGTGGCGGCCCGGCGGGGCCTCGGACGTCACTGGATAGCCCTCGGCCAGCGGGCCGTAGCGCACCGGAGGAATGTCCTGCGCGGGCTGTCGCGCCGCATCCTGGGGGACGCCGACGAGGACCTGGCCGGCGTGTCTGCGGCCAAGCGACGCGGAAGCGTCGGGCAGTCCACGCGGGGGTCACGGAGGGGGCCGTCGCGAAGCATGGACGGGCGTCGCCGAAAGCTCATTTCGTACACCGACAGGCGTCGCGACGCCTCATCGGCACGACATTCATTTGTCTGTTGCGGCGTCGCGTAATTGTCATCATCAACATGCGCTGCGCTGCGTGGCGCCGCGCAGCGTGTGAAGGCGCACTTCCCCGCGGTCTCATCCCGGCGTCGCGGGGACTTCCTCCTCGGCGGGGGCGGGGGTGGGGGGGGGGAGCAGCGCCAGACTCCGAACTCTGTCTCCCTCGCACTCGAGGGGCTTCTCGCAAGGGGTGCGAGAGAGTCGAAATGGAGGCGGCAGGACCGCGGCGGGGCGTGGCGCGTCGCGGCTCTGTGCGAGCAGCGCAAGCAGTGCACGCAGGCGGTCCAAGGCGGACTCTCGAGATTCCTCTTCCTCTCCCACACTGCCGGAACAGCCGGGCCTTCCCTCTCCGGTTCCCATGGACGCCGACTGCTCCGCGAGGAGCTCCTGGAGGCAACAGGGCAGCCAGGCAGGCAGCCAGCCAGGCAGCCAGCCGGGCAGCCAGCCGGGCAGCAGCGCGCGGCAACAAACCGTTGACAAAACTGATTTGGGATTCTGGCGTCGCCCTGCCGGAGCCCCAAGCGGCCGCCCTGTCTCTCTCGCTCCCTCACGGGACGTCCCATGAGTGCGAGCGAGGTGGAGCGCTGTCACGGGCGTAACGACCGCGTCGTCGGCCGCGGTGCGCTGTTGCGCGAGGTGGTCGGCCAGCCTGCCGATTTGGAAGGGAAATGTCTGGAGCCGGAGGCCGGAGCGGCCGGGCCAGCAGACCGACATCGATAACGGTGTGTGGGCGCATTATTTTTGGGCCCGGCGACTTGAAATTCAGATTCGGATCCCCTCCGATTGACAATCATCGCTCGGTTCATATATATGTGGCCGCTTAGCATGATGCCGCCGTCGAGTCGTCCCGCCGTCGTGCACGTGCTCAAATACTGATTCAAATCCGCCGCCGTATTTGCATGGCTCGCCGTGCTGCCGTGCCGCGAGACCCCTTGTAGGGGCTCTGCGTGTTCCGTCACCGTCACCAGCGCGGACACGGAGAGTTCCTTCTTCTCCTCCTCGTCGTCGCCGAGGACGACAAGTCCTTGCGTCCCGGAAAATAAAGGGAGCTGCCGAAGGTGCGCTGAGGCCGCGACAATGTTTACACCTTCGACGGGTCCGACGACAATGCGACCACCTCGAGCAGCCAGGGTGGCGGGGGGAAAAGGCGGGTTGCGAGAATGAGACAGGTAGGTAGCTCAGCGATAGCAGCAAGAAGCACCTCGTCATTTATTATGACGTCCACGGGGGTGTTCTGTTGCCGGTCTGCCGGCCTGTGAAGGCTGATTCCAAACTGTGCTTTCGTGGCCCCGTCTCTCTCGCACCGGGACCGAGCGCGCTATGAGTGCGAGAGAGACGGAGTGACCATATCCAGCAATGACCGCCGAAACTTGCCGACGCGATGCTGGTTTGGGGCGCGGCTCGGTCGGTGCGTCGGCCCAGCGTGCATGTGGTCCAAACGCGCTTTTGTTTTTTCGCGCGAGCTGGGCGGTCTATATTTATAATGCGCGCGTCGGCTGCGAGGCTGCTGCTGGGAGCGGACGGGTGTGGGAGTGAGGCGCGTTGCGATCGCCGCAAGAAGGAGCACAAGAAGTACCCCATGGCGACCTTGACTATTGCAGTTGTTATTGGGCTGAGGGGCCAAACAAACCGAGTGTTTGACTCGCCGCCCGGCCGCCGCTGCGCGCCGCGCATCCATGTTGTTGTTGTTGTTGTTGTTGTTGTTTGTGCCGAGGACGTGGGAAGCAGCCCCCGCGCCGCCTCCCATGGAATCAGGTGGACCGAGGTTCGAATCTCGGCAGCAGTATAGCGGCAGCGCGCCGATTTTCAGTGATACAATTATTTTACTTGGAACATTGGCAAGGCAAGAAACGAGGGGCTGTGCCTCACGGCGAAAATTACACTGGCTGGCTGTGCTTTTCTTTTACTGGCCTTGCCCCGCCCCGCCCTCCCCTGCCGACGACGGTCAGGCCCGCCCCGAAATGTTTTGGCGCCATATAAGACTCGGAGGGCGTTCCACATGTGCGCGTTTGATTTATGATTCGCTCGGCCGGAGGACTGTAGTACGAACCATACGCGGTAACGAAATAAACATTTTAGCGAGGAATAATTGCTAAGGGCTCGGCTTGGAAGACTGGAACTGGAACATTTGTCACCGCTGCAAAGTGTAAGCTGTCGACGATTTTGTCAAATAGTTCCTTTGGCGGTTTGCTGCTGCCAAGCTCACTTGGTTGGTCCAAAAGGGGTCTGTCTGCGAGTGCAGCAGGTCAACCGGTGCTTCGGGGGATGGATGGAGCCGGCGGGGGCGGCGGTGGAGGCGGTGCACGGCAACAAGTGGTCCGGTTGCCCGTCCCCCTCCCCGCGCCGTCACCCCCACCCCCACCCTGCCGCCGCTCCAAGCGGCCAGCCACGCAGCCAGCCAACCGGGGCCCCGCCGCCCGCCAGCCAGCAGCCAGCCGCGCCGCCAGTTGCGCCTTGGCCGCCGAAGCGAGTGTACGCACCACCACGCTCCGTGTCTTCCAGAGAGCCTTCCCTGGTCGGAGACTGCCGTTACGTAAACCGTGTGTGTGTGTGTGTGTGTGACGCGACGCAAGTGCTGTGTGTGAGTGAGTGAGTGCGCGAGGCAGCGATGTCAACGCGATAGGCCGACGGCTCGTTTGTGCGTTGGACGTCCCGCAACTCCATGCCTTGGATTACCTTCTCTTCACGGCGTCGACGGCGTGCTGAGGCGTCATCGTAGGAGATGAGGCCCCCGCAGGGGCTGCTGCGCGCCCTGCCCGCCCTGCACACCGTGCTGCTGCTGGCCGTCGCGGTGGCCGCGCTGCTGCGAGGGGCGTGCGCCGGAGAGATGGGCGAGCAGTGCGACTGGAACGGCAGGTGAGTCGTTGGAGCCTGGGCCCCCAGTGGGGTGTGTGGGTGGAGTACGCACTCCGACGCCCTGACCCCAGACAAGACCATGATTGTGCAAAGCGGATTATCGGGCGACGACCTGGCCCACTGGTTGGCCCCCAGGGCGGTGTGGCGCACCTGAGCAGAGGGGTCCGAGGGTCACACCGTCGCCTTATTGTCTCTGGGCGTGCACGTGCAGGCCCTGTCCCTTCTCGCCTCGAGTGTGTTTTATGGCGGCCCTCACGCCACCCTCGTACATACTGAGAATAAGAATAACGACGAGCAGCAAGAGTGTGTGGCGCGACACTGTTCCAAGGAGGCGCGGAGACGCTGCTGCGGTGATATGATCTGGCCGGCAGTGCGCGGGCGGCGGGACAGCGGCGGGACAGCGGCGGGCGTTGGAGTCCCAGACTGCCGCCGGCGCCAGGCGACCTTGCGCAGCCGCTGACCCCTATCACCGGCCTGTCCAAGCAGTCCGAGCCGGTCAAGGGTTGTGTTTCTCTTTCATCGCTATCGCGGCTCGCGGCGCTTGCGCAACGCGGTGGACGGGCCTCGGGTTCGAGTTGCCGGCGGCCATCATTTTTACTTTTCGCCGGGCTCTAACGGTGGCAGGAGCAGCCGTCGGGGCGGCGCCGCCAACCGATCCCTGTGGACCAGTGCACTTTGCGCGGCTACCTGGCGGCGACCCGACGGGGGACAGTAAACCTACCGTAAACAGGGTGCCCGTGCCTTCTCTGTTGAGACGGCGGGCTGGGCTGGGCACCCTGGGGGCGGTCGCTAAGCGACGTCGCTGCGCTTGCGGCCGCCCCCCGCGACGGACGCCGGTGTTGGCGGTGCTGGCGGTGCCGCAGACACAACAGTTTGCAGGCGTTGCATTCCGGAACCGATCGGACTTTCGCGTATTGGCACGTCCTGCCCGTCTGTCCGTCCGACCGTCCGTCCGCGAGGCGCGTGTCTAGCGAGTCGCGGCGCGATCCGTTTAGGACACCTCGTCCGAACAACCGGCCGACCGGCATCGGGACGGCGAAGGGCGGGGCGGGGAAGGGGGCCGATCTCGCTTGGTCAGGCATTCCAGCCCGCCCCGCCCCGCCCCGCTCGCCTCGCGCGCGCCCCGATGGACCAGCCCGTGCCGGTGGCAGTCCCTGCCCGCCCTCGGAATGCGATGGCGGGGCGGGGCGGGGCGGCCATGCGGGCATCGAGGCCCTTTTGTCGATCAGCTGCGTGTAATTACCAGCAGCGCGGCCTGCACTGCACGCCGTCGTGACAATCTCAGGTGCGCGGCTGCGGGATGAATCCAGGAAAAATGCGACGCGCGCGGGGAAATCTCCCGCGCCGGGCCAGCGCGGCTAGCGCCGCTAACGGGCAGGCTAATTGCGCCTGTCGCGCCCCGCCTTGCCGCTGGAGCCTCTGGAGCCGCGGTGCCGCGACGCCGGAGAAGGATGCTTTGTGTTGATGGACCGTTTTCACACCTCGCCGACAGCGCGCGAGCGAGAGCGAGAGCGAGATGGAGAGACCACCCCGACGCCCTTTACTCCTCTTCCTCCTGACGGCGTCCTGACGGCGTCCTGACGGCGTCCTGACGGGCGGGGCGACGTGCGTCCGCAGCGCGCCGAGGCGGCAGGCAGGCCCCTCTTACCGCTATTATTCGAGGCATCATCATCTCCCGGGATAGAAAAAGGGGACGGATAGACCGTCGCACTGCCTCCCTCTATCCGCGTCGATACGCCCCGCCTTGCGTCCGTCCAGTCTGGTCCAGGCGGCGCGCGGCGCGCGGCAGGCCGAGTGGCGGTAGTAATGACTTTGGATACAAAAACGCTCCCATCGCTCGCTGTCTCATCCAGGGTCCGGCAAGTGGCGGCCGTCTCGCGTGCCGCGCGGACACACTCACGTGCACGCCCTCACACACACACACACACACACACACACACACACACACACACACACACACACACACACACACACACACACACACACACACACACACACACTCACACACACACTGTCGACGGGCCGTTCATTAAACTAATTGTACGACTCTACCGCACACGGCATGGGCATGCGCTGCTCGCACTCACACACACACACTCACACGCGCGCACACATGTCTTAAAGAGATAAAGGCATGCTGCTGCTTTTAGGCTGCTCCGTGGCTGATTGCCGCCTTTATAGAGCATTTGTTGGCGCAGCAACTCATGACGCGACACGAAAGCCGGTTGCGTGTGTGTGAGCGAGCGGGCTTGATGAAACGGGGGAACACACCGCGTTGTCGTCGAGGGCATTTTGAACCTGCTGGCTTCTGTGTCGCGCCTGTGCGTTTCGATTCTTCGGCGAGTACGTATAACGTCAAGCGGTGGCGGTGCAGGCCGTGAGCCCTGCCCTCACCCAGCCCCCGCCCTGCCCCCGCCCTCCGCTCGCGTCAAATGATAGTCATTTTCCGGCAAGCAGCGTCGGAGGCATCAAACGATGATCAGCGTGCTGCGGCGCTGCGACCGAGCCGGCTGCGTGCCACCGGTGCATTATTTTGCATGTCTCTGCAGCAGGCTCATTCCGAACAGTGCTTTCTTGGCTCTCTCTCGTGGGCTGGTCCGTCGGGGTGCGAGGGAGACAGCGTGTAGGATGGCTGCGGTCGCCCCGGTCTTCCGTTTCGACGCAGTCACGCGCACGCCCCCTGCTCATTTGGCCGACGCCGCAATGCGCCGCAATGCGCCGCACGGTGAAGCAGTGCCTCGTCGCGACGGTCGTGCGCCGTCGTCAACGTGGCAGCGCGCCGCCGCCCGTCGCGCCGGGAGATCCTGGAGACGTCTGGAGAGGAGCGGGGAGGGGGTCCTGACATTGAACTCGTGCCAGACGGGGGGAGCGTGGCACGGCGCGGCCGCCTGAAAAGCTTTAGGACCCGTCGCGCCCCGCCCCGCCACGCCCCGCCACGACGCCGGGCAGTGCCGCAGCGTGCTGGAGGAACGCGCTGGAGAGCGACAGGAAGAAGAAGGAGAAGCAAGAGAGGGGGAAGGCAGCAAGGCTGCAGGACATTCAAATGAGTACATTTTGGTGATTCCGCTTGGTTAGCACCTCGGCTGCTGCTGCTGCCGTGAAGCGCATTGTTTATCCAAGTCATCTTGTTGGCCGTGCGGCTGCTGCGGGCGCTGCGGTGGCGCTGTGCCGAGCGCTGGACAGGGTGTTGGAATGTGTCACTGGTCTCGCCGCCGGGGTCCTGCCAGGGCCGAGTCCTGGGCCGAGTCCTGGCGGCCGCGCTGCCCCGGTGAAAGGGCTCATTCCGAGTACGGTGACGCAGCGAACGGGCACGCCGTGCCGGGGGCGGTTTGGGCCAGAGGTCGGCGGTTCGAATCCCCGCCGCGGCCGACACGGTGGCCGTTTTCGCGGCGTGTGCGCGGCGGAAGCGGAGGGTCCGCCCACGGCGGCGACGTGCGGGACGCCGCCCCCCGCAGCGACCGCCTGGCAGCGCCTCGCGCCTCCGCTGCCCCATAAAGTTCCCGAATTTTATTATTTAAAGTCGCCCGGCCGACAGCGGCAGCGCGCCGGGCAGCACGCTGTTGCCGCGGCCCGGCAGGCCCGGCCCACTCATCATCGCCGTGCCGCTGGTGTCCGGGGAAAATGGCGGCGGCGGGAATCGAATTGAATCGAAGATAAATCGAGGTGGATTCGATTTATGGTCGTCCGGGCGCCGCGTCGACGCGCGGGGACTCTGCGTCCCGGGAGCGTCGCTGTGTTTTACTTGGCAGTGCTGCGAGCTGCGGTGGATGGCGGATGCATTCTGCGTCTTTGAAAATGTTGCTCTGGCGGCGCGCTGGCCGTCCGCGCGGCTCGCTGCGCCGTGTCGCGCCCACGCCCCGCCGCCCCCGCGGAAACTCGCTCACCGCGCCCGGCCTGCCTGCCTGCCTGTCTGCCTGCCTCGACCTGGGCTTGCCTGTAAATCCCCTCATGAGCGCCACGGCCTTTCACTATGAGCGGCGGGGCCAGCCATGGGATGGGTCATTGGGTCCGGGGGCCATCCGTGTCCAATGGGTCATGCCGTTGCCCCTCATGGCCGCGTGTGCCCACCGGATCCGTCATGAGCCGTGAGCACCGCGCCGCCCCGCCACGCCCCGCCCCGCCCCGCCTCGCCCCGCCCCGCCCGAGCTGCAGCGCGACAACGCCCCGTGGCCCCGGTTTGTGTTGGGCGTTGGCGGCGATACGAGTGCATGCCGTTGTTGTGGCCCGTGGCTCTGCTGGCTGCCTGCTCGGGCTGCCCGCTCGCTGCGCGTGGCTGACTGCGTCGAGTGTAACAAACACCAGAGCGCTGGATCGAGCGCGACGCGCTGGAGAAATGGACGATTTGGCGGGGCGTGGTTCTCCAGTGCTCCGGCGCCAGTCCAGCCGCCTGCAGCGCGGCCCCCTCCACCTGCGGCTTGTGGCCTGGAGCCAGGGGGCCTCCTCCACCCCCGCACGGTGCGTGCAGGCAGGCAGGCATGCTGCGAGCGCTCCTTGGCTGGAGCAGCGAGCACAACACACACAGCTGTGCAGTGTCTCGCAGGGCAGAGCTGACAGCGCCGTGCCCAATGGCCACATATCGCAGGCCCGACTGGAACGCTTAGTAATTAGCGGGTAGCGTGGCGCACAAACACACACTCACACACACACACTCGGCGCGCGTGCCTTTCTAAGTGGATCTGCGGTCGCTAGAGGAGGCTCAAGGGAGTCGGCCGGAGCAAGTACGCCTCCCCTCCACCGGCCGACGCACAGCGACGCACGGCGTGCCGCAGAGTCGCGGTTATCGGCGTTGATTTCGGGGGCCGCGCAGTCATTACCCGCCGCGTCGCGTTTCCTCTAATGCCGGGCCGCGCTGCCGCCGAGCTGTCAGCAGTAAAATAAAAATTGAAACGCCGGAGCGGTGGAGTGAGCGGAACGTCGAGGTGGTGGCGGTGCGGAAAAAAATAAAAAGAGACGGGAAAGCATGGCGGTGCTGCGACAGCGACGGCGGGCCGCGCGCTGACCCACCGGAGTTTACTGCTGATGAAGGTGCACGTCGTGGTCGTGCCGTGTTGCACTTTTGCCGGAAACTGAGCCGGCGAGGGCCGCGGCGGTTGCGGCTGAACTTTGGCGAAGTGCCCCCCCTCCCCACTACGGCGGAAGCAGCCGCCGCTGGCACGACCCGGGTTCGAGTACTCGTCAAGGCCCAGTCCATTTTCAACGTTCCGCGGCAAAAAGAGGCTCCTCTTCGGTCATGTCGTTCGGTAGTTCTTTTTGTTTTTGTCGTGGAGTCGTCGTGAACGCGCGCAACGTGGAAGCGAAGGAGCGCCCCGGCGAGGCCAAACTGCATCGGCCTATCGGGCGGCCTATCGCGCTGGCGCCAGACTTGAACTCCACTGTTTTTCCAACACTCGGTCATGATGGATCTGGCGTCGATCTGTTGGCGCTCGCCCTGCTGAGTCACACCCTCGCGCAGAGTGGACGGGGTCGCTGCGCTGTCGTCGTCAAGGGAGGGAGGATGAAGGAAAAGGAGTCCGTGCGCCGCCGGTATTCGAACCCCGAGCTGCTGGCGGCGATCCGCCATCAGTATGCGAGCGGCGAGCCGGTCTCATGGCAGCCAGCCACCCCCAAGTCCAAGACGAATGTCCCATTAGCCTATCTGGCCGCATTGGGCACGCCGAGCCGCGCGACTGATACTAATGGCGCGCTGCATTGTGTGCGTTAGGACCGCTTGAACGCCAAGCAACCACCCCTCGCGAGGTTCGATCCCCGCCATCTTCCACAGCCGGCGGTTTGATAACCACATTGTAGTACCACCTCGGCCGGCCGGGGGGCGGCCAAGGAGTCGTCCATCTCGGGCGCCCGCCTGCCCGCCCGCCCTTATAAACCCCTGGAAACTTGAACGCAGGGGGCGGGGCGAGGCGGGGCGGTGGGGCGGGGCGGTGGGGCGGGGCGGCGGGGCGGGGCGGGGCGGGGCCGGTAAGGATCGCCTCCACTCCACTCCACTCCGGTCCGTCCCGCTCCGCTCCGCAATCCGTGATAAATGGGCCGCCCCAACTTTTTAATGATACTGTTTTAGTTTGATGGGCGGACACGGCGATCGGGCCATCGGGGGGCAGCCCGGTTCGCTTTCGGCCTCCCGGGCCACCGGCCCCACTCATCCATCGTCACGGCCTCGACGGCCACGTCGCAGAAGCTGCTTTTGTTTTCACTCGATCGACTCTGCAACAGTGTGGTGTGCCTTTCGCCGTATATAGGCGATACAACGCGACAAGAAAAATGGTTTCACGAATTTGGCGCCGTTTTCTGCGCGTCTGTGTGTGTGTTAATGGACTATCCGTGTCCGCCGAGCCGCAGCGAGCCGCGGGGCCAAACACAACACAAACACCTGTATACAGCGAGCGGCCGGTGAAAAATGGACTGCGAATTCCCGTAGGTGAAAAGCGGTGTTTTTGTTTGGACCCGCGCCGGACCAAGCCCACCGTGTCGGTGTCAATTATGCGCACCGCTGCGATTAGCGCGCTGGACGTGTATTTGCAGAGCGCCTCTCGCTTTGGAGGCGCTTCCGCGAAGCGCATAAAGGGAAGGGCAGTGTAGGCGCGACGCCTGCTGCTGGCGGTGCATCTCGGCGCAGTGCACGCCGTGGTGCCTGTCGGGCTTCGGGGTAGAGGCCTTGTTGACGGCCCATTGTCACGACCTGACGGAGGACGCCTCGTCGGGGCAGCACTCTGGGGACAGGAACAGGAAGGCGCCCCCCTGCGCAGCCCTGCGCAGCAGCGCACCTCGCCTCTGTCTGTCTGTCTGTCTGTCTGTCTGTCTGTCTGTCTGTCTGTGCGTTGCATTGTTGGACGCGTGTGCCGATACGTGTCTAGAATGTGGCTGGCAGCCAGGAAGGGCTGTAGAGACTGGCGTGAATGACAAAGGGCAACACATCATAGCGCGTCACTAAGGCCCTCCGCGAGCCGCGCGCACAGTGGGTCAGAAGACCGTTGAGGCGGACGAAATTCGAGACGCGTTTTGAGCTCCAGAGTCGCTAAATGGGACTCGAATCGAACGTGTGACCCGACCAATGGATTGCTCTCCAAACGAGGAATTCATTGGCGGGGTCACACGTTCGATTCGAGTCCCATTTAGCGACTCTGGAGCTCAAAACGCGTCTCGAAGTTTGGCCGCTTCAACGGTCTTCTGACCCACTGTGGCGCGGGCCGCAGCGCGGTGCTGCCGTGAGCATGGTATATGGCAGGACGCCGCCTCGTGTATTTGCTTTGGTTTTAGTGCGTGTCGCCTAACACACGGGCGTGGTTACAGTATATTTCGAATCGCGCCGGCGGCCGGCCGAGCGCTCCTCGCATCCGGCAATAAGTTTTCTCTCTCTCGGGACGACTCATATCGGTATCGCCCCTATCTGGATGTATCGCTGCATTGTGGTGCCTGGCGTGGCCCTTGCGGTGTAGCGTGTCCGGCGTGTATGCAAAATGCGTGTCTTGCGGACTTTTGGCTCGCTGCAGCCTGCTGCACGGCGGCGGCCGACCTGCCGGGAGAGATGAAGTGGAGATTTGCGGCCGTGTCTCCGTGGTGATTGTATCGGGCGCGGCGTGGCGGCGCAGGACTCGAAGGATCGGCTTGCCGTTCTGACTCGCCCGGCAGCAGCGCCCCCAATAAGGGCTTGGCAGCAGGATTTGCTTCCCTCGTGTCGTCTGACGCGGTCATTTTTTTTCGCGGCTCTTCTTTACTCTTTGTTTTGTTTTGGTTTTGTCGGCAGCCAGCCCCGTTCTCCTCCCGGCAAGGGTTGTCTCGGAAGGGCTTAAGCGCGACGATAAGATTGATTAAGGACCGTGCATGGCCGCGGCGCTGCTCTGCCCACAATGATAAGCCCTCCTCATTTTCGGGCGACTTTGGGCGGCTGGCTCAGGAGTGACGGATGTTTATGTGCGGCTTTGGGAGTGTGCCGTGCCGAGCCGCGATACGGGGCCGAGGAAAAAAGGAGCAGGAAGAGCGGGTATTCGAACCCGGGGACTAGTATATCTGCGGGGGGATCTGAGCGCACTGCCGCCCCCACGCCGCGTTCACCGTTGCACAGTGCACGCCGTGCATCGGGAGATAAAGGTCCATTTGAATACGCGAACCGGCGACACCGCGCCGGGGTTTGAACCTTGAACCTTTCGGCGCGGCGGCCCATCTGCCCGTGTCCGTTTTCGCTCAGTTCGGCGCAGTCGAACGGAACGCGGCCTGCTTGCACTGGCATGCAGGCGGGGCGTCGCGTCGCGTCGCCGGACCGGTTCTGGCGCGGCCCGGAGTGTACGGAGTGCCGACCGCCTAAAGCTTTTCCACCTCAGCAAATTCAAACGTGTCATACTCGCGTTTCTCCAGGCCCCAATGCTTGTCCCCCCCCCCTCCCTCCTTCTCCAGCGCGTTGCGGAGGGCCTTGCTTTTGTCGCCATGGCCGCGTCGCTCTGTCTCTCTCGCACTCATGGGGCGTCTAATTTCGGTGCGAGAGAGACGGAGCGACGAAAAGGACCTCGGAATGAGCCTGCTGCGGGCCCCGCCAGGGCCCCGCCCCGCAGACACGCGCTGGAGAAGGGCGTGCTGTGCCTCATCGTGCTCGGCGCCGCGCCCCGCCGCCTCGCCTGTGGGCGGCGACACGGCGCGGTCCACGGCGGCCGTGCGACACCGAGAGACACGATGACACTCGCCTCATCACGGCCCCGGCTCGGCCCGCGCACAGTGGGCCAGAAGACCGTCGAGGCGGCCTAAATTCGAGACGCGTCTTGAGCTCTAGAGTCGCTAAATGGGAGCGTCGAATCGAATGTGCGACCCCACTAATGGATTCCTCGTTTAGAGAGCAATCCATTCGAGTCCCATTTAGCGACTCTGGAGCTCAAACGCGTCCAGAATTATGTCCGCCTCAACTGTCTTCTGACCCACTGTGCCGCGGCGCCGCACCGCAAGGCTCGGCTCGGATGCGGCGGCGCCAGGAGGCGTTACTTTGGGGAGAGGAGGAGCAGACGTCATTTCTGGCGGAGACACGATGGATTCCGAACGCGGGGAAAGGGGAACGGTCCTAACCGCACCACGTAGCCTGCTAATGGTTATACATTATGCAGCTGCGGCGGCGGCCTTCCAGTGCGCACACGACGAGGCAGCCCGGCCACTCGAAAATGTGATTCTCTTTGTCTCGCTCCTTGCGTCCTCGCTCGCCGGCACTCGCCCGGCCCGCCGCGCGCCGCGCGCTCGAAAAAAATTATAGGGGCGAGAGGAGGACAGGACCAGCGAGACTGGCAGGGGAAGGTCTGCTGCTGATTGCCTCTCAGCTTCGATTCGGTCGGGGGAAAGGGGGGGGGGGAGCGGAAATTGTCGACGCGCGAGTCACTGCGTGTGCGCTACCCTTTTCTAGGACTCTGTGTGTGTGTGTGTTTGTGCGGTTTGAGGTTTGTGTGCCCCAAGTGTGTGTACCCAGTAGCCAACAGCAGGAGCTCGACGTGGCGGGGTCCCAACTGCTAATGGCCCGGCCAAGGCGTGTGTGTGCGCGCGCGCGTGGTGTGTGTGTGTGTGTGTGTGTGTGTGTGTGTGTGTGTGTGTGTGTGTGTGTGTGTGTGTACTTACAGTCAGGTTATCCTCTCTGTGTGTTCTTGCGCCGTCCATGGCAATGTGGCGCGCGACAGCGAGAGCCGTGGTGAGGCCGACGGGGTGGCGTATGGGCGTCGCCATGGCGTCGCCCGGGACGAAGGCAGCGGTGGCGGTCCACGACCCCGTCGACTCGCCGCGACCACAACGAACGGGACCGCGCGAATCGAATCCCGCGCGGTGCGAGTCCTTCAGTCACGCGTCCCAGCGTGCGGCACCTCGTTGTCGCCGTCTTCGAGGACGCCGGGGGGTGGCCGACGGCACAGAGGCACCGCCGCGCCGCGTGACGCCGCGAGTGTGATCCTCGCGCACAATGGCCGCCGGGCGACTCATATGTGCGTCTTCGTGGACGTGACGGACGAGGCGGTGGTGGTGGTGGGGCGTATGTATTTACCGAGCACAAAGACCCGACGAGCGGGGCGGCGGAGAGGGGGGGGGGTTAATATGTAAGAATGAAAATAAGGGCCGAGCGGCGCTCATTGTGTGCTAAAGCAGCCCAAGCGCGGCACGATCTCGGCCGACTCGGCCGGCGAGATGGCGTTGTGTGATTCGGCCATTCGCCACGGGCGGACTGTACCGCTGGACCGCGGCACTGTCGGACCGCGCCCGGCCGGCTGGACGTCAATTGGAGCAGTGATGAGAACGATACGGGTGACGGGATACGCACCCTGCGGCCAGCGCCCGCCCCGCCCCGCCCCGGCCACATCATATGAAAAAGATTTCCGTCCAGTCGATTAAAAGCTTATCGGGTGTCGCGCGGAAGAGCTCCGGAACACGGCACCGCTGTATGGCCTGCGCCGCCCAGACGCCCTTGAGGCTCGGATGGGGGTTATTTTTAGCGACGGTTATCACAGGCATGCGGAGGTGGAGGTGGTGGCGCGCGGCGCAAGCCTCAATCGCGGCAATAACTTGTGTGTGTGTGTGTGTGTGTGTGTGTGTGTGTGTGTGTGTGTGTGTGTGTGTGTGTGTTTGTGTGTGTGCGTATGGCTGTGGCCACTTGCGCCCCGCCCGCCCTTGCACTGCCTTCTCTGCTGCACCGTTTCGTCTTTTTCCCGGAAAACATCTGCCGAGCGGTTTTGGAGAGCCCCTCCTCCCCGCCGCCACCATCACCGCGTCGTCTTGACGTAACCTGAGCCCCCTTCTTCTCGGCCCCGTTCCCCTCCGCCCAGACCGGCAGGTACCTCCTCACCCCCGTGCCGCGCGCGCTCGAGGATTTCGCTCACAGTTTCCGAGCGCAATTGAGGGATTAGATTTGTCCATTTTTTTCCCCGCTCCGTTTGCGCGCAGGTGGGGCACATTGGGGCTTCTTGCCGGCGGGCGGGTCCGGCGGGTCACCTGCATGCAGAGCTCTGCAGAGCGCATCCGAAGAGCGCTGTCTGGTGGTCGTTCTGATGTGGCCGCGAGAGAGACAGCGGCGCTGCCGTCGTTAAGACCGTCGTTAAGCCCGCGTGCAAAGACACGCAGTTCGCCGGGCGCGTAAAAGCGGGCCGAAAAGGTAAAGGCTGCGGGGTGGGCGTGGGCCTTGGCGTGGGCCTTGGCGTGGGCCCCGTGGACCGCAGGGCTGCCGGGGGCCTCGCTCTGGCCTGGGGGCGGCGGGCTGACCTACCGCAGTCGGCCGGCACGCTGCCATGCTCCTGTTGTTGGTCGTGTTGTTGATGTTGCCGCCGCTGTCACTGCACCACTACTCCGATCGGATCGTCCGCCCCATTTGGCCAACGGCAGGCCGCCAGGACGGCTGCTCTGTGCGAGTGTGTGTGTGTGTGTGGGGCTTTGCCAGTGCCCCTGGCGACAGCTTGGATAACCACCTTGGCTCTGACTGTTGCCAGAACGGCGAGTCCGCTATACGTACACGGTCTGTACGAACGAACGTCCCGGACCGAATCTATGTCGGAGAGAGCCGGTGGCGTGGTGGCGGTGGTCATTCATTTACTCTGGAAAAATGAGCGAAGTGGCGACCAACGGTTGGCGCGACCCCAACTAGACTGGCCGGGACGCAAACAATGGCGAAAACAGTATCAGTGAGCGAAACACAATGACGGTCGTCCAGGCCGGCCAATCCACTCCCTCTATGTCGCGCTGCTGCTCGGCCAAGGCACGGCCCCGGCGCGTCATCAGCGCACCAATTTACTCTCGATTTAGAGAAACTGCTTTCCAGTGCGAGGCGCTCTGCGTGCGGAGGCGCTGCTGCTGACCAGCGGATTCCTGACGACGTCTGATGACGACCCCGTGCATTAGAGGGCCAAATGAGAGTCTGAGTCTGTGCGTCGCTGTGCGCACACGTGTCGACGCCGCGGGACACAGGCTGGAGAGGCTGGAGAGTCGTTTGGCGACCGCCATCGCGGGCTTCGCGGTTATCAGGGCGACATCGCGTCCCTCTCTCTGACTAACTGCGTCGACCGGAAGTGTGGCCACACGTGAAGGGCGTGGCGAGCGTGGCGGGCGTGGTGGGGCGCGCGCCCGCCTATCAGCACGCCCGGGGTGTCGCGTTGCGTCCGAGACCCCCGTGGTGCTGACGCCGTGGACGTGCCCATTGTCACGACGAGCCTGGCGAGCCTGGCGAGGCGCGCGCCAACGTCCGAAACGGCACAACGCTGCGTCGGCGGGTTCGAATCCGGCCGGCGGCGGCGCTGAGTTGGCTTTTTGTGAAGTGACGCTTCGTGTGGCAGTGGCTGCTGCAGCAGTGGGTCGGGGGCGTGCCGCGACGCATCCTCCGTCGTCCCCGCCGTCCCTGAGGCCGGCCGGGCGTATAAACATGTCTTGTAACGGACTGCGTTTCCAAGTTTCGACTCCTGCAACCCCCTCTTCTCTCCTGACAACGCCGCAACCCGACACCAGCGACGCGTCAGCCTGTTCCCCTCCCGCGTTGAGTTACTCGTTTGTTGCCTGGGCTGCCCGCGGGGGGGCACATGGGAGCTGCAGGGGGCACCGCACGCCGCCCCGCGGAGGCGCGCCGCACCTGCAGAGGAAACCGCAACGCGCGCCGCGACCCCGAGCGCCGACACCGGTAGCCGCAAGGTTAGCGAACGGGCTCGCTGACCCGGAGGTCGCGGGTTCGCGTAGCGGGTCGTTGATGTATTCGCCGGCGAGGTTCGGAGCTTTGAGGCTGTTCCGGCAGCTCGTGCCCCGCCCTCGGGGATGGCGGACTCGTTGCTCTCCGAGTAGGCGGGGCCCTGCGGGGCCCGGGTGTCGCCGGTCGCGTCTCCGAGCGGGCCGGGCCGGCCGGGCCGGCAGGGGCCTAAACACATGTCATCGGCACACCATTTGGCGCGCAAGCCCAAGCCCGACCCCGGCCCCATATGGGTGGCCCCGCAAGCAAGCCCAAAAGTGGCCGCGTCGCCCTGCATCGCCCGGTGTTGCCATGTCAACCAGTTCAATTTCAATCTCAGTTGTCGCCTGTTTGCTCACGGCGGCCCCGGCCAGGCGGAGCTGCCTGCTGGAGGGCCTGGAGTGGCTGGAGTCGAGGTGTCCAGTTACCCGGCCAGTCATAAGTCACGCCCGCTGGCCAGCGCCGGACAAACAAACCCGCGGGCGGCCGCTTGTTTGTCAACTTTATACAAACTGGAAACGAAGCCCAAGTTTCCGGCGAGTGGCGCACTATGTGCCCGGCGACGGCGTCATGCAAGTCACCAAGTGCAAAACGCGTCAGCAACTGTTCACAAATTGCTGGCCGGCGAGTTGGCCCCGTCCATCGCGCTGCTCGGGTCGGCATTGGTGCGAGGGAGACTGCTGGCCTCGCCGGCCTTGCAGCGCGCGTCGCGTGACCGGAGGCCGGGGATCGCATCATCCACTTAATAATCATCTTTTTGTGCCGGGCGGCCCCTCTCCCTTCGGCCCTTCCGAATCCCTCGCAGTGCAGTGGAGGCCCTTCACAGTGCCCGGCCCGCCGGTCCCACAAAGCGCCCCACGACCGACTTGCTTAATTGTTTAATCTCCCAGGCGTCGATCGGCTTGACGAGGTGAGGACTCTTACTTTGGCGTTCTTGAGGCACGCGATGACGACCTGGGGTGGGTTTCCAACCCGCAACCCTCGAGTCTGTTTTAATTTCTGTGTGCCTCGCGTGTCGCTTGCGTGCGCCGCTTTTGTTGTGGGAGTGTTTGGGTGTTTTGGTTCGTGAGGGCCGAGGCAGGGAAGGGGTGTGTAATTTGGGATAATCTATCCCGCCACCCCCTAGGGACAGTCCCGGGACGCGAGGATTCGGCTGGCTGGGGGAGAGATAGTGCCCCTCCCCCACACGAGGTTTTTTACATCCGAAAGGGGGGGAGGAGGGGACTCGACCTGTCGTTCTACGGTCCCCGATTGCTTTCGTTTTTCCGAGATTACGGTTTAGCTGGTGTGATAATGGTCCTTCTGGAAGGAAAATGGGTAAATGGGCGCGATCGGCTGGAGCAGGAGTGTGTGCGTGAGTGCGTGGCGCGGGGGGAACAGAATGGGTACGACAGAAAAGAGGCAGAGATCGGCGACTCGATTCGCCGTTTGCGTTTCCGGCGATGGTCCAGCTCCCGGCCTCGGCCATGCGTGCTGCGGCCGTGCTGCCTCGGGCCTCTGGCCTCGGGCCTCGGCCGCAGCAAACCCGACCGCGCGCACCCCCGAGTTCCATAAACCACCCAAGTGGTTTCGGCCGCCGTTAAAAAATGATAATGCATAAAGGCGAGATGGCGGATAAGGAGCGAGCGGCCGTAAAGGCGAGGTGGCCGTAACGCGCCAAAGTGCTGCGGGCGGCGACGGCATCACACAGTGGGTCAGAAGACCGTTGAGGCGACCAAAATTCTAGACGCGTTTTGAGCTCCAGAGTCGCTAAATGTGACTCGAATCGAACGTGTGACCCCATCAATTGATTGCTCTCTAAACGAGGAATACATTGGTAAGGTCGCACGTTTGATTCGAGTCCTATTTAGCGACTCTGGAGCTTGAAACGTGTCCGGGATTTTGGCCGCCTCAACGGTCTTCGGACCTACTGTGCCATGGCATCGGACCTCGCCGTCGTTGTTGTCGGCATTCTGGCGCCAAAACGCGACCAGGCGAGTGCTGCCGGTCTGGCCGGCTAACGTCTTGCGCCTCGTGCGCACGAGCTGGCGAGGCTCCAGTGGCTCCAGCGATTGTCCGGTCGGCTGGACACGGCCCCAGGAAACTCTATCCAGCCGCTGCTCGGCGTCCTGGCTGGCCCTCGCCGAGCCAATAGTCCCCTTTTGTCCTTCTTCTCCGTCGTCTTCCAGAGCACGCACGGCGCCCCTCGACCTGTCTCTCTCGCACCTGATGTCGTCTTCATTTTCCGCCTAGACGGAGGAGGCAGGAGGGGGCAGGGCACCACGTGGCCGCTAACCCTTTTCCCCGCCGTCGACTTGTTTTTGTCCCGGTGGCTCGGGGACGGCCCCGCCCCGCCCCGCACCGTGTGGCGCAGGCGGACTGCACGGTCCATTGCGAAAAGCGGTCCGCTCTGAGGCCCGCTGCTGCGTGGCCCTTCGGCGGGGCCCTTCGGCGGGGCCCTCGGCCAGCAGCCTGCCCTTAGAGGGCCAATCAATGGTTTTGTGTGGGTTGGACGAAAAGGTGCGGGAAAATTGGAGGGGAGTGGGAGCGCTCATCTTGCCGGGCAACAGATGGGCACGCAAGGCACACACACACACACACACACACGGCAGTGTCGCACAGGTGTTGTGTGGGGAGGCTGCGTGGTGGTGGTGATGTCGGGCGGGGACCGCAAGGGCAGCCCTTCTGCTCGTTCGGATGGCTGGTCCAGATAAGGCTGGGGTAAAAGCATTGACCCGGCCGTCGTCGGCGATGCTCGTCCGCACTCTGCGACTTTCGGCGGAGGGGCGTGTGTGTGTCCGGCCCCTCCCTTCCCCCTTCTTTTCCCCCTTTGATTTTTTACGATTTCCTGATTCCCCCCCTCTGTTGTGTGCCGGGGTCGTGGCTGCAGGTCGTCTCGGGTCGCGGCGTTGTGTTTCCATGAAAGTTGACCGCCTTTTCCCTGCTCCCCGGGCTTCCGATTTGGCTATAATACGGCCCTGTTCACACACACGCACACACACACGCGCACACACACACACACACACACACACACACGCGCGCGCGCGCGCGCGCACCGAACGCAGTTGTTAGGGCTGGAGGCTTTGAGACTCGGGTGACCTATTAGTCACGTAGCAGCCACTTGTATTTCCCGAAGGATTTTTCTTCTATTTGCCCCTTTTTTGGGGCCAAATTTTTTGTTGTTGGGCTTGCGCGTGGAGATAGAGAGGGCTTCGCGTGGCGTGGCGGGGGGCTTCTGAAAGAGGGAGGGGGGGGGGGCGGCAGCAATGTTTGACCCTCATAACGCTCTCGCTTCATAAACACCCCCACCTCTGCCGTGCGGCTCTGTGTGTGTGTGTGTGTGTGTGTGTGTGTGTGTGTGTGTGACTGTGAGCGCGCGCGCGAGTGTGCAGGTGTGTGTGTGTCTGAGTGTTCATCCGGCGCATCCTATGGGAAAAACGTTTCCCGTTTTTGCTGCGACTGAGCCGCGCCGTGCCGGTTCATTGTGCGCGTCCTTTCGCGGGCAGAAAATAAAATGACGAATGCGCCGCCAGGAATGCCGAGGCGAGCTTGTCGCGATGCGGGCGCGGCGGGGCGCGGCGGGGCGCGGCCAGCACCACGGCCAGCAGCGGCACGGCGGCGGCGGGAACACACTCTATTCGGCTAGGGCTCCTCTGCCGTCGGGCCGTCGTGGGAGCGTTGCGGCTTTCGTCATCATGACCAGTGCAGTGCAGGCGGGGCGCGGCGCCCGGCACACATGAGCGCTCGTCAAACACCGCGCTCGCCGTGCATGTCGCCACGGCCTCGTTGCCCAAGCGGCCGCTGTGCAGCTGGTGGCGCGACGCGAGCACCCCGGCGTCGCGCGGGCCTTGGCCGAGGCCGTGCGCGCGCCAGACCGCCAGACCACTTGTAGAGGCCGGGAGGCTGGCCGCCCGCCGACCAGACGCGACAAACGGATGTGATTCATTGTTGCTTCCCCCGGTGCTGCACCACAGATAGGCCCGCAGTGTGTGTGTGTGCGTGCGTGTGTCAGAGAAAGAGAGAGAGAGAGGGGGAGAGAGAGAGAGAGAGAGAGAGAGAGAGAGAGAGAGAGAGAGAGAGAGAGAGAGAGAGAGAGAGAGAGAGGAGGGGGGGGGAGAGCACGTCGACAGATCCAGTCCTCCGCGTCGTGAATGTCGTGGCGCGCGAGGTGTTTTTCGGAGCTCCCCGCACTCGTCTTATCTCGCCTTGGTGGGGCCTCGGCCTCCAGCGCGGCCTCCTCGGAGGTGCGGAGGAACACATTTGCGGTGGCGCTGCTGACGCTGTGACTGGTTGACGCAGTCATGACGCCGTCACCCGAGAGATTAATAGTCGTAAACCTTGGAGTTTTACGCTCAGCCCTCCTTGTGCGGATGTGTGGGCCCGCACACACGCACGCGCGCACACACACATACATCCATACATACATATACATGGGGGATTTATCGTGCGTGCAGGGCGTATCTCTCGGATATTGGCGGCCATTCCTGGAATACAGAGTCGCACAATCGCACAAGTGTGCGTGCTTGTGTGTTTGTGTGTGTGTGAGAGAGAGAGGGGGGGGGTTAAGGTGTGTGTGAGTGTGTGTCACCATCGGAAAGTAAATACGAAAAATAACAAAAATAAGCTGGCCAGCGGGGAAGAAGTCGTTTGTTGTGCAAATAGTGACTTCCGGTGGGCCGAGGGGCCGAGATTCAGAGAAGGGTGTTGGTGGCGGTGGTGGTGAGTGGAGCGAGGTGTGCGAGTGTGTGGTTCACCACGCCCCTAGTTTTCCTTGGAACCTTTCTCTCTCTCTCTCTGCTCACCGCAAGCCCATACGGCACACCCAACGAGCGAGAGACCGAGCGAGTCAGTTGTGTCACCACACCGCGTCCGTGCTTCATCTGTCCTCTGCTGTGGTTGCTGTCGCCTCTCCCCCCCCCAAAAAAAAACAAAAGTAAGAGAAAAGTATGTTGCATGCATAACTGGTGAAATATTGTCAGAAACGTAAAAATATTTTCGAGGGTGGTTCGCTTGACCAGCAGCGCCATCCAGGGAGTCCAGACCCGGGAGGGGGCTTGTCAGTCAGGTAGAATGCGATGCAGGTGTTCCACTGCCAATAATGCCTGCCGGCCCACTGTGCCGCTTGCTTGTTTCGGGAGAGCGGTGCGATTCGTCATCTCCTATTCCCTACCTGGCGGTCCTGGCGGAGGGGCTGTGGGAAGGGGGGGGGAGGACCAGCTTTCTTTTTCTTTCTTTCGTTCGTTTTTGCCTGAAGAAAATAAGAAAACGGTTGATACAGTGGTGTCAAATAGTCGCGATTTATGGCGAAGGGGTTGTTGTGTCAAGAAAGTGGGGGGCGAGGACGTTATCGCGAAAGGCTTAGGCGGGCTCCTTGATAAGTGGTGCGATAAGAAGGCAGGGCCGAGGGCAGGCTCCGTAGGCCGATCAGGTCCCACTATGGTCACTGGGCCCGGCCGGATAGCCCTGTGCCCTGGAGTGACTCTGGAGTGTCTCGGGGCGTCCGGCTGGGCCCCGCCTGGCCCTGTGGCCGTCGGGACAGGAATGCGGCCGAGCCACCATGCAGGGCGGTACGCGGCTTGTCACTTCTGACGGCTGCGCGTCTCGTGACGGTGGCCTGTTCCAAGTGTCCCGGGTTCGACACCCACCGAGGGTCAGAGCTGGCCGCCCCTCCCCATTTCATTTTATCCGCGCTGCCCGTAGGCACGCGGCATGGCAGTGGCGTGGGGGCAGGAGTCTGCGCGGCGCGTGTCCCGCCATGACGACTCAATCCCCTGATTGGTGGACTGCGGCGGGACTGCCGCGGGACTGCGAGCGACGACCGCCTCGACTCGACGGGCGCTCTGTGTCGCCGCCGCAGGTCGCCGCGTGCCGCTGGGTCCTGCCTGGCCGAGCCCCTGACTCCCGGCTATGCAAATACGCTCGCCCAGGCTCCGGCCGGCCTCCTCCAGCCGCGCCTCCAGTGCAGCTCCCGGCGGTGCGTCGTGCGCAGCGCGTGCCTGGAACTGGAATGAAGCCATTTCCACTACTATTTGCAGTGCCGCCGCGGGCCCGCGGTGTCCGTCACGCACTATCCGCAGCTACCCCGGCCGCGCCAAGCCCTACCAGGCCCCGGCGTCTCTCGGCGCAGGTGTGTGTGTGTGTGTGTGTGTGTGTGTGTGTGTGTGTGTGTGTGTGTGTGTGTGTGTGTGTGTGTGTGTGTGTGTGTGTGTGTGTGTTGCTGCCTTCCCCTTTCCCTTTGCCTTCCGGCGGCGACGCCAATTTCTCGGAGTTGCGCGCGGATTTGCAATCGGAGCATCCAGGCGAGCCGTGGTCGTCCGCGCCGCCGGCACGCCCGCGGCAACTGCGGACTGCAGACTACGGACTACGTATGGCTCGGCGGCGGGGCGGGGCGGGGCGGGACGGCGGGGTGCGGCATTCCCGATTCGTCGAGGGGCCGTTTTCCGCGCACGGCAGCGATCCCGAACACTGCCTCCGTCGCTCTGTTTCTTCATAGCGTCTCGTAGGGGTGCGAGAGAGACAGAGCAAGCCACCCGATCCGCGTGGCTCGCGTCGTCGTCGTCGTCCTGGCCGTGACGGGGCCCCGGCGGCCCGGCCCTTCGGCCCTGGGTGTTATTGTTTGTCCAGAGGGGCTATCTGCTCTCCAGCCGCGGGCTGTGGCGGCTCTCTGGCGGTGTGGCGTCCCGGCGGGCTCCACAATATAAAATAAGCAGGTGCCTCGCGGCATGGCGTCATGCGAGCGCAGCTAGTCACACTCGCCCAATGTGCAACGCTGCGCCGCCGCTATTGTCTGGGCCCTGCTCCGGGCCCTTCGAACACACACACACACACACACACACACACACACACACACACACACACACACACACACGACGCCGTATAAGGCACGCGCGTACCGAGGGCTGTACGCTGTACGCAAAACGTGAAACACAATGCTCGCCTTTGTTGCCGTGCTCCGCGCGGCTCCGCGGCGGTGGTGGGGCCGGTGGGGCACTTGGATTCCTGGCAGGCCGGTGCACGGGCACTACGGGCACGTGCAAGGGCTCCGGCCGCGCCACGCCACGCCGCGCCACGCACCGCGCTGCTCTAGAACATGAACAAGACCCTGGCGACGACGGCCAATGCCCCGCGCTGTATATTCTTTTGTTGTTTCCCTCTATTGTCCTCGGCCGGACTGCATTATTTTCCAATTATATCTCATCGCCGGGGAGGAATGTGTTTCCGAAATGATATCGTCCGGAAGGATCAAGATGCAATCAGTCTCGGTGGACAGTGTCCGCCGGACAGTCCAGGCTCCGCTTTCGTCGCTCTGCCTCACTTGCTCTCAGCGGGCGTCCTGTGCGAGAGAGAGAGAGAGAGAGAGAGAGAGAGAGAGAGAGAGAGAGAGAGAGAGAGAGAGAGAGAGAGAGAGAGAGAGAGAGAGAGAGAGAGAGAGCGGAAAGCGCTTTCCGGCAGCGGCCCGCTGTTCCTCCGATTACGGCGACGGCCCGCTATGTGCGCATGCAGGCACGAGGCGCTCGAGGCGGTAGCGTCGCTCGTCCCGACCCGATCAAAAGCCTCGTGTGGGTTCGACTCGGCTTCGACTCCCGGTCGGCGCGCTGCATTTTTTCCCCCTTGCCAGTGCTATAAATCACACACTGCTGGCCCAAATTATGCATGGATTTTGGTGGGTGCGATCACGGGGTAATGACGCGTCGTCCTGGATGGGTGCCTTGACGGCCTGCCCCCGGACGGCGCCCCTTGATGCACTGCCCTGTCACCCCGGGCCACTACGGTCTTCTCGTTCGGTGCTGCCCGCCTGCCCGCCTGCCTGCCTGCCTGCGCGTCATGCGTTTGACGGCCAGCCAATCAGCCAAACCGGCTGACCGCAGGACCGGGATGACTTGCAGCGGCAGTAAAAGAAGGAGACGGCCACCGGGGACGGGGAGGGCGGCGGCAACGACGCGCAGTGGACACGCGAATGAGAGCAGACCTAACCTAACCTGTCTGTTTGTTGCAGCGGCGTGTCGACGGCCGGCAGGGGCGTGACGCCGGTGTACCTGCGCTGCTCGGCGGGGTCGCTGTCGTGGCGGTGGCCGCGGGGCGCGCTGCGCGTGCTGCTGCGCGTGGGCGCGGCGGGCCGGGACTTCCGCGCCTGCGTGCGCACGCGAGGCAGCGGCGCGCGCCTCTTCCTGGAGGGCCCGCGGTCGCTGGCGCCGCTGTACCCGGCCGGTGGCCGCGCGCGCCGCCGGCTCGACGGCGACGTGGAGGGGCAGCTGGTGGCGCCCGTGCCCGTCAGGTGCTTCTACTCGCGCCACGGCCAGGCCGCCCTGTACGTCGAGGCCAGCGAGCTGGGCGCCCCCGGCGTCGGCGAGCCCCGCGAGGAGTTCGGCCTGGAGTACGACCTGGAGCTGCTGCCCCGCGGCGCCAAGTTCGACGATTCGCAAGGTGAGTCTGGGTTTGGCGATTCGCCTTAATGAGAAGGAGGGAGAGAGAGGGGCGAAAGAGGACGTGCCTAATTTTGACTCTGTTTGCCCGGCAGACTGCCGACCGTGCACGTCGGACGAGATGGCCCGCGCCTACTGCACCAGCGACCTCGGTGAGTATCATTATAGCGAGCCATCTCCTGATTGGCCCGAGGGGCACCCGGGGCCGGCGAGGCAGTCCGGCCCGCTAATTTTTATCAAATTTGATTATGCAAACGAGCGGCGGGAGGCTGGTCCGCGGCAGTGCACCTTTGCATATTATTCTCGCCCGCGGTGTATTATGAACACATCTGAATCGAGTATGGGCAGGCTGGACGGGCTTTGATGCGCAGTGCGGCGCAGTGCCGTACAAGGCTCCATCACTCGCTCGGGCGCGTGGGGGTCGGGTTCGATTCCCCCCAGGGTAACAGCATTTTATTTTCCCGCCGGTAGCTTTTGCTCGGCGCGTGGTGCCGCGAAGGGCACAAGTGCAGGCATGGCTGCCGCCGCCGCCAACCGGTCTCCGCTTTCTATTTGGGCAGGGCAGGCCGTCCAGGCTGCCGTCCACACCTCAGCGGAACCATTACCGGCAAGGCACCGCCTTCCAATAAAAACATAAAACGCGCCTGGAGTGATAAGGCTTCCCCCTGCCTCCCGGCCGGCCCTTCCCCCTGGACTGGTCCTGGACTCCTGGTGTCGTCCTGGGGGACGGGTCGGGTCTCCTGCTGGATCTTTGCTGGCCGGCAGCGGCAGCAGGCTTCCTAGCCGCACCTCTTACGTTTGTACACACACACGTACTCGCTCATCGCAGCGCGGCCAACCGCATGGGGCCGGCCCTTTCCGTTACGATAGAACACTCCAACATTCCCGCCGGCGTCGTCGCACGGACTGCCTTTTAAATGTCAATTAATGAGGAATTGGCGGCGTTTCTCTCTCGCTCCCCGCTGCAGCAGGGCGATTCCGAATGGGGCTATGTACCGCGCGCTCATGGGGCGCGAGCGAGTCAGAGCGACGAAGCGCTGTTCGGAATCAGTCCGCCGGGAGCCCGGTGCAGCCAGCCCGGTGCAGCCAGCCCGGTGCAGCCAGCCCGGTGCAGCCAGCCCGGTGCAGCCAGCCCGGTGCACTGGTTGCAGCGCTCACCTGTTGCATTGTTTGGCCCCTTAGATGCTAATGCAAGTGCAGGCGGGGCGGGGCGGGGCGGGGCGGGGCGGGCTGCTGCTTTACGAGCGCGGGGCCATTTTGAATAAGGAGCGAATCATCCTTTACGCGTCGCAGCAGTGCCTCGCAGTGCGGTGCCTCCTTCCTCGCGCATTGCTGCGCATTGCAACTAACTGCGCGACGCAGAGTCGCTGAGCGCATAACGCAAACGTGGCCGCCGCGGCGCCGCGCGATGCGGCAGTGGCTTTGCAATGCAAAGGGCCTAGCGGCGATGGCGTGGCCGCGGACACGCACCAGCACGGCGACTAGTCCCCGGATGGCGGACTGGACGACGCGACCCGGCCGCGGCGGCGACGCCGTGTCCGAGGCCGTGTCCGAGGCCTGCGCCCCGGGAACACGTGTGGCTGCACGTGCGCGCGATAGGGCACACGGGGCGTCCTGCTTGCGCCCCGGCTTGCGTGTCCCCGCAACTCATTTGCATCAACACGCTGCGCGAGGCGGCGCGACGGGGACGGGGTCCTCTTCTCTGGTCTCCGCGCGCGTCATTTTATTTTATTTTGCCGTATTTCATTTTGTTGCCGCTTGGAGGGCGGGGTGCAGGGCCAAGCCTGGTCGGATTTGGGAAAGCCGCCCCAAGGCGCGAGTCGCGTTGGGACGGGGGCACTGCCTCCAAATTAGGCGCTTTTAATTAAGAGGTGTCGGCGTGCTGCCCGGAGTGCCGCCGGCCGGGGCTGCCAGGCGGGCCCCTTAGAATGCAGGAGCAACGCGTCGCGCGGGGCGGGGCGGGGCGGCTTGTTACGTCGGGTCGTCTTCCTTTTGCAGTACTTTTATTTTGGGCACGAGCTGGGGGCGGCAATCGGCCGGACGCGCCGGACAGACCGGGTTTTAATGGAGCCGGATCGAAGCACCCGGGGGCGGGCAAGGAGGCAGGGCGTACCGCGCTGCTAGCGGAACGCCCGGAACGCCCCTCGGAGCACGCGCTGTTATCTGCGCCGTCGCACGCGCCGTGGCTGTCGAGGCCGTGCACGCCGAGGCCTCGCTGCGGACGGCGCGGGGCGTCGCCCTGCCCTCCCTGATCAGGCAACGGGACGCACTCGGCCGCACCGGACTTGCATCCCTGGATGCACACGCCTCGCCCGCCTTGCACGGCGCGACGCTGCAAACGAGTAAGATGGGAAACGAAAACGAGAGAAAAAGAAATGGTGAAAAGAGAATCGGACTGGACTGACTCTCTCGCTGGAACTCGTTTTGCTGGCTGACTGCAGTGGTCCCTGCAGTCCCTTGCTCCAGGGCCTGCAGCTCCTCGATCGCTCCGGTTATGAGATGCCCCGCCGCCCCGCCCCGCCGTATGGAGGTCACTGCATTGTCAGTCGTGCAACACGCACACGCGAGGCTTGTTCGACGCCACTCCCTGGACATGTCACCGCGGCTGCAGCGGCGGAGGTGAAATCTAACTCCCTTGTTGTTTTGTTGCAGTTGCCCGCGGCTACATCCGCACCGTGGAGAACGACGAGGACCTCGAGGAGTCCCGGGTGAACGTGAAGCTGACCCGGGTGCTGCGGAGGCTGGCCGAGGCCGGCGTGGCGGGGCCGGGGCCGGACGCGGCCTCCAACGGCCTGGACGAGGACGAGGCCGTGTGGGTGCACGGCGACGAGACCGCTGCGCTGAGGATGCCGCTGCACTGCGGCGCCAAGCCCGGCCCCGGCGAGTACGTGTTCATGGCCCGGCGTAAGCTGAGCCAGCTCGCGCTCACGTGCGCGGCCAGCCTGGACAACTGGGTGCAGGTCGTGAGCGACGTCAACGCCCAGGGCAGCGCGCACTGTGTGCTGCGGAGCTAGCCTCGCCTCGCCGGCCGAGGGAGGCCGTCCTGGCGCCCCCGAGCCGCCCCTAGTCCTTGCCACTAGTCAGTGCACTGCGGCGTGGAACCCCTCCAGCCAACCACCAGCTACCCCCAGCACACTCTTCGAGGACTTCCCTGGTCCCTGCGGCCAGACCAGCCGAACTCGACTCTGGACTGAGCTAACCGATCACTCCCGCACTGTCTTCTTGCTGTATCTCCCTCCCTTTTCACTAGTTGCCTTGTGTATTATAAAATGTTGAGTAGTAGCAATCTATTATTATTATTATTTCTTTTCTTCAGGAAAAAAACAGATATCTGTTGTATTGTGGAAGATACCTTGCATTGGTGTTGAATCTGCATCGGAAGACTTAAAGTGAGAGAGGTGTACAGCAGTTAATTGTTAACGCTGTACACCACAACATAGTTTTGTAATTGTAGTAATAGCTGTACATTAATTTTATTATTTGACAGTTGGTCTGCTGTGATACTTTGGCTTTTGTGCTGGCTGGACTCTCCTTTAGCATCAAAATGCCCGTGAAAATTGTTAGTGTTGTTATCTAGGAGCAAAAATAGAATTTACATCTTAACCCTTGAGTTAAAAAAAGTTCATGTTACACTCTTGTTTAGTTTTAAGAATCTAATTCAGAGGTAAATTTTTAACTAAAAGTGTGTTCAGTACAGAAGCCAATTCAATTGCTGTAAATTGTTTGTAAGAACTGTCATGTACAGATGTTTATTTAACTAATTTGTTATGTAAATTGTAATTATGCTCATCCTCCAATGCCCAATTAAAATTTACATATTGTACAACTTTTATTGACAAGTGCCTGTAGAAATATTTTTGTTCATGTATTTGTGGAGCGACGTTTACCAGATTGTAGTACTGTATCTGTAGTTGTTACCATAACTAATGAATGTGACACTAAAAATTAATGTCCTTGTTAAAATGCACATCTTTCAGACCAAGAAAACAAATGTATGTGACTAACTTCAATTAATCTTTAGTTATTAACAAAGAAAAAGAATTCTGTTAGTTTGTGAATTCATGGTGCCACATATAGTTTGCAGATGCTAAAAGTTTTGCCTAAGCTATCCTTTTTTTAAAAAAAAATAAAATTACAAGTGACTGTGGTAGTTTTACTTGTTTATAAAGTTTGAAAAAATTATATTATTTTAAAGTATTTTTCAAAGCATGTGCTGTATTTTCTGTATGTGCCATCCAGCCATTCTGTTGTGAATGAACAGTTGGGTTTTCTTCTTCTCCTTCTTCTATTAATTTGTAACTATTTTGCATTAAGCAATCATGTGGGAAACTTCCCTGTAATTTGAAATAATTTAATATGTGCAGAGATTCGGGAACTGTGTTGTCATTCTGATCAGATTTTTTTGTTTTCTCATTGAGGGAAATGTGCCATGTGTAATGTTAGCGTAGTGATAAATTATTGTACATAGTAAGCACTTGTGGTGTATATTCATTTAATGGCCGTGGAGGATGAATGTAAATTTATGAATGGATCTCAAATTTGCAATAGAGGTATAAGTCTTGAAAATTATTTTAACAATTTTTCGACTGTATTTTGTGGTAGTTGGGTAGCCCTTACATCTGCAAACCCCGATTCGTCCATTACAAATTTTGACGATTCTTAATGTTCTGCACGCTCGCTGTGTTATAAATAATAAAAGCGATACTGTTGAAAGTCGCTGTTATGTTGATGATTTTGTTGATTGTGATAAATTGTTTAAGAATTGATATAGTAAAAAATATTAATATGGACAACCATCTTTTCCTTGATCCTGCCATCCTGCGATAGTGGGATTCTTTTTTACCGGTGTGGATGGGGTGCGGAGCGGGCAAGCGGACAGTCGTAAAGGACCTCGCCGTTGGGCCGTTCGCCCCGCCCCGCCTCGCGTGCTATCATCCTACATCTCGTCGCCGTCGTCGCTTGGGAGGGGGGGGGGCTGTACATGGAGGTGCAAGGCGGTGTCAGGCTTGTGCCGGGCTTGTGCCAGGCCCTGCTGGACGCACAAAAAAGGAGACACAGCCGCTCCTCGGAAGCGAATTGGTCTGCTCCGCGCAGGCCAGAGTCTTGCATCGGCCGGGTCGTGCGAGCGAGACAGCATGCTCCGTTTTCGGCACTGAGTCTGAGGCAGACTGGCTTCGATTCCCGACAGAAGCAAGCATTTTTGTCGATGTAAATGACCGTCCGCGGTAGGCAGCGAGCGCGCGCGCGTGTCGTGCGGGACTGTCTCCCCAGCACGGCGCCCTGCCCGGCAGCTCAGGGAGCCGTGCGGGCCGCGTGGGCTACAGTGTACTGTACTCCTTGTCGGACACGGGGCGCGTGGCGCTGGTAACGGATTCGCGCCGCCGCCGCTCGGCCGTGCCGTAATTATTGGCCAGGTTCGGGCGGCTCGTATAATTTGGAACACGGCGTCCGTTTTGATGTTCTAAGGGGCGGCGACGGAGCGACGCGACGCCGCGGCGGTGTCGTACTGGTTTAGGGACCCCCCCTAGGCCTGCGGCAGCCCGGCCGCCTTTGGCCTTTATGACTCGTTTACTGGTTTACTGGCGGGAGCTGAGCGGAGCGAGTCTCAGTCTCGGCGACGCGGGGCGGGGCGGGGCGGGGCGGGGCCTGCAGGGCGGGGTGGCGAGGGAGAGGCGGAGAGGTGTAGGGCCAACGCGTCCCGTGTAAGCGAAGGGCATTGGCAACCCGTCCGGTGCCCCAGGCCGAGCCCCAGGCTACCGGGGTACCGGGGCGACAACTGCGCTACGCTACGCCCGTGCAGGCCGGCCTCCGCACAGGCCGCTCTTTGGCTCCGCAAATTGATTTTGTTAGTAACGAGCTGGCCGGCCTGGTCAGCGGGTACGGCGTTCGCCGCGGTCGCAGCAGCCCATCAAATCGAGTCGTTCGCTAACCAACCAAGAGGCTTTTTGCTTCCTAGAATTTCGCACATGCCTCGTTTTCCGATTTTGTTTTGACTGCGCTGCACGGCGCACTCGCGCGAGATCGAAGCCCGCGATATGGAATGACCGACTGGACTGCTGCAGGGACTGCAGGGACCGGCGGCATCGGTGCTCCAATAAAGGACGCACCGCGCCGCCACCGCGTAAGGCGACGCGCTCGGTGCACAAAGAGGGCTGACCATGCCGCTCCCCGCCCCGCCAAAAGTCGGCCCCGCCCTGTTTTTCTGCCGGGAAAGGCATTCTCTGGCCGGCCACGTCGCGTACTCCACTCACGTCCGAATCGCCTGCCTGGATGGGGCTGTCCATTAACATGATTCCATTCTGTCGTCCGGTGTGGCGGCCGGCGTGTTGTAGTATTGTAGTTGTTTTTGCTGCGACCTCTCAGAGGAATGTGGCCGAGACCTGCTTTGGGGACGGGCCCTCCTTCGTGGCGGTGCGGAGTGGCTCCGCGTTCATAGTCAGATGAGGGGTTTGACTTTCGAACCCCTAAAAAAAACGTGCTGAAACTAGGTCGAGCCCATTGAGCTCGATTAACGACCAATAGACAGGCCCATGCCCCTGCCGCGCCACCGGCGGCCACCCTCGTCGCTGCAGCCGGGCAGTGTGCGTGCCCGCCTCACTCCGGCGGCCAGGCTCGGGTGTTGCAGTGCCACAGAATCAGCTACAACCCTGTATCACACTGAAAACCACATTTATTTTCATCTTTGGAACCCGTTCTCTACACGTTTCAACACAAACAGAAAAATTATAGTCGTTTCAAAAAAAGGGGGCAACAGAAAATAGAATATCACAAAATAGTGGCAAGACAGCGATCTGGTCATGGACATACAAGGAGGCTTGGCCAGAAGGCAATAAAAGATAAATAAACAATACAACAAGGCAAGTTATTTCTTAACATTTGATGGAATACCTCTTGATTTTAATACAAAGGGCGAGGAAGCACAGGTAACCTGGTACTAAACTGAACTGACTAGAAGAAAAACATCTGAGAGTTCCTAATCTTGTTTTAAGATACTAATTTGCCCATCACCAAGACACATCACAACTATTTTGAATTAGGAAAGGCCCAAAGCAGACTGCTTTAAGACCTGTTCTAAGAAGTACACACAGCACTAAGCTCCCTCCCTTTGGCTAAAGGGCTAGTTTAAACTTGATCCCATAGCCTCTGATTCACATTTCAAAGTCACTAGTCCTCAATGCAAGAGATCAGAGTTTCACAAAATCAAATTCTACACAGTCTTATTATAAAAAAATTTTAAAAAAAGAAGAGATAACTTAAATACTTTCACATATGTCCTTATTCTGATCTCTCTATTCCACATGAAGAGGATATTTAAGGTTGCTAATTCACTTTTTGAAGCGTAAGACATCCAATTATCATGCATAAAAATAAGCTGGGACACCAATTTAAGCATAAACAAACAGGTAAGTGTTAAATTTGTCACAAGAAATACTTTCAAAATAATGCTCATAATATAGCTCCACATGTGACTCAAAGTACAATTAGTTGTCTTTCTGAAAATTTTTCCACAAAGCAACCCCTCAGCAGAGCTACACATTGGTTGGCCTTTAGCACTCTAGAACTGCCCTACACAAAAGACTTGACATCAAACTAAGTTAGTAATTAATACCCAGGTATTGCCTTAATATGTGTGGCTGGCAACAGCCTTCTACACACTGTTAAAACACACACAAAAAGAAAAGGTTAAGAGGGGAAACAAACAATAACACATAAAACATACGGTAAAACTCCAAATGAAAATGAATGTCTTTAACTTGGACTTTCTAATGTGTCTTAAACAAATAATCTGTGATGTTCTTATCCAAGGCCCAGAGACAAAACTGCAAAATCCTGCCAAAATCTGAACAGGAAATGTGTTTAAAGAGGGGACCCACATATATTACTCACAACAGAAAATTCTGAACTGAATTTTTCTGAGGACTGAACTAAATACTTTAAAGAAGTCTGATACAGTAACAGGAAAATATTACTATGTATTCTAAAGTCAGCAAATACTTTTGAAAATAAAAAATTTTCCTGGACAGAATACTGATATTAAAATAATTAAACACCCCTCAATAATAACAAACCACAGCAATAAATTATCATCCAATAGAAAAATATCTTAAAAAAAAAACAAAAAAAAAAAACAGGATTTTAATGAAGCATGTAAAACACACTGCTTATGTTACCTAGCTGGCCACATTAGGTTCTGGCCCAATAATATGCTAGATGCCAGCTTCATCATCAAAATGAAACCAACTATAGATAAATCTATGAAAGAACAAATACAAAATCTCTTTCTTAATTAAGAGTCCAAGAACAACCTCTTTGCACAGTTCACATATTAAACATTTTATATTAATACATTGATCACATAAAGTAGAGAAACAAAGAGCCAATTCAATTTGGCAAAGAAAACAAAACACATAACAGTTCAAAATATTTGATTAGTCAATTGCAACAAACAACACAACACATTAGTTAGTGACACCCTCGAGTACGAAAATGAAACATCCAGGAAGCACGATACTGTAACTGGTTACTGAAGTATCACAGAAAATGTTTTTGGAGACCTGTAAGCCTGGCCAAACAAAAGTCATGGGAGGTAAAACCAAAGTCAATTTGTTTGAGCTCAGAAAGCTGTTTCGTATTTTCATTGCAACAGTAACAAAAAGAAGTTAAAACAATTTAAACAAGGTCTACAAGCTAAATCACATCTACCATAATAAAATCACAGGATACGAGACAACTGCTCTTCTGTGGCAAGTTCCACATGATCACTGGAAAATCATCACAGGCTTGTTGCTAGATAAGCCATTGAGGAAGAGTTAAGTACAGAGATAAATCAATTTTAATTAAGGGCCCAAGTGAAATGATGCATGGTCAAATTAAGAATTGAAACAAAAACCTTTGGTGAAAACATGAATCCAAAAGGAGACGCCATAACAGTTTCATACATCACAACATAATTTTGATTTTATTGGCAGGTATTAACATATTTTTTTGTCTTCTGTTAAAAAACAGATAAGTCAGTGGAACTCATTGAAATGAAGTTGGTCACAAATTTGTAACAGGCATAGCAAGATTTATGATCGGAAACATGCAAACTGAGTCATTTGATTAAGCCAAGGCATGACTCCAGTTTCACTCCAGTCCAGGTGCAGAGCACTAAATAAGTTTAGAGAAAGAAATTAAACTGGCAAATGAGGATTCATGACAGGTATAACAATGTCATCCATATTCGGTAACACCAATATTTTCTGAAAATAAAATTAAAAATCAGCACCATCATTGTGGCAATTTACAAACACTGCTTCATGGTGCCAAGAGAAGCATGAATTTCAATACCAACCTGAAACTCTTGACACAGTTTCTGCTCAATCCAGTTGGAAATATGATAAAAGTTAACCTGACGCTCACCAAGAGTTGGATGGGCTGATAGCCACAGCTTTGGATTTCCATGAAAGCCGTACCTGTATTGATCCAAATAGAATTTTTAATTTAAAAGAAAACAACTTTAATTTTTAAATAATGGCTGGGTGCTTAAACAGAAAAATCAAATACAACTAACCAAAGTCTATCTGATGGTGGAGGTGGAAGATTGACTGCTAATGTCCCAACCAATCCCTTCAGTTCAACTGACAACATAATACGTGTGTTTGAGACACCTTCCATTGCTTTCTTTATGTATTTCATTTCAGTGGCTTGTTGAAAGTACTTGGAATTGGCAATTCTGTCAACCATTCGTAATATTTTTTTCCCAGCCTTTTTGCTTGATGCAGTGGCAGATGGGCGGAGTGACCTGAGAAAGAAAAGAACTGTTGGATTATCTGCACAAAATAAGTGGAGGAGGGAGGGATGTAAAGAACATTGCATAGTTGCTCACCCATCTTCAGTATTAATGCTACTTGTGTCATCATCGGAAGAAGATTCGGCCGAGTCGTCCAAATCACTATCAAATACAGGAGACCGGCTAAAGAAGACAAAAAGGGTGGAAAGAAAAAAAATTAAAGTTGTAAGTGGTATCTGTTTTAATCACATTTTGAAATTGAATGTACCTTGATGAAATATCGGAAGCAGCAAGTATTGGATACACCTCAGGTATATTTATTGAGGATGAAGACGAAGAAACCAGTGAAATATTGTCTTCTGGGGTACTGCGCTTCAGTTTCATTAGATTCAGCTTAGACTCGATGGTCATTCGGAAGTTCCCTTGGTATGTCATATCTAGTTCCACCCACAGCCCACGAACATCTAAAGAGGGTTGAGAAGCTCGATGGAACACAGGGACAGTGTTCCCCAAGTCCAATTCTGTGATGGTGAGTGCCTCCATAAAGTAAGGTAACTGGAAACATGACAATCAACTGTAAATAGTGGATGATAGAAATAGAACTATTATTTATTAATGTCTTATAATTACCTTCAGAGTACTCAGTTTCTTCTGCAACCTTTGGTGAATTCTTCCCCGCCATAAAGGACTGCGCAAAAGATCGAAACAAATCCTGCCAATAATAGCATTAAGCCATGACATTGGTAAACCTTGTATCACAGCTTTCTGTTCCTCTTCCTCAATCATTGATTCTATGTGATCTCTATCATGATCCTTATCTTTCTCCTTGTCCTTTTCTCTGTCCTTATCCTTTTCTTTCTCTTTGTCCTTGTCTTTTTCCTTAGCCTTTTTATCTTCTTTAACTGATTGGCGGTGCTTATTGCGTGGAGGATACATCTTGTGCTAAAAAAAAATTATTATTATGTAGATTTTTAAACCAGTTTATTGAACTGTATGAAGCATAGTCAGGGCCATAATAAATTTCACCTCAAGATCGAGTTGTTGCATGTAGCGCATATACTCTCCCATTGTCACCAAAGCCTCCTCTGGTGTAAGCTGTGGCAGCTCTCCTCCTCCCATAGTTGGAGTAGGAGCATTACTTCTCTGAGGTGTAACTGGGAGAGAATGAATGTCATTTTCTCTCACAGCTTCAGCTAGTCTTCTGTACCTAGAAATTGAAAAGGATTCTCATGATGATTGCAATGTCCCAAAATTTAGGTCAATGTTGGTGCATATTAGCCAGCCATACCATTCTTCTTTTTCTCTATCTGCCCGGGCAAATAGGTAAAGGCAGTTTTGCGAAGTCATATCTGAACTGATGACACAAAATGACTCATCATCAATATCACTAATGTCTTTCTCAGTAATATCTATTAAAAAAAATACAAAAGCATAAAATGAAGCAAGAAAAATGGAAAGTTCATACTTGACTTGAAATGGCTTGGGTAGCACACATTCCACATACCTGATTTCCCTTTTGATGCTTTATTGTCCTCATAGCTTTTGTCAGTGTCCTCCAAGTATCCAGATTTATGAGATTTCTTTTCAGACTTAGAAGTATCTTTATGAGGTTCTGTTGAAAGCAGCAGAACTTCAAGTGAATCAGTGGAGTTAGAACCTTTCGCGAATTTGGCTGTAGTTAGGCATGAACTTGAGCGAGTTTGTCGTGAATCTTTCTCATCCTTCTTCCCAAGGTTCTGCTCCTCTCCGTTAAAACTTACATCATCTTGATTAAGAGTGTCACATTCATCACACTTAATCAGGCAGATTGGGTACTTCTTACTCCATTGCCTGTGAAAATTCAAAAAGGTTGGAAAACATTTGGGAGAGTTAAAATTGAAAACCTCACCCTTTATTTCTCTAACACATACCTTCTCCTTGTAATACCTTCAGGTAAGAGTTTGACCTGCCACCCTCTAATATCAAATATGCGCTCATCCGTGAACTGCACACTTCTGATTGGTGCTTCATTCCACATTGCTCGTTTTGACACTTTAGTTCTTGCGTGAGACAATGCCAAACAAGAGCCATCTAATCTCACATGAACGGATTCAGTCATGCTGATGTGGTAAGACTTTGTGTCATAGGCACCATTCAGCTCATTCATCCACCCCTGTAAATACAATACCAATGTATCTTACTGACAGTTCTCAAACAAATTACATTAAAAATTAAATGATGCAGTAGCTAATTTGCAAAGTATTTCACCTGGAAACTATCTGTAGGAAATAGTTCTTTTGCTGCAGGAACTTGAAGCACAGGTAAAGAACGGTAGTCAGGGATTTCAAAAGGCTTATTGCCCATGTGCATGCTTGCAATCCCAGGTCCTGGAGTAAGAAGTGTCTGTTTTTCTTCCTGGACTGAAAGGACCAGCAGAATGCCAACCAGTATATGAACAAAAACTGATGAAAGTGAAATGGCCCATTCTATACCAAGTAGGCAAGCAAGTAGGATGACAAATCTACAAGAGAGACACAAATACATTAGGTAAAATTAGGTCATCCTTGTGAGGAACATGGTTCAAATAAGGTGAAATTCGAAATCAAAAGGCAAACACACTTGTGGTTAAAAAGAATGCATTTGAAGCTGAGGTCTTGTGTTGGTTCTTGCCCTTGATGCATATAGCTAAGTGTTGTTCCCAGAGGGGCTGATGAAGAGCGAGGGACGCTGCTGGCATCTTCCCACGGTTCCTCCAGAGCCTCAACTCCAGACTCAACATCATCATCAGTTTCATCGCCATCAGCTGAATACAGAGCACTTAAAAAAAAAAAAGAGAGAGACAGAATGTTAGACAATGAATTTTTCACCCTTCCAAAGTATTATTATAATCAAATTGCGACACACTAAGAAATACCTGCTAAGAGAAGAATTAGACCGGGAGTCAACACTAACTTTCTTCCTTCTATTTCGAAGTTCAGCCATTTTGGGTTTGAAGCGAGATCTCAATGAGGTAGCACGCTTTTGCGGTGAAATAGAGGAGCCCTCATGAACTAAGGGAACGGAACCTGTTAAGTTGGCAATGCAATAAAAGACCTGCCAAACTTTTGATATATTTTATGATTATTTTTAAAATCCGTACCTGCTCGACTTGACTTCACAGCACCTTTATCCTCCATGGACTTTACTGGTGTAGTCGGACGCGAAGTTTTCGGTTTTTCTTCCTCATTGTTCCGTTCTCCTAGAAACTTGTAGTGCCACTTTCCACTACTTTGGTTACTTTTCTGACCAATAGGCATGGTCGAGGGAGTTGTTGGAGTGGTAGACAAACTTGATGGCCCAGATACCCCACTAAGTTGTGAAACAGAATCTGATGTAGATAAATTATTGCTCGGAACTTGATTAGATTCTGAAGATGAGGCTTCTTCAGAATCACTGAAACTGGTGTTTTCCTTCAGAAATTGATTTAGCTTAGGAGCCTCTCCCCCTAAAAAACACAAAAAAATAAGGAAAAATTCAAACAAAGCAACAAAGCAAACAAACCTTAGTTCATGAAAGAACAGACATACGTTGGCGATCGCTTTTGATTTCTTCCACAGTCCGACTTATTTTCCCTCTGATATCTGTGAACAGCCCCCAGCCACTATTGTGGCCTAGGAAAATTGAAACAAAATTATGTAAAATAATAACAATTTTTATCAATAAAAAGTTTAATACTAAAACATTGATGATAGCAACCTGGAGATTCAACGATGCCAGTATCCATGCTACTCGACCGCTTGTTGAGACTGCCAGTGCTGAGACTAGTGTGAACAGGTGAAACATCCCCTGAAGCTACTCCACTATTTGTTTTGTGGTGAAGGCGCCCATGCTTTGGGCTTCGGGGTGGTGCAGTCGGTGGTGTGACTGACAATGTGTCTGAAACAGAAAGTGGTGACATGAAATGATTCAGATAGAAATGAGCAGAAAATAATTTCAAGTAAAAATGTGACACAAGGTTCAACACAAATACCATTTTTAGAAGGGGAAGGGTTTTCTTTCTCTACAGTTTCTTCTTCAATTTCAGGGTAAATCTGTTCTATCTCATCTTCACCAGCATGGAAACGGAAAGTTGGCACTGATGTGGACATAGGCTTGCCTAAAATAAATGAAGATAAGATATTAAGGATATTGTTTAAATAAACTGTGAGCTTATTTCAAGTGTATCCAGAGCAGGCAAATAATATGAAAAATATCTGTTGGTGTAAGTGTTGTAAATGCAGCAACAAAGGAGGGAGAATTCCTTGTATTCCTTATAATGGGGTTTGATAAACTCCAGCGTCCGTTAGTTATTATCACTATTACTATAAGATCAGGTATAATCAATAATTGCTCATCAAATCTGAACATGCAAAATAGGCCATGTGCAGAGGGAAAAGGAAAAGAAGAGTGAAGAATGATATTGGGGTCCACCTGGTTGGACCAGAGGTAAGTCTCTACAATTTTGTAAAGAAAAAGATTCATAACAATTGTAACAGAAAATTACCTTTCAGCATGCCTAGGGACACCTTGCTAGTAGTAGTACGCTTCCGGTCACTCATATTGGATTAGTAGAGAGCACAACACTAAGTTTGGTGATTTAATTGCGAGTTAGTACCAGCTCAGTACAAGCAAAAGCAAGGCACCATGAAGTCCGATAAAGTCCTGTCCTATGAGATGATCCACACCTGATGCCCACAACAGATAAACACGCACACTTTCACCAGAGACATGGGAAAATAACGGGAAAAAGATGGGGTTGAACATGCTTGAAGGTAAGACTTAATGGTTTTTCAAACCGTAACAATCAAATTAGCCAGTAAAGAAGAATCTAATCAAATCCCCATAGATTAGATCATGCATCCAGAAACCTTCCAGCAATCCCAAAACAAGATAGGGAAAGGAGGGAATGAGACACAGATACAGCACATATGTAAATGTTTTTTCTCTTACCGTGGGATTTTGATTGATCCATTGTTTTGTGAACCTCTTCTAATGCTTCAATAGCACTTCTGACAGAACAAAAAAAGCAGAATGAAAGCAGTTTTCCTAGATTCCTACATGTTTTTCATTGTGGAGGAAACCAAGAACAAGTACACAAAGACTATACTGAGGTTAAAAATGACACAACAAAATTATCAAATGTACCATGATTCAACAAGAACTACAGAAAAAACGGAGGAATTTCAAACGGGTAAAACCAGAATGATAAGAGAGACAATAAATTTCGATGCAGTGTCCTACGAACGTAGATAAGAGAAGAACAGACCCTAGAGTATTGCTAGATAAGACTCACGGTATCCAAGCTGCAAATATCACAATTCCCTGGTAGCATTGCTTAACATAATATCCTCATCCAAATTAACTGTCAAAGAGGAGTCAGGATCTCGTAGCAGTTCACTTTTTCTCGTTTGGTGCTCGCTTACTGCGCGATTACAGCAGAAACACAGCAGAACACAACAAGCTCAGCGCGGCGGCTGAGAGATGGCTATTCGCAGGTGTTCTGCGTATACGGCTATGTGCATTCGAATCACAGAAATTAGTCCCACCATAGTGCCGCAGATAATGTTATATTATAAAAGTAAATATGGAATCTTAGAGAACTGCGATGATACGTTATCAAATAAGAATAAAACTCCCGAAAAATTTTCATGTACCTCAGATTTAATCATGAAACATTTCAGCGAGCAGACGACGCGCCGGTCCCACCGCTCCTAAACAAATCGTTTCTCGTCCTGCCTTTTTACACTGGTTGGAGAAACTCAAAGAGATTGGACCACTGTTGCTTACAATAATCCAAGCCCCACACTTTCGTGTCCGCGTTGAGCGGCTACATTCTAAGAATCAATCATTGGTTTTAGAGAAATTTCTAATAAACTCTACCGATTTGGGGCGAGGGACTACTTTTAGAAGGGATCGTGTCAGTGTCGTCTGCACTGCAGGCAGGAGGCTATGCACAATATGCATTTCATTCATGGGTCGATATGGTTTATTTCTTGTTTAGGAAAATGATTGGGTTGAATTTTAGCTATTTTATTGAAAACAAACCACGTAAGTTTTTTGAAAACTGTGAACTTTGTATACTTCTTGATAGTTTTGTGTGAAGTCTCATGTACTTTTGTGGGCAATAACCTCTCCAGTGTCCAATGTCCAATTTAGATTGTCAACTGACCTTTCTATCTCTGCCCGGCCACCTGCCACATTAATTTCTATTGATCATTTGGTCTCGCTTTGAATGAAAGTGTCTTTTTCAGTTATTCAAAGGGTCCAGTTGTAGACAAACATGTTTTCTTTCAAAACTTGAAGTTCTTGCCAGCTCGATGAGCTCTGTTGAAGGAAAAGATGAAATGTTCTGTGAAATAATTTAGAACTACGCTTTTGACATGCATTTTCGAACTGTAGGTTTGAGCTGCTGAATTTCCAGAATGTTGCTTACTCTATACTACATGGCTGCCACATGGTTCCAAGCTTGGAGACTGAGTTCCATCCGAAACAAAGTGAATGAGATTCTTACACATGGAGCTGGCTTAGTTCTCTATCAGGAGCCAGATGTATCTTCTGCTGCTCAACAGGGTGGATCCACTCGTATGTTTATCAAAAGATAAATGCCTTGTTTTTATACACCATAGTTCCTGATTCACTGGAAAAAATAACATGTACCATTGCAGGGGTATGGAGTCAGTTTTTACGAGGTGTCAGCTCAACCCTATGTGAAAATGAACATGAGGCAAGAGTTGCTGATTTGCTCTGGTATCATGAGTCCAAGAGAGTGTGCTCCATTCTGCCTCAGGTTCGAATCTAATGACTTGTCCACTATGAATGAAAGCGGTGTCCTCTCGTTTGAGGCACTCGTCTAGCCTGAATTTACCCTTTTCACTGTTATCAGCAATTCATCGATCTTTCACCATGGATTGCCTTTCCTAAAGAGGCTACTCTCTTTCCAATTGAATATTCACGGCAGAATTCTGTCATGTTATCGACTGAGTACAGGGTACACTTACTAATTGAAGCAGAGTACCATGCTGTTTTGGATACAAGTAAAGTGCACCGCTGTGAGGTACAAAACCCAGAAGATACTAAATCAAACTTAAAACAAAAAGTTTTCAAGTTCTGTAACCTTCATATTGTTTTTGTGATTTAGTTGGAGCAGTTTGGCATTTTCCAAGCATGGATGGCAGCAGATACTTTTGGATTAATTCTTGAAACAGATGTCGAGCACTTGGTGAACTTATGCGGCTGCTTAATGGTTAATAGACTTGCATTTCACCCAAATCTTGAAATGACTCGCGTTCAGAGTAAGTGAGAGAGAGCCTCTTCAAATACCTAATTAGAAAAATTAATTTTGATTAAATGTTGTGTCTCTTCTTTGATACAGCTGTTGTTGTTCGAGGAGAACCTTGTAAAATTCATCAATATCCTCAGAGTCTTAGAGGTAAAATAATTTATTAGTTTTATAATTTTAGACAAGGTAAGGGGAGAGGGTGTTTTTTATCGGATGGCTTATTCATCTTATTGTATGTGTGCGTTTACTTCTTTACCTGCTTCTACACATTCCCTCTTCCCTCCCTCATGCCTTTTATCTCATAGTTTAAGACAAGTTTCAAGTATTTGTTGGTCCAAAATTTTTCAGGTTCAGAAGACCAAGAGGATGCAAGTGGTGCTTCTTTCATGGAGCAGTTGCAGTATGTTACCTGTGCTGCTCAAGATGCTGCTCTCAACAGTTGTGAGGTACAATTTTAGTGCTCAACTGAGTGCAAATTTGAGCTGGTATCTTTCTTGGTTTAATTAGATCTAAACTGTTGTCAAAATTTGTTAATTTTGAAAATTTGTTTGGCTGAAAGGTTCCTATTAATGGCCAGAAGAATGTCCTTGTCATAGCTGGATCTTCAGATACTTTGTCTAACATTTTGGATGTAGAAGATGAAACAGATGAATTTCCAGATGAAGCATCTCAATTGCAGACAGATTCCTGCTTTTCCAAACACATTAGCCACTTAGAGGAGCCTAATGTTCGAGTTGCATCTGCAGGGTAGTACTTCCCCAGAAATTATTTTGTGAAATATTTTTCTCAATTGCCACTTCATTTATTTTTTCCCTCTATTTCACAGTGCAAGGAGTACTGACTCATTTTGTTCGCAAGACTCACTCAGTGCAACATTATCTTGCTTGCCCTTGACACCAAAACCATCACCTAATCGGTCAAGCTTCTCAGCAGCTTATTCAACCCTATCTTTGTCTTCAATTTCTTCGACCGTCACAAGACCTCCTAATGTTCTCATATATTCTGACAGTACTGTAGTGCAGGATAACGTAATAAATGTGCTTAAAAACACTTTGCACAGACATAAGTAAGTATTTTGAAAGATGGCATCAGATGTTCTTAATAGCAGTTCATTGTATTGTTGTTGGAATTTTTCTCTTTCAGGTATGTAATTTACAGCATGTCGAGACAGTCGCTCTTGTCCAACCCTTGGATGCAAGGAGCAAAGTTGCTTGTTATCTGTGGGAGCGTACCAGATTCACTAGCACCAATATTTCTCTCCTACATATTAAATGGTGGTCGTATATTGTGTCTTTGCTCTGACTTCCTTCATCTGGTTCTGCCAACTTTTCGAACAGCCGAAGTCCGTCAACACGAACTTGTACGTTTCTCCTATTCAAAATGGAAGAATGTACCTATGATGCACCACGTTTTCTGCTATCAAGCATCTCCTGTGCATACACGGTTCCCCATCGGTGATCCAAAGTCTGCGTCATCTAAGAGCACTGGGTGAGTGATATTTCAAGAGAAAAAGATTTTGTGTGCTTCTATTCAGTCTGTTGTGAAGGCAGGCATATCTTAATTTTTGTGTTCTTTCTTTAATCACTTACGTTTCTGTTTAACTTCTCTGGTCAGAAGTGGTAAACCACCTGCCACCCCAGCATCGGTCGAAGTGTTGGATTCAGAAAACCGGCTTCATACATTGCAAGTCCAGGTGCTGGGAACAGAGGAAACGTGGCAAACTCCCAGCCTCTTGCTTGCAACAACTGGTTCAGGACCTGGAGCAGGAAAGATTGTTTTCTCTCAGGCAAGAGCTAATGTCAATAGCGACTTTGATATGTGTTAATTTTCATGCATGCTTGTTGGTATGGTGGGAATAGATTTATTTGTATACTCTGTAATAGAGATTGCTTATTCAGGATAAAGTACTAATGGTACAGTTACAATGTATATTGCAATTGATTTCCAGACCTGTACTAGATTTTTCTTGCACATGGAAATGAGCACTTATTAATGGATGCACATGCATAAAGGGGCCAAACAGTATGCTAATAACCAAAACTTAGCAGTTGGATTTCTTATGGGCTGCATCTAATACAGTTTATAGAATTTTTTTCAAAGATCTTAATCAAATATTATTTTGAAACCTCGGATATGATAGGCCTTGGAAAAATTTGACTGAGAAAGTCTCCTTTTTTCAATTTTCATTCAACAAGATCCCCATGTAACAGGTACATCTGGAGTTGGATACTTGGGAGGCATACCAAATTGAACCATTGCTGAAAAACATGGCGAGTGGTTTTTTTTACAGATACAGTATTTGGTTTTGATTAATTATTTTACTTATGCTTTCATTTCAATGGCCTGAATGCTGCTGAGAATGGGCCATGGCTCAGTTATCTTCTGCAATATTTTTTTAGGGAATTAAATCCCAGCAAACTAAATTATGTGGGTTCTTCTCTTCTACTATGAATAATGAATGGTAGTTACATGTTACATTTTCACTTTACCATTGGGTTCCAAACTTATTTGTCTTTACCATTGTATGCCTGGTTTTTTTTTGTGATCTATATGAACATTGCTCATTTTTTATTTGCACTTTGTACTTAGCCGAGCTTTGGATGATTTCTAAACAGCGGTCTTTTGGATGCACTCTCAGTTACTCTCAGTTACCTTACCACTTCGTAAATTGGATTTGTCGCACTGAAAGCACTTCTCTTTTCCAAAGCATTTGCTCTGAAGCACTGAAATCAAAATTGACATTTTAAATTTTTCCTCAGGTACATCTGGAGGAGGACCCATCTCAATATGAAAGTGAAGAGAGAAAATACTCCATGCTACGTCAGAGTGATGGAGCTCGCCGGGAAATACTGAGAGACCTTCTTGTTGCTCACCTTGATATGGAATGTGGGGACAGTGCCAAAACTTCATGTTTTGGTCACACACAAGGGTACTTCCTTGGTCGACATGAGGTTTGTTTTAAAACAAATTTTAAATCTTACTCCTACTCCTCTTCCCCTCACCCCCCAATTTTTTTACTGGTCACTTTTTTGGGCATGATGAATTATTTTTTTCTTTCAGTTGAAGCAAGAATTCATGTCATCAGTGCAGAGCCGAATGAATGGGAACTCCTTAAAAAATGGTGACCTGGAACTTCAGTTTTGTGGAAAAGGAGAGAAGCCTCCACCAGCCAGTGCTCGCCTTCTTCCTATTCTATTGCATTCATGTCCACCTTCATTCTCTACTGTCGAGTACTTTGATGTCAGTTCAGTACATGATTATTAAGTGCTGCTTTTGTACTCAGGCTGTCATTATTTTTAACGTCTTTCTCTTTTCTTTTTCTTTAGAATTTAAAAACTGAATGGCTTGGTCGATTGGTTATCTACTCGGAGATTATGGGCAGCTCTATGAATGTGACAGGATATGACCAGCTGTGGCATGGCCTTGTGGTTATCCCACGGCAACAGTTAGACGGCCGAGGACGCGGGGGCAATGTTTGGATCAGTCCTGAAGGATGTGCCATGTCCACCATTCATCTAGTCATACCACTCTCGTCACCTCTTGGCCTCAGAGCCTCTCTCATTCAGCATGTTGTGGCAACAGCAGCTGTTTCTGCCCTTGCCAGTATCCCTGGTCTCCAAAAGGCATTAAATTTACATCTGAAATGGCCCAATGATATATATCTTGATGTTGAAAACGAGCTTATTAAAATCGGTGGACTTATTGTCTGTTGTTCGAATCGTGGATCCAGCTTGGTTTGCAACATAGGTAAGATTGTCTCAAATACACGATCCACTATCAGCAACTCAAAATAAAATTTTGATCCGCACTCTGTCATTTGCAGGGATTGCTGTCAACATCGACAACAATGATCCAACAACTTGCATCAATGAACAGATAATGCTATACAATGCACGCTGTGGAAGTAAGTTACCTGCTCTCTCACTGGAAAAGTGGTCGGCCATTTTCTTTACAGAGCTTGAGCGGATCTTAAAGTTGATGGACAACAATTCAGAGAAGGAAGTTCTGGATATTTATTACAAATTCTGGCTGCACAGGTATTTCATTTTCAGCTGAAGGTAAGACAAACGATGAAAAGATACTTTTCTTCAGTAATTTATGGTGTAATTGTTACAGTGATGCTGAAATTGTGGTGCGAGATACATCTGGAAATGAGAAACTAGTAGTTGTCCAGGGACTTGATGAGTTTGGTTTTCTCTCAGTTCGAGAAAAAAATGGCAAAGTATTTAGTGTGCAGCCTGATGGTAACACTTTTGACATGTGCATTGGATTAATTGCCCCCAAGTAGCCACTCGTG
>CM060090.1:6436996-6622319 GCA_030522485.1 Stenchaetothrips biformis | reverse complement strand
TGCATACTGTTCCCGCGAAGAGTCGCTCGTTACATTTCATCTGTCTCTGTCCCCCCCCCCCTCTCTCTCTCTCTCTCTCTCTCTCTCGCCCCTCCTCCGTTCATACCACGCCATCGTCTCGTCTCACTCTCTCTCTCTCTCTCATTCACTCTCTCTCGGAGTCGCAAGCAACGGGTGCCTAAGGTTGAGATGACCGCGCGAAGGGGTTGCAGTATTTCAGTCTTGGCCGTCGATGAGAGACGCGCTGGATGCCAGAAGCAGCCACACGAGGCGTCATTGCCTGAGACGGCGGGTCACGTGTCGTCGTAATCAGCCAGCGGTGCCCGGCAGGTCGCGGCGTCGCGGCCCGGGCGGGGCGGGGATCAGGGGTGCGAGAGAGACAGAGCGACGAACCGATCTTCCGGCGAAAGACTCGCTGCTTTAGTTCACGGAACCCATTGATAGGACGGACCGCCTCGATATCGCAGTAAAGTCGGCAAGTACGCTGCGCCGGGGTGCAGGATTCAGCCGCGACATGAAAGTCCCATGAAGGAACCAGACCTGGTTTTCGTCTCACTTGTCAGCGCAGGAATTCCCGCGGCGCCGGACGCCCGGTTTCATTGGCTCATTCACGACCATCCACCTCTCGATGACTCACCGGCCTTCCGTCCCTACACTGAGCAGCCCGAGCAAGTGCGGTTCGGTTATGTCAAATTCTCTGAAACGCCTAATAATAAGCAACCCGCGCATCACAAGACCCTAGGCAGGCAAAATATACTCAGTCCCCCCCCCTCCTGCCAAGAGCCCCTCAAAACCATGTGGAAAAACGCGCCTTTCGGCACGACTTTTGACACAGTTTCTGTCTATCTGCAAAGTGGACACCTTTTGTTGTTTGGGTGTGTTGCTGCCGCGCCGACTCGCGGTCATGCATGCCGTCTTTCAAGTCCCTCTCTAGCTTATCGCTGCGGACAGCTAAAAGGCGCACGGCACCCCAGCGGTCCTCCCTGCCTCCTCTCTCACCGCGAGCCGCATGCAACCAAATGCTCCATCCCACTCTTGAGCAAAATAAGTACTAGGCTGGATCTATCAACGACACCGGACTTCCGGTAAGAGTGCCTAACGCTCAAGGACACTTTCTGCGGCTTTTCTCCGCCACTCAGGGAGCACACAACGTATTGGCAGTCACCCTGCCGATAATCGCGCTTTGCAAATATTATCGTTATTGGCAGGCCGAATGATGAAAGCAGTCGGCAAGCGGCAAGCGCGGAGATCCTTTGAATGGATCTTGTTTACTATTTTCACCTACATGTAATGACACTCTTTGCTCCCGTGCCATTAGATGATTGAGTGCTGGACAGTTATCAACTCGTTCATTTTTTTTTATGGCGCTATTGAACTGATAATTATGCTTGTCGTAGATATTTTGCAGTATTGGTTATGGCAGGAAATAAACTCTCAGATAAACATCAGGAAGAGCTGAAGAAAGGTTTGCAGCGACTACCGACGTTTATTTTTTAAAAAAAGGGAAAAAGCAACTGTGAATTAATATCTTAATTTGTGGTTCTGTTTTAGCTGAAATCAGAAGCCCAGGTGCTGTCCTTCAAATGTCAGAATTTGGCCTTTTGCGGATAGGCTCGTTGAATTCTGCAGAAGCTGACATACTATCCATCTCTGCAGCAGCAACTGTTTTAAACTTAGGATTTACAACTGCTCTCGAATCAGAAAACTTAGTTGAAAAATGGAGACGCTTGTCTACAGGATGTCATATCCTGGACCATGCATTAGGAGGAGGTTTTCCAGCACGAGGCATAACAGAGTTAGCAGGTGAAAGTGGGTGTGGTAAAACACAATTGTGTCTTCAGCTTTGTTTAAGTGTCCAGTATTCTCAGTCTCAAGGTGGCTTCAACTCAGGTAACATACTTAAGATGTCACTGCCTTTGTTTCTCAGAATTTTTCAACAGATAAAATAATTATTTAGGGTCTTGCTCCTTACTACAGGCGCAGTATACATATGCACAGAAGATTCCTTCCCAACAAAACGTCTTCAACAACTATTCCATACGTACTCAAGAAGGAGAGGGCTTTGTAAGCCTACCAACTTCGGAGACAATATATTCATTGAACACATTGCTGATGCTGTAAGAAATATTGTTCTGTTCATCTTTCTTGACACAGTTTTGATTAGCATGGTCTGTAGCGATGTTATGTCTTTATTTCAAGGCAGGAATGCGACAATGTGTTATGGGACGTCTCCCTAAGCTTATGACCAATCAGAAGGTGGGTTTGATTGTGATAGATTCTGTTGCTGGAATATTTCGTTCTTCTTATGAGAGCAATGAAATAAGACACCGCGCCGAAGATATGAGAGTTGTAGGAGGGCAATTGCATAAAATTGCTACCCAGTATGGAGTGTGTGTTATCTGTATAAATCAAGTGAGTAATTGATCAGTTAGAGGAGTATCTTTTTCTATGTACTCAAAAAGTGTCAACTGATACATAATTCTTCTCCTAGGTTACTGCATCGGATGGCCCTGAACGATGTGTACCCGCTCTTGGCTTAGCTTGGTCGAACTTAGTGACGACACGGATCCAATTGCATCGTATGGAACCAAATGGGATAGATGCAGCACCCTTCAGGTCCCTTCAGGTCGTATTTGCTCCAGACTTACCTGAAGCAACAGTCCCCTACACAGTTTCTGAAGCTGGAGTATTTGGTTTGTCATGAGAAACGTGATTACATTAACTTAATCAATATGCTTCAAATTTTTATGGTACCTGAGTAACTTTAATACTAATTCCAGGGGGAAAAATATCTTTGGGATAGACTGTAACCACCACAAGTTGCCTGGTGAACTGAATAATAAACTATTAACTCAAGAGAAACACCTTAATTAATTTTAAAGTAATGACACTAACCTTATCACTAAGGATCTAATAGCTGCCAGTTTAATATGCAGTTCATAAACCATTCAACTGGAAGTGTTTTACAATGTTTCATGTTATACTTCATTTCAGGTTCCCCTCTACCAGGGGAGTAGAGTATGAAGTGTGAGGTAGACACAAGGGCACTATTTCTAGGAGCATGGTATGGAACTGTTTTCTCTGAAGCAGGTATGGCTTCTGGGTCAGGTTGGCGTGTTAAAACAATACCATCTCCAGCTTTAATGAGAGCAATTATATCAGCTCTGGTTAACTTGCAGTTGGTGAAATTGAAGTGGGTATTGTTGGTGACATAAAAGTGGCATCCATTGAATAATCTCGGCAGCTGTTGAGAGAGTGAGAAAGTAAATGAATTTACCTATCATTCATTTAAAGAGGTCCTTCCACAACATACTGATGAAGTACATACCTGTTTCAAGGCATTGGTTCGACTTAGTGTAGGTGCTTCTGCATCAATGAAACCTGTGATGCCAGTAAGCTCAAACGTATCGCCTTGTAAATTCATTTCACCAATTTCCAGCCCTAGGAATAAAAAATTTAAGATTATTTAAGAAAAAACAAACAAACCATCACATCAAGAGAGAAACTGTCCTGAATAAATTAAAAACTTATAAAATAAAACTTACACTCTCTATTAAGAAGGAAAGTGCCTTTCAATAATGCTGACAATACATCCATGGATGGTGGGCAAGAGTTTCCATCATCAGAGGCAGCAACAAAATGTGTTACATCAGGTCTAAAAATGAAGATGGGCAAATAGTTTTAGTACATGAACACTTTTTCACATCCAAAAATGATTTTTATGGGCTTACCCAAATGCAGGAACCAATTTGACATTTAAAGTGGCGGCAATAGTGCCGAGTTGTTGCTTTTCATCAGAAGTGAGACCATTGTCTCCATACAGAACTGTTTCTTCTTGGGCAAGAGCAGACTTTAAAGTATTTGAATCAGTTTTGGGAGATGCTTCTCCTTTGTTTGAGTTGAGAAGAGCGTTTTTTAGTTCTTCAGATGTAGCTAGATCCCTTAAACAAGGCAAAATAATTTTAAAATAAGATAGACGGTTTAAAAATTTGACACTGTGGCTGGTAAAATCCATTAACTCACAAAGGAGTTTCACCCTCTGATGATCGAGCATGTATGTCCGCACCATGCGTCACAAGAAGTTTAACAATATCAGTATGGTTATTAATGACAGCCTCATGAAGTGGTGTCACATTTCCAGCTCCAGGAACATCAAGAAAAGCCCCAGCTTTAACCAAAAGTTCTACCACTTCAGTGAATCCATGATTTACTGCCTCATGCTGTAAATTGAAATATTTTATCAACACAAGAATGTATTATTTCAAATTGATGTTCAATCAAGACTATATTTCTCTTACAAGGGGGGTCCAGCCTGCATTGTCTTTGGTGTTAGGCGTTGCATTGGCTTCCAGCAAAGAGCGTACACGGGCTATATTTCCTTTAATGCAAGCAACATGTAGAGGGGTCTCCCCCTTGTGATTTTTCTTCACAAGTTCTCTCCCAGGGGTGTTACATTTTCTTGGAGTTGACTTTACAGTAGAGTTCATCTCTTTGGTTTTAGAGATGGAAGAAACATCAGACAGTTTATTGTTGCTCTTTCTGGGCTTCTTGGGGGTGGCAAAACTGTCAGGTGGATCCTGTTCATGCTGGGCACCTTTCTTCTTACTGCTTTCTGATGCTGTGGAAACAGCTGAATCAATGTTTAAGCTTCGGTCCACAACACGTTGTGTTCTTTTGCCAAAATAGTTCTTTTCTTGCCAGTCTAAAGAATTTTTCTCATTACTGATCTCAGACTTCTTTAAAGCTACAGGTTTCTTAGTCCCTTTCAAAGATGGCTTTCTGCCCCTCGATGGTTTTACAAATGGTTTTTCAATTTCGGACTTCGAAGGAGAAGGCTTGATCATTGCTGGGTCTTCTTTCCCTTTTGGAGGGTCTGCTTTAGATTCATTTAGGAGGTTCTCATTAATTCCCTTAGCACTGTCATCAACACTGTGTAAGGACTTGCTGATGCTGTTTTCCATATTTGATGCACTAACAGCAAGGTGGGGAACGGCTTCCCTGCAATTCATTTAATACTTCAAGTACATATGTTTAGAGTTGTAACCCTTGGTGGAAACTGTAACACTCACCGTTCGCCATTTATAACGACTGATAAAGTCTGAAAGCATCCAAGGACAGCAGTGACTATTCGATCAGGTACAATTTCTGAAGGCAGAGAAGGAACATTGCACGAACCGCATTTTGACCCAGCTTCTTTGGCGCAGTGGCCACAAAAGAAATGGCCACATCGATAGCTAACAGGTTCTGTGAAAACTTTGTTGCTGAAAAAAGGAAAAGTATGCAAGTTAAATAAAAATAACTCATTGTTGATGTCATTCTCAACTTTTTTTGGTTTCAATGCTATGCAGTCTTTTTGACTATTGCTAAACAAACTTCAGAAAAGTAAGAGGTTACGCAGGGCACTCTCAAGCACATTATCCTACCATGTCCAACACCTCAGCAAATCTTGCAAGTCTGCCATAGCCGGCTTCAGGTTTTTCCAACCCACACTGTCTTCTGAACTTACTGCCATTGTCAAAGAAAACAACAATAGTTTAATTTTCAATATGAAATAATGAAGAAAATACAAGTGTAGCGCAGTCTAGCGGCATCAACTTGTTAACCTAAACAAAAAAACAAAAGAACGTTTCGCGCCTTGCTACGAACAGACTGTGTAGTAACAACTACAAGGCAGCGCTTAGTTTTTGTTGTTTTTAGCTGTTTTCTGTGTGTTTGTGTGTACTTGTGAAGTGGTGACGTGCCTTGAGGTTATTCCCAGTTTGAACAATGTTGCGTTCAGTATTTTTTGTCTGAGTATCTATGAAACACTACAGAAATGAATAACGACGTGGAATTTCACATTCGCCAAAATCATGACTGGAGCAAGCTTCCGTTTAACGTCAAACAGGTAAAGAGATATTTATCTACTTCTTACAGTTCGTCTGCTAAGGTACAACTGTCATTTCTTACTTGAGCCTTTAAGCTTGGATCTAAACGCTGTCGTTCCCAATTCTTTGCATTTCTACATTTCGAAGTCTCTGAGTGTGACTTGGTGACGTTTTATCTGTGGCATCTGATCAATATTGTTGGACGAATCTTGTAGATCTTGTACTCCATTGTTTATTAACTATGCTAGATTAAAGTTTTTTTTGTTTGTAATTTTATTGCCTTTTACATGAGTTTATTGCTTTTGACTTTATTTTCTATTTTTCCATGTTTTTTTCCTTTTTTTTTTCAGCGTTTGGGCAACTCTCAGAAGGAGTACAAGAAATGTATTACATTTTTTAGCATTAAGAACCAATTACGATTCAGAGGCAATTTGGGTATGTTTTTCTGACATATGAGTCAATTTATTCAAAATTCTGATGTGAATAACATTTGTATTTCCATTACAGTGCAATACGTGAGGAAAGATGAAAAGAGATACTATGAAGAACTACTTGATTACTCTCAACAACATCTTATGCTGTACCCATACCATCTTGCCGATGTTATGGTAAAAGGCCTGCGTGTAACGCCATTTCAATATTATTTGAATGTAATGGGTGGGATCATGGAGCAGGAGCGCTCCTATGACTCTCTTCCAAATTTTACTGCTGCAGATTGTGAGTAAATTTTACTTGCCTTATTTTTTGTAGTGATTGATAGGATAGCCAGATGTGATATTTTACTTCATTGCAGGTTTGCGTTTATTGGGCATTGGTCGAAATGAATACATTGAGCTCATGAATCAGTGTAGGTCAGGCAGAAAGCTTTTCCGGCGCAAGAACGTCAAGGACTTACTACCTCCTAAACCAGTTGACATTACTATGGAAAGTTGGTGGTGTGTTGATGTTGGCTATATCACAGAGGAAGACATAAAGGTGCCCTGATCTTGAGACTGTCTGCTCTGCATAATCTTTTCTTTCCTTTTACTCCCTCTCCTTTTAAATAATTTGTTTATTTCTGCATGTTCAGTTGGTGTCTGAAGCAGAAGTTGCCATAATTGACAAAATAATTGACATGGGTAATCAGCGAGCGGGCGACTTGGATTACTACCTTGTACATTCTTTATACAAGTATGAAAATTACACTGAATCTTGGTCTTCTTGCTATGTGTTGTATGTTATCAAAGCTGATTGCAATTTCTTTAAATCCAATTGCAGGAAAGGCCTTATTTATTTAGATGTTCCTATTGATGATACAGACTTTATTGTTGTTCCTCCATTGGAGGGGTTTGTCATGAACAGAGTCCTAGGTGACTACTTTGAGACATTACTGTACAAAATATTTGTTTCAATTGATGAACACACATCTGTTGGAGAGGTGGGATTTGTCATTGGACTGCTCATAGGGTTCTTCAAAGCATGAAAGTTCTCTGATAATTATACAGTGTTTTTTCCTTTAGCTTGCTAGTGTTCTTCAGATTGATGCCCACCTTGTCAAAAATGCGGTATCTCTTTATTGCCGGTTAGGATTTGCACGGAAAAAAGTCTCTGAAGTCTGCAGTGCTCCCACTCACTCTTCATGGAAACAGGCTGTCTCTGAAGGAAAAAAGTCAGTTTTATTCATTAAGATTTTAAAATTTGCAATCCAGTACTTCCACTTTATAATTTAAACCAATTTTATCAGAATGAATTCACTGCACACTGTTGATTTATGTTGGCATTATTCTTTACAGTTTTAGAACCTTGTCACCACCTGAAGAACCTTTACTTGAAGAAATTAATGCAGCTCTAGCTGATGCTGATGGGTCTAGTGGTACAGAAGAGAGTGAAGCAGCTGTTGCACAGCCTCGTGCAAAGCGGATTGCATTTCTATTTGACTCAACTCTAACAGCATTTCTCATGATGGGAAATTTGTCACCAGTAAGGAAACACACTTATGTCTTCAATTTAAAAAAAATTATTTGTTATCATTTCATTTTTAATTTTGTTTTTTTTTTTAGGGCCTTAAAAATCACGCTGTAACAATGTTTGAAGTTGGAAAGCTACCTGATGAATCTTTAGATAGTTTTTTACTTGAGCTCGAAAAAGTTTCTGTGGAAGGCAATGAGGGAGAAGGAGAGGCCCAAAGATATTTTGACCATGCTGTTATTCTAAGGTCTACAATTTTATTTCTTAGACAAAATCGTTGTTTGGATCTTGTACGTTGTGAATCCTTGCTTTCTCTTGACCTTGCCACATGCACAAGACTACTCAACAAAAACTATTTGTAAGTCTTCATTTTAATTTTATCTTCTCATTACATTCTTTATTTTTAAATGTCCTTGAGACTCACAAATGAAATGAACTGAATGAAAAGAGTAAAAGTGATTTGTTTTTCTCATTTTCTAGATTACTTGTGTCCATGGCTCCTTTAAGCCGGGAAATTAGGCCAATCACCAGTATGGAACCCCCGCATCTTGGTCCAGCAATCCCTGAAGTTAATTCAGCATGGTTCAAATTATTTCTCTACCAAAAGACGGGATATGGGCCACCATCACTTTTGCTTGCCAAGGGTGGGTTTCTTATAACTTGTTTACTGTGTTGAATGTGAAATCATACCTCCTGTCACCCAATAAACAAAAAAAAACCACTTTTTAACTTCATAAATTTTATTTAAATGGTTACTTTAGGTACAAGATTAAAACGAATGCCAGGAATGTTTCGCAATTATGATAAAGTTTTGGTCACAACTTGGGGTCATGACCCTGGCGTTTTACCAGTGGCTAACATTGTTGTCACTTTGAATGAGGCTCTGTGTCATTCTTCAGTCCTAGTTCAGGTGTGTAATAAGCATGAATGATTCATTGTAATTATGGTTAATCCATAATTTATCTAAAAGTCAAACTCTTACTTCAGGCATATGGTGTCTTGAGGGGAGCTGAAACTGCACTTGTGCCATTTCCATTTACATCAAAATCAAGTAAGCTATCTACTTGAGCACATCCCAGCACGTCTGTCCCGTGTATGTTACATAATTCTTCATATTTTCATATTTCAGCAAAGAAACCCCTAGATTGGCAAAAACATCCTGCAATACTAAGACTGTCTGATCATGTTGATCTTAAACACAACTGTGGGTTTGTGACCATGGTGTCATTAGGTTCGAATGACTTTGTGGAAAAGAAAATTGAGACCTCAAACATTACAAGAGTGATTGGATTGGCTACCGAATGCCAACATGATAGGCAGCCAAGCCCTGTTAATGGAATAACCAATCAAGAATGTGCAAACATATTGCGCGAGGAGTTGGACAGCTTGAAGCAAGTAAGGACAAGGACTTGGAAAATATCTATTACCTCTGCTTCATCACATCTTTGCTTATGATATTATTTTGCTTATGATATTTTTTTTGGTTGCAGGAGCATGGGGACATGAATGCCGAAACTTCTCAGTCAGTTGGCCCCAACAATGAAACTGTATCAGTAGTAGATCAGCTGGCTGAAAAGCTTAAGCTGAATTTACCTGAGTGTCAGTCGGAGTTTTTAGAAGCATCAGACTCTTGGACTTTACTTGATTGTTGTTTTGGTGTTCCCTTATTTGATGTGGAAGCCAATAAACTTATTTGCGAATCCATTATCAGCTGTGGCTTGGGGGAGCAAGAAAGGTAGCTATTTTTCCTTTTTCATAGGTTTATTTCTAATTTTGAATGTTGCTGATTGGTACACAAGTGTTTATTTTTTTTTTTTTTTTATTTTTTTTTGGTGTGTGTGTGTGTGGTCTTTGTATACAATTCTCTTCTTTTCTGTCTATTTGTTGTTAGTTTGAGTAACCTGAGAGCCAGTGGCGAGAAACTAGGATCCAGCCTGATGGACTTCATTAAACAATACCAGGTAAATCTAATTGCATTCCTAGCTATTTTTTTGAGTTGCTGGTCATGTCAGACTCACCATGTCCTTTTTGTCATCTTTTCTCAGGATGATATGCCTGCAGTTGGCTCAGAACCACCCATAGCTCTGCCAATGCAAAACCTCATTTTCTATCAAGGGAAATTAGATTACTGGGATGGAAAGTAGTCCAATTTAAAATAGCAATTTATTCTCACATGATTCTAAAAAATTTACCATGCTTTTAAACATTGTCTGTTGTATTTTTAAAATGAACTAACAGAACCATAGTTCTAAATTTATGAAGGCTTCTAACAATCATTACTTATTTATGTGAATCAGTCGATTTTGATCCACAAGAAAAACCCAATGGGGCTGACTTTCCTTTCATTCCATGTTTAGTTCAGAGAACTTAACACAGTTTTTGTGTATTGATGATATTGGTGTCAAATTATAATTCTGTGATAAAGTTTTCCCGTTTAACCAAGTGGGGAAAATTACAGTTTTGATGCAATTGACGTACCAAAACAGAAGATAATGTGGTGGGAAATTTCTGGTTCTTACTCTTTTTTCAATTCTGATTATAAAGGCCCTTCGTAATTAATTTTATTTCAGTCATTTTGTGAAGGGTGAACACCATTACTTCTTCCCTCACTATTCACCACAGCTCGTAGCTCTTTGGCAAACAGTAAATTTCTAGTGATGTCATGGTGATTTGTGCTCCCAAGTTGCCAATACATTCCCATTTTGTAAAGCTGGTCAATACAAACCATTTTAATGGGGAATAGTTTTAGGATGTAGGTTACATTATTGTGCACAGTTCTTTCATTTGTCACATATCACTTGTAATTTCACATTGTCCTGTTATGAGGGAAAGAAATGCTTTCTCACTTAAACTTTGTCGAATATGCTGTTGCATTATTATTATTATTATTATTATTTGTCTGAATTGAATGTATAGCAGTTTCCACATTGAGATCGTAAGAGTATATTTCATTTTAAAATAAAATTTTTAGCGCTGGCTGGTCTGTGTTTTTTGTTCAAATGCAAAGCTCAATTAATGTCAAATTTTGATGACTTTAAATGTAAGTGTTGTGGAGCTTCTAGTCAAAGTGCTTTAAGATTAAACTCCGTAACGAGTGATTAGAAACATGTCTTGTTTGCTTTAGGCATTTCTCTGTTATGGAAATATTATTATTATTATATTAATTATGCCTGGGCAAATTTTTGAGGTGTATGTCATTGAAGGCTTTCCTCTATCTGTCTAAGATCTCTTGCATTGTCTTTCATTTATGCATTCCCATTTTTTAGATAATGTCTCTATGCTGAGACTTTCCAGAACGGTTTCTTTGCCCTGGCAAACATGGTCTGATGTCTCTGTGATTGTTACAATTTAATTATAGCGTTTTACTTCAGTACACTTGTCAATTACCTCACAGTCAATTGCATGTCTACAAAATGTATGGAAATGTCCTATACATGTAGTTTCATTGTTGTCAACCACTACAAGCAGCTCCCCTTGAAAGTGTGCAAAGCTTTCTGCAGATGCTTCCTTTAAATATTAAGTAACATTAGCTGTAAGTCAATGTAATGACAGCTGCTGAATTCAATGTGATAGGCCACAAGTGGTGCATTAATCATGCTCTGAACCAAAGTTATTAGCAGGTTTGAATGATTTTATTGCATGTTGTTATTTTTCTAACGATTGTTGCTGTTTGCACAAAGTGAAATGAATGAGTGATGTCGCTACTTTTATACGTTGTAGTATGATATTAATAAAGTGTTTTATACCCTTGCTGACATTTTCCTGCTTAGGTTTTTACTCAAACCCTCTGTCCCGACCGAGACAAGCGTGCGGTTCTTGGGCGGGACGCGGAACGACCCGGAACGACGCGGAACGACGCGCCGTGTCCCGGAGCATGGGACCGAGGGGGAAACAACTCGAAATTTTTGTGTACGTTTTTTAAAATTTCTTGATTATTTTTTTAATTTTTTGAAATTTTTGGTGTTTTTGGGCGCTGGCGATCGTGTTTAACTAAAAATAAATTTAAAAAATGGAACTCTACACCCCCTCCCCAGTCTTAATGGGGAGGCCTCCTGCTTTACTTCGGTGTTCGGGATGGGAACCGGTGCTATCAGGTAACTGGGGTTAATCCGATCCAGCGACTTCGATATCGTACGCCGGGGGACCCAGTAGGACCCGAGGACGCCGACACGCCTCAAACATGGGCAGAGTAGAGTAAGGCAGAGACGATAGAGAGACAGAGAAAGAAAGAAAGAGAGAGAGTAGTTTTGGGAGCTTTTGTTTGCGCAGGCTGGTCGGTACCCAAATGGTACACCCGCTGTCCGGCGCTCCCAGACCCGAACATGCAGTCAGTGGGCCAGCTTCAAAGGACTTATCAACTCCATCCGACGAATCGGAATGGACCCACTCGCGACCAATCTCGAGTGGCTGGCTCGATCGGGGATCGAACCAGTGCCGAGGCCAATCCGCCGAAGCGGACTGCTTTTTAGACACCCGGGTGTAATGGCCTGGATTGAGCCTAGACCACTACACCACCCTGACTTGCACGTCAGCCGAGTGTTGGACGACGGGTTTGAGTCGCAGTGCGAGGGAGCCAGTCGAAAAATGAAAGGCATTAATGGGATTCGATCTCCGGACCTTACGGTCGGGGGTCGACGCCTCTAAACTCTCAGCCACCACGGCTCATGTCTGCTGCCGATTGAAGCGGGCTCTTGAGTTGACAATGAGCAGCGGTCAGAGAAACAAGTTGTGAAGTAATAAGATTTGAACCGCCGATCCTGCCGGGACCGACGCGTCTACACCTCCAGCCACCACGGCAGATGATGTGCACAGCGCATTGCTGTGGCTTTGAAGCACACTGGGGAGGGCAGTGAAAAATAATAAATGTTGGGTCGGTCGTAGAAAGACAATTTCGTGATTTTTTTTACCATCAATCATCAATTTTTTTTTCAAATTTTCAATAAAATTTTTCAAAATTTTTGAAATTTTTCTAAATTTAATTTTTGGTGTACATGCTTTTGTCCAAATATTTCCCCCTCGCATGGGACCCATCGGACCGCGCCTTTGCCCACGTCCGCCCATTGGCAGGCACGGCGCCGCGGCCGCACGGCCCACGGCCACCCTCCACACTGTAGGGAAGGCCAACCGCCACCCCTGGCGTGGGTTCGGTGCACCCGGGCGCACGCGAACCGTTGCTCTGTCTCTTGCGTCGGGTGGCAACGTGGTGCAAACCCCGGGGGTTCTCATGTGAAGCCTGAAAAATTTAAGAAAATAGGCTATTATTATAAGTATTCGAACCCATGTCTCTAATGGCGAAGGCCGACGTCTCAGCCCTCGCGACTATGCCGTTCGGCGGAGGCGAGGGGAACCGCGAGCAACCCTGGTTGCCTGAGCGGGCCCGGTGGTGCAGGCGCTGGCACGCGACGCACGCGGCGGCCACGGTGGCCGAGGACCCAACGGCCTAACGGCGTTGCTGCGCGTTGCTGCGCGTTGCGGGGCCGGGGGGCCGCGGGGGTGGGGTGGGGCGGGGGCGGCTGGCACTCGCAGCACGCCGCACCGCACCAGTCGCGCCGAGACCCGCCACGGAGCAGGACACGACGCGCTAGGGCACCGCTGGGCCACCGCAGGGCACAAGGGCACCGAGGGCTCCGAGGGCACCAGGGGCAACACGCCACGGCATGCCCGGCCTGCCGCGTGCCGCGCCGAGGTACCGCGCGTGTGTTGTTGTCGTTGTCGTTTGACACCGCCGCTGCTGTTGTCATTGTTGTTGTTCGCGGCGGTGGTGGTGGTGGTGGTGGTGGTGGTGGTAGTAGTGGTGTAGTGCCGGTGAGTGGCAGCCCTACGAGGAGGCATCGAGGACGGCGTCGAGGAGGCGAAGGCGCGGACATTAACAGGTGAGGTGCGCTGCCAAGTTGGCATTCCCTCGGCCGGGGCTGCCTGCCGGGGCTGCCTGCCGGGGCTGGCCGGCCCCCTCCCGCGGTCGCGGGGCGAAGGCCTCCCCTCCACGGCGTGGCCACGCGTAGTGGCGCAGGGCTTTGCGTAGGGCCCCGTGGCCCCGGCCCCAGCCCCGCGGCTCGGCCCTGCGGTGTCGTGGTTGGCCTCGGTAAATCTGCCCCGTGGCGGTCCGCTGCCCGGCCGGGCCGGCGGCCGGTAGGACAAGGAAAGGCTGCTTGGGTTTTCTGTGGAAGTGGATGGCTTCCTCCTCCTCGTCCGGGCCCATCCGGCCCTGCCCAGGGACGCAGCGCCGCACGGCCCGGCCGACGGCCTCGCGCCGCGCCAACGCTGCGCCAACGCCGCCGAGGCCCTGTTTGAACGCGTTCACAGCCGTGGGGGTTTAGTGTTATTGGATCGAGGTGCGGTCGTGAGTCCACCGCGGAAAATGACACGCGCCGCGTGATCAAGGCAAAAATAAAAACATGCAAAAGCAAAATTAAATAAAATAGAAATAAAAACGGTATAAAACAAACCCTGTAAAGCAAAGCATGCTTTGATTAAAAACATCACAACTTTGCGTTTTTGAGGGAAGCTTAATTAAGGTGGACCTTGCGGTGGACACATGCCGGGCGGGGCGGGTGTGTGTGGCTGTAGGTGTGGCTGCGCGGGCTGTGCCTGGTGGCGGCTTCACACACTTATCGTGGCCCGGCTCGGCTCACGCCGCACCGCCCCCTCCCTCCGACGCGGAGCGCCAAGCAGCGGACAGCGAGGCTTGCCCCGCGGCCACCGCCCTCCTTGCCTGCCGCCCGCTTGCCTGGCCACACCGCACCGGAACGGCTCCTCTGCCGTCGCTTTTTATTTAAATACACAGCGGGGGTGGGGCCCGTTCACAGCGCTCTAATCTGGCCTGACGTACGGCAGTACGACCTGGATCGAGCGACGGCGATGGTCGATGGCCGGGTGTCCGCGGCTCTCGGATTTAAAGAAAGCGGAGAAGAGGGGGGTGTGTGTGTGTGTGTGTGTGTGTGTGTGTGTGTGTGTGTGTGTGTGTGTGTGTGTGTGTGTGTGTGAGTGTGTGTGTGTGTCGGAGGGGGTGGAAGGGGGTGGCGCCTACACTTCTCATATTGAACGCCCCAGCGGGTTTGGCGCCAAGCGGGTTTCTTTCCGCTTCCGAGCGAAAGAGTCTGAAGGCACGGGTTAACGGGATTAAGGGCTTGGGAAGACTTAAAGGCTGTCGGGGCCCGTTAGCCCCCTGAAGGTGTGAGGGCGCCAATGGATGGCGCGGGCCCGGGCGATACAGGCGATACGAGGCGGGGCGGCGGCGGGTCCCGCACCAGACACTCCTGCGCCGTCAAACGGCCACTCGAGGCGTCATAAGCCTTCGAGATATCGCCCTGAGTAGTGCCCGGAGGGGCTGTGCCGGCCTGTGGAGGCTCTTGAGGAGGTCCTCGAGCGGAGAGGGCGTTGTGAGGGCTGAGTGCGCCCCCACACCTTCCCGGGCTGTCCCGCGAGGTCCTAGGCTTGGTCCTAGGGGCCGTTGCAGTCCCGAGAGGGCGCCTTGCGGGTCTCCGAAGGTCCTGCGAGAGTTCGAGGATATGCAAAGACGCTGGGCTGGCTCCGTTAGCGTCCCGAGGGCGGGGTCCTTTGAGGTCCTGGAGGCTCACTGTAACACGCGTGAGGTGGGTGCCGATGGTGCCGAACGGCCCGGCCGAGATAAGGGAGGGGAACGAATAAAAGAGAGAGACGTGTCGGCCCTTTTGTTCGTCCGTGAACCGCGGTAGGTCGCCTAGTGCCAATGCGCGCCGCGGTGAGAGTCCTCTCAGTTTTGATTTCTTTTTAACGCGCGCTGCGAATGAGTCCGTGCGGGCAAGGTCCCTGCAAGGACGTGAGAGGCCCGAATGGCTTAGACGGGCTGGACGGCTTGCCCTCATGCCGAGGCAGCAGCAGCACCACCACCACTACCTTGGCGGGTGGCGGTGGGGCCTGTAATTTAGTGGTGGGAGGCTAGGGCCACAGGGCCCGCGGCTCCCGTGGGATCTGGGCCTCCCAGCCCTATATAGCCTTCGCCCGGAAACAAAGAGGCATAGGCGGGCCCGTCCGGGGGACAGGGGAGGGAGAGGGGTTGTTTCATACGCCATGGGCCGCCGAGAACATATTATTTACCGGGCCTTGAACCCGTGGAGTGTATAAAGGAAGAGAACCTAGGCGAGCACGGGATCGCCGGCCATAGCTTCCACTCGCCCTGCCGGCTCGCCGCAGAGACTCGTGTAGCTTTTTGTCCGTTTTGACTGCGTGCTGCAAGGCGGCCGGCCTGATTCATTAAATAAGTTTCTGCGGTTTTTCGGCCCCGAGGCACCGTGCTTTGGGGTTCGGCGCATGCAGGGCCGGACAGTCAGACAGGCAGACAGACAGGCAGACTGGCAGCCCCTCGAGGGGCTTCACCGCCACCCGACAACATGGCCGAATATGATACGGCTAACTATATTCCGACACGACTTGTGCCGCGGCGGGCGGCTGCGGGCCTGGGGCCGCCATGTCGCGGCCCGCGGTGTCCAGGCGCGTCTTTTTGCCCGGCTGCTGTGCAGCGCTGGATCACGCTGGAGCTGCCCCAGTGGGACCGCGACAAGCCGTGCCGCCCGCTCCGTCACTGCCAGACCCACATCGTCGCGGCCGGCCCGGCCTGGGCTGGCCCAGAGAGGCTGGCCGGCTGGCCCTGGGCTGCCGCGGCGGCGGACTGTTGCATCGCCTCCATAATGCACCGCGTCCAGGCGTCACGTTCTTCCACGCCGTCCAGGCCGAGGCCGCTGACTTCACTCCGTCCAGTCGAACAGTCTCTCTCCCACGACGAGCGCCCGCCCCGCGAAATAACGGCATCCGCGGGACTATTTCCACCATCAATCAAAAGAACGACAATAAAGGCGCGGTGGACGATGTAATTAATCACCGTCCTTGTTTCATCCCCGACGGGCCTCGCTCTGTCTCTCTCGCCCTGAGAGCCGCAGGGCTGCGAGAGAGACAGCAGGCGGCTGTGGCCCCAATCACGGGGGGCCCCGCGGGGGGCGGCCGGCCGGCCCCACGCAGCCGTGTCCCTGCAGACTGATTCCGAGGAACGTCGCGCTGTCTCTCCCTCCCGCACCTTGACGGGACGCCCCGTGAGTGCGAGAGAGACAGCGCGACTCTCGGAATGAGTGCGGCGGCCCCGGGACCCGGCGATGAGGATTGAATGTGTGCGGCGGGCAGGCGGGCAGTGCAGGCCCGACCGGCAGCGGGTTGGACAGGGTGCGCGGCGCGGACAGCTGTCACTCCATCGCGTGTCAGCCGCACGAGGCCCTGGCGGCCATCTCTGAGGCCGGCGGTGGCGGCGAGGCCGACCTGCACGCTGCCGCCCGCCTCCCCGTCCCGCTCGTGCAAAGGCGCGCACTGCCTGATGGACGCGCTGCTTGGGCTCCATGCCACGCGGGACTGCAGGACTGCACCGCCAGACCCGCTAATTGGAGCATCGCACTCCTGCCGTGGGCATCCTGCATCCGACTCGGGAGCACTTTCCCTGTTTTTGCCGTTTTGTCTGTGGACGTGGGCGTGTGTGTGTGCCGCTGTGTGTGTGTGTGTGTGTGAGAGAGAGAGAGAGAGAGAGAGAGAGAGAGAGAGAGAGAGAGCGCACACAGCTGACGGACAGAGAGGTCTAAAGCCGTGAATAGATGCTGCCCGACCTTCCAAATGCATTTGACTTTATGACTACAGACTGCAACAATTTGGAATTAGGTCCTCCCATTTTTGCACCCTCCCTTTCCCTCCCCCCAAATCGCCTCGCCTTGCTTTGCCCCGATGTCTCTCTTCCCCTCGCCCCCTTTTTGTCTCTTTCTAATCTAGTGTGACAATGCGGGTCACTGCTCAATGTTTCACGAGCTCTCCGTGCAAATTACGCCGGGTTAATACAGGTAAAAGGCGAGGCTTCGTAACGAACGAACAACCTCGCTCGGCGACGCCCCCCTCCCCCCCCCCACGTACCATAGCCCCACCCGGACCACGGAGTGCCGCTGAATGTGGCCACCGCTGTTCTGTTTTCAGCTCGCCGCTTTGGCCGCTCTCGCGTTCCAGTGGGTGCCGCGTTGTTGGGATAACAGCGTTACCAATACGATTCCAAAGTGACTTCATCCACGCCACTACGACACCGTGTCCGTCTCCACCTCCGGCAGCGACATCGAGTCCTTCTCGATGCTCTTGCCGATGACGGTCTTCTGACCCTCTCTGTGTGACCCGGACCCGGCGCACGACATTGACCGCGCGCGTGCGACCCACTTCCACTCGCTTCCACTTGGGCCGGCCGGGCGGCCACCCTGTCTGCCGGCCAGAGCCCCTGTCGCTCCGTGGTTATGCAACCCGGCCGCACCCGTGTCGCCGGCCTGCCTGCCTCCACGGCGCTCCAGGCCGCCGGGCCGCCGCTGCCCTCTGCACAGTGGGTCAGAAGACCGTTGAGGCGGCCAAAATCCCGGACGCATTTGGAGCTCCAGAGTCGGGACTAGAATCGAACGTTTGACCCCACTAATTGATTGCTCTCCGAAAGAGGAATCCATTGGTCGGGGTCACACGTTAGATTCGTGTCCCATTCACCGACTCAGGAGCTCAAAACGCGTCTAGAATTTTGGCCGCCTCAACGGCGTCTGACCCACTGTGCGCTGGCACTGTGTGCTTCAATGCATGCGCGCGTCACTGAGCGTTCACCCGTCGAGCAGTGCCTTCGTCGCTCTGTCGCTCTCGCACTCGTAGAGCGGCGTCCCGCAAAGGCAAGAGGGAGACGGGGCGACGAAGCACTGAATCGGAATGAGCCTACGGGGCGCTGCGCAGTGCTGCGCCGCGCGGCGGGGAGCAGCCCGCCGAGGAGTGCCTGCCGCCCCCGCCCCCGCCCCTCGTCGCGTGGCGGGGAGGGGGCTCCCTTAAGGGCGGGGCTCAGCGCTGGCACAACACGGCCAGGCCGGCGAGGACGCTCGGGTGCAATGGCGCGCAGAATGGCAGCACGCCGTTTTCCTCCTCATTTTCTGGTGTTTGCCTTTTGCTCCGTCTCCCATCATCTCTCGTCATTCCTGCGAGACAGGAGGAGGGCGCCCGCAATTTCGGCACCCCTGCTTGCGTTAGACACTCGAGTCAGAGTCGCCTGTGGCAGCTTTCGATCCGAGGCCCCCGCGACCAGTGCACGCCGGGCTGCGGGGACGTTGTCTGCCCCCGGACGGCAGGCATGCCTGCTGGTGGCGGGGCGGGGCGGGGTGGGGTGGGGTGGGCGGCGCCGCAAGTGAAGGACCAAGGACCCACGAGCTCCCCGCTCCCCGAGGGGGGAGGAAATGACTGCAAGACAAACAAGAAAAGTCGTGAGGAAAAAGGGAAATCCGCTTGCCTCGGTTTGGCCGTCTCTTTGTTCCGGCTTTATTATAATTTCACCGCGCACCGTCCGACAGGCCGACAGGCTGACAGACCGCCAGGTCAGCAGGCCGGCAGGCCGACCAGGGGGCGACGCGTCGTCGTTGAATTTTTACGCACAGGTTCATTGTAATTTTAACAGAAGCGAGGCTGGCTAGCTGCGCGCCGTCCTTACTCAAAAAAAAAAACAAACAACAAAAACAATTCATTTTCGACTTTTACACGCACGATTGCGCTCTCTCTCTCTCTCTCTCTCTCTCTCTCTCTCTCTCTCTCTCTCTCTCTCTCTCTCTCTCTCTCTCTCACACACACACACACACACACACACACACACACACACACACACACACTTCTCGGCGCCGTGTCGCGTGCCTCACGGGCTGCCAGCCCGGTCTGCCCGGCCTGCTGGGGGAGCGTGTCGAGCCGCGGGTGGAGAGGGGACTCCTATCTATGCGCATATTTATGCAACAAAGCGACGGCGGGGTCCATGTTCGCGATGACGCCCAGCATGAGCCTGCCGGGGCTCGGCGCCGCCACGCGCCGCGGTGCTGTCACGGACTCGCGGGGACCGCCACACTGCCACCGCCGCGGGGGACGAACGCCTCCGAGGGTACGCCGGTGGCGCGGGACCCGGCCTTTCCAACTTAATTTACTTATTTAGAGAGCCGTGCAGGTCGATTGCGGCTCAAGGCTCGCGGTCCCTCCACTGCCACACACTCGTCGGCGTGTGCAATGCCTGCCCTGACTCGGTGACGCGGCCGGCCGGTGCCCCCCGGGCCTGCCCTGTCCAGCACAGGGGGTCAGAAGACCGTTGAGGCGGTCAAAATCCCAGACGCGTTTTGAGCTCCAGAGTCGCTGAATGGGACTCGAATCGAACGTGTGGCCCCACCAATGGATTGCTCTTCAAACGAGGAATCCATTGGTGGTGTCACATGTTCGATTCGAGTCCCATTCAGTGACTCAGACTTTTGGCCACCTCGACGGTCTTCTGACCCACTGTGCCAGGGTCCGGCCAGGGCCACGGCCAATCCGACGGTGAGGTGTTTGCGGCGTTTACAGCCCGCTTATCGCTCATGTGAGAAGCACGAAGTGGGGGAGGGTGTGGAGGGGCGAGGCAGCAATAAAACCGAATAAAACGCTACAAGCAAGAGTCGTTCGTCTGTCGAGTGGCGTGGGCCCCCGGGCGCGACAAGACCGTCGCCGCGCCCCAGTCGGGGCGGCTCGCGCTGTACGAAAAATAAATAATTCCGTCCGAAGACCGGCGTCGCAAGTCCGCCGTGTCCTCTCCTGTCACCCTCAAGAGGGGCGGGTGTCACTAAGAGCGCGTCACCATCATGCTGGGCGCCACGAGTGTGTCTGTGTGTGTGTCCTTGTGTGTCTGTGTGGGGGTGGCAGCGCGTTTTATCTGCGGGACTATATTTCACCCGCTGGGGCCGCATAAAACACGCACAAAAGAGCAGCAGGTATCCGATGCAAGGCGGTGTGGAGGGCGGGGCGGAGGGCGGGGCGGAGGGCGGGGCGGAAGGCGGGGCTTGTTGGAGTTGCGGTGTATAAGGCGTCACACCGCATGTCCGCGCTCCGTGCATCCTGAAGCCTCCCTCGCTGCGGTGAGCCCCCCTCCCCGCCCCGCGCCTCTCCCCGTACTCACGCCGCAGAGCGCCGACTCTTCTCTCGTCGCCCGACTTGGTCGGCCCGTCTTCTTCCTTCTCCTCGGCCACCTCCGTGCCTCCTGCTCGGGGGTTTTGATAAACAGTCTCATTAACTGTCCGTCTGAATGAGGCCGCGCTGCGCGGGCCGCACGCCGACGATCGGAGCGTTCAAGTCTCTCGCTTTGCCGCTTTGCCGCGCGGGGCGGAGGAGGGGGAGGGGGAGGCGTCAGCGAATTACAATCAACTCCCCATCGTGGCGGATTTTGGGGACATTTGCGTACTACGTGACATTGTGCAGACACGGAGTGGGTGCATTGTTTTGCGAGACTGTAATGCTGTCGGAGCAAGCGGCAACGGTCGTGTGTTGTGACTGGCCCCGCCTTGTCACCCCACGTCACGGCCTTGCGTTCCGTGATGTCGGTCAGGCAGGGAGTCTGGGAGTCGGGGTTCTCTCACCTCACCACACGTAGGCCGGGACGACTGACGGGTACAGTGTGCGAGCACAGCGCGAAGGTCGCCTCTTTATTCTTGTTAATACCCCCGATGCATGCATGCCCGGCTGCGCTGCTAGATTTATGCCCCTTGTCTCCGCATCTACTTCGCGCGCCGCCGCCGCGGGTTCGAGTACCGCCAGGGGCTGCCAACTTTTACCGTTATTGTTTATCAGCGGCGCTGCGCGCCAGTCTATCTCTGTCTCTCCCGCACGCCGACGGCACGTCCGGGGAGTGCGAGAGAGACAGATAGCGACGGGAACACTGCTTGGAATGAGACTGCTCGCGGCGGGTTGGTCGCTGGGGTGGCGGCTCATTACCCATAAATCCAGCGGCGGGGCGATACAGCAGCGGCGGGACGGAGCGGGGTGTCCTGGCGGCACAAGGGCGGGGTCGAAGGTCGTAGCGACGGCGGGGCGCGGCGTGGCGGCGGGGAGGGGGCGGGGGCGCGGCCGAGGCCCAGCTCGGGGTTGGGCCACGCTTGGTGCTGCAGGTCAGAGGCGGGGATCGATGCCCGTGTGCACGCCACTCAACGCTGCACGCCTTGGCCGTGCGCGCGGCCCGGCCTGCCTGTGGCGTGGCCCGCAGCCGTGCCGTGCCCAGGCGGACCGCGAATCCGCATAGCATTTAGCGACCACGGCAGCAGCTTTCAGACGACCCAAAAAAGAATTATTTTGCCGGGGAATTTTAGGAAGAGCTGCACTCCTATGTCATCCCACATATTCCCGCGCGTGAGGACGGTAAGGCGGCGAAGACATCGCGGGGGCGATGCTCCGCGCGGCGAGGCCTCGTCGGACCTTTCTTTTTATGTCTCGGAAGAGGCCATTGCGCCCCCAATGATCTGTGTGATGATCGCTCAGCATTGTCGCGGACAGCACGGAAACGGCCGCGCCAACTGCCGCCCGAGCCGATGCCGGCCTCGAGGTCCTCGACGCCGTCCTCGTCGACTGCCCCGCCGTTCGCGGCCTTTTCGCGCGCGAACGCGGCAGCCGAGCGTCCTCCTGACCTCTGTTTGTTTGATTGCAGGTGAGCGGTGTGTCTCTGTGCGGCCGTTGACGCGTGGAGGTCAACAAGGTAAGCGAGGGCCGGGCCGGCGCCCAGAAGGCAGGCAGGGAGCGGCCATCAGCAGGCTGCCCGGCCGGCCACCCACCACGCCGGGATCGTGCGGATGGACTCCGTAAAGAATAAAGGCGTGGCGTGATGCCCGCGGCCGGATGGACGAATTCTCTGTATAAATTTCTCATCGACGCCGGGGTGGAGTCCGTGTCGTGGAATTGCCCGGGGCGGCTCGGCGCCTTCCCGCCCTCTGCGAGCCCTGCTGGGGCGCGGGGGCCCCGGGCCGTGGAAGAGAGAGAGAGAGAGAGAGAGAGAAGAGAGAGAGAGAGAGAGAGAGAGGAGAGAGAGAGAAGGAGAGAGAGAGAGAGAGAGAGAGAGAGAGAGAGAGAGAGAGAGAGAGAGAGAGAGAGAAACAACTGTAGTATCGTGTCCTACTTTTTCTCCTTCTGGCGCGTCGGATTTTGTTAACTCCACGGTGGCGCGTCCGGAGTGCGTGCGCGGTGGTGGGGAGGGCCACACGCCGGTCGGCCCGCGATGGCATTAGCCGCCTGGACGCGCCGCCGAGGGGCAGCAGCGAGGCCGTGGGGCTCGCCTTGTACTTCTCAATCAACTTCGTCAAAATCACTTTAAGACATTAAATTTTGCGGGACTTTATGAACGATGACTTTCGAGGACATCTGTGATTTTCCCTGCTTTTCTCCTCTTGCACTCTCTATAGTCTTTTGCGTGCATCAGATTAAAAAAGGGCAAAAAGTAAAAAAGGCCGCTGGTGACTGAGTGACTGAATGGGACGGGAGGCGGAACCGAGCGAATGGAAGCGGGGCTGGCGGGGCTGGCGGGGCTGGCGGGGCTGGCGGGGCTGGCGGGGCTGGCAGCGCGCGACTCATGCCGTTCAGAGACACTCGGACAGCAAGTGGAGTGTATTTATGAGTTCCGTAATGTTTTCTTGATGAAGTCGCCAGGCGGCGGGGGAGGGGAGGGAGGGGGTGTCCCTTGGTCTGGCGCCGTTGGACTCCTCAATCAATAGCAGAGGCGTCGATAAAGCAGTGGCTCCTGAGGCAGGCGAGCGGGAAGGCGAGGCGAGGGGTGCGGAGGTAAAGCAGCGGGGCCGTGTCACGCCGCGCTCCAATATTTGAGCCGCAAAGAAAAATTTATATCTCCTGCGCTGTCATCTTCCGCGCCTTATTTATTCTCTGCCGAGGCTAGCCGGGCCGGGTGGGCCCGCAGGCCGCAGCAGAGCCGCAGCTCTCATTACGACGTGCCGGGCATTCATAACCCTTGCCTGGCGGCGTGCTGGCGGACGGCGCACCACCTGGCGGCCCTAGGCGGCCCCTCCCCCAGGAACCTTGCGCGAGGTCGTCCCAACGCCCACCCCACCCTCCTTGCGCCTCGCGCGCAGTTTCCGTATTTATGTGGCTCTTACTTCGGCGCGGCGTGCGGCGGCTTATTTGTCCGGTTCGAGTGAGGCGCGCTGACGTCACCGGCCGGGCCGCCACTCTGGCGGAGTGCACAGTGGGCCGGCACTGCTTGGCAGCTCGACGGGGCGGCTGGGGTGCAGCCCATCATCGGGCCTCGGCCACCCCCCGGCGCGCCCTTTATTTGTCGTATTAGTTTGTCTCGAAGCGTCCGGTTCCGTTGCGGCCGCTGTCTGGTGTGGTCGGTGTCCGGCGTGACCGGTTCCGGTGCGACCGATTCCGGTGCGGCCGAAATCCCGGCGGCCCAGGCCGCTTCGCCGCACGGCCGGTGCTCCTTTTATCGAGTGTGTGCCGAAGCGGCAAACACGACGGCCGCTTCCATCGGCGCTGTGCCGACCGCGGCGTGGCTGGTCGCCGCGTTTTGCTTACGACTGTCCGACTTGCCCCAATATTTACCCTCTGCTGCCTCCCCCCCCCCTCGCCAAACTGCCGCGCTGCGGCTGAATCGGGAAAGATTGCGTTTCCTGGCGTAGGGTTGGAAAATTTCCGGAAATCTTCAAAGTTTCCGGAAACCTGGAAAATTTCGGAAAATTTCGGAAAATTTCGGAAATTTTGGAAATTTTTATAAAATATCTGAAAATAAGTTATGTGGATGAAATAGTGTCCCCAAAAAATAGATTTGGACTTGCCTAGACGAGACGCCCCTTTGCCACTCGCCTGCGCGCCAGTCCTACCAACCTTTCAAACCTTTTTCGCGCTGAAACAGGTCAGATTCAAACTTAGGGTGACGTAACGAGATACAACATCGACGCAAATGGGTGTCTGTTGTATGTGTTTCGAAGTAATCTTGACTAATGTGACAAGACTGGACAAAAAGAATGAACTAAGGATGGAAAATGGCTCATAAACGTCTCCAATTGACTGCCGAAATAAGTAATTTGATATGAGTAAAAAAACAACTTTTTATGAAAATTTCCATTTTTTCCGGGGTCGCGGAAATTTTCCGAAAATTTCCGGAAATATTCCGGAAATTTTCCGGAAATTTTCCGACGCTTCCAACACTATCCTGGCGAGGCATCGAATTGACGAGGCCTCCAACATGGGTCAACACAAAGTGGAAAACACCCGGCGAAAATCAACTCCCTTCCCTATTCTCTTCTTGTGAACGAAAGCAAAATTATCACCCTGGCTCATTCCTCTTTATCTTTGTTTTTCGACAACAAAGGCCGCAACTTTTAGCCGCGCGTGGGGCGCGCGCCTCTTCCAGCGCGGGGGCCGCCGTAATAATCCCCCGCTAGTTTTCCATTTAAATAAAAAAGCAGTGCCGGTGGCGGGCGAGGCGGGGCGCGCCTTGCAGGGGCTGGCTGGGGAATGACCGACTTGGCGGTGCAGCGCCCCAGCAGGAGAGAGAGAGAGAGAGAAGAGAGAGAGAGAGAAGAGAGAGAGAGAGAGAGAAGAGAGAGAAGAGAGAGAGAGAGAGAGAGAGAGAGAGAGGGAGAGAGAGGGAGGGAGAGAGAGAAAGCACCGTTCGGAATGAGCCTGCCGGGCAAAGGGTGTAGCGCTCGACTAATCACTAATCGATGGGGGCAGGGCAGGGTGCGTGGGCGGCGCCGCCACTGCGAAATGAGGTTCAGGGAAGAATAATAATCAAGACCAGCGGCGCGGTGCGGCCCGCGGGCTCATTCGCCTTGGTGGCCCGAAATGCAGTCGGCATTCTGACCAACGCTTACTGCGGATCGCGTAGCCGACTGACTGACTGACTGACTGACTGACTGACTGACTGACTGCGCTGACTGACTGACTGACTGACTGACTGCGCTGACTGACTGCGCTGACTGACTGACTGACTGACTGCGCTGACTGACTGACTGACTGACTGACTGACTGCGCTGACTGTCAGTTTCTCCGTCCGCCGGCCGCTTGGAACGCCTGTGATGCGCGGGGTAGGCTGGCCCGCAAGGCGTGCGTGTTCCCGCGCGGCCTGCCTCCAGGCGCTCGGCCTGGACGAGGGACTCCACTGCCACGCCGCGCCACGCCGCGCCACGCCACGGCAGCGGCCCGGGGCCCTCAGCGCGTCGCATAATTCGAGTCCTTGTTCCGCGTTTCGTGTTTTTAGGCGGGACTCCCTGTGTCTTGCAAATGAAAGAGATGGCGCAGAGCGGCGCAGAGCCCGCAGCTCCCCTACGAACGTGACGTCATTGTTGCGACGTACCTGCCTCGTGTACTGATCCTTCCTCCCCTGCGGCGTGTTCGCGACGCGCCCGCCGCCACGCCCGATCGCCTGCGATTCAAAAACGAGAACTCGCTTTCTCAATTTGGTTTTCAGCGCTGAAAAATAAACAGTCAGCCAATAAGCAGGGCCGCCATTAGCCAGTTGCCAGTCGGACAAGGCTGGCAGCCAGCAGTACAGCTGTCAGCGTCACCGCCGATTCCGCTGTTTTCCGTTGCCTGCTTGCATTCTGCCTGGCTGCCGCCTGGCTGCTGCCTGGCTGCTGCCTGGCCGCGCGCCCTGCGCCGCCTCGCCCGCTGAATGTCGAAATCGTTTCCCTTGATTGATCTCCAATGCTGCAGTTTGGCTGGGCGGGGCGGCCGGCTGGCTGGGCTGCATCGAGGCATCAAAGGCAGACCAGGACTGCTCTCCAGTCCGGCGTGGCGCGGCGGGGTGGGGCGTGGCGGATTGTTCGTGAGGGACCGAATAAAAGTACGAAAGACATCCACTTCCCTCAGTCCCGTTCGGATTGGCTCGGGGTGCTGCAGACGGCTTCCGCTCCCCGCCTCCCCTCCGCCGCTCCCTCCACGTAAAACCCACCGCTGCTGGGCAGGATGGGCGCGACTTATGTCTGCAACAGATGGGGTATGGCAGGCCGGGTCTGGCCGGGCGGGACAGACAAACAGAGAGAGACAGAAAGGGACACACGGGTCCTCGCGGTCCTCCGCGGCTGTTGGAAGGACCGAGACCGAGAGGAGGAAATGCCGCGCGTTGTCCGCCCAGAATCAGAGCAGAAACGGATCACTTGTTATTTCCGAACAAAAAGAAGTAGGAGAACAAGATTAAAAAGGAGATCCCCCGACGATGCATGTCGAACACGTGCACAGCGGGGATGTCACGATGTCTGCAGGGAAGAGGGGGCCGGGCGGATCGTTGTGAATGTCGATACACAAACGGCAAAACGGCCTCCAGGCGATCATGACGCGGACCGGGGGAGAGGAAGGGAGGGGGATGTGCGGCTTGGGAGCTTAGCAGGGCAGTACCACCACCACCACCACCACCACCACCACCACCACCACCACCACCACCACCACCACCACCACCACCACCACCACCACCACCACCACCACCACCACCACCACCACCACCACCATCACCACCACCACCACCACCACCACCACCACCAGTGCCCGCAGCAGCTCAAATTAACTTTCTTCTCCGCGAATGCCAAAAACAAAATTAAATAAATAAAACGGCATTGTAATCGTTTTGTGGCGAGACGGCGGCGAGCCCCTTTACCTCGTGCATTTGAATAACAAGGAGTGGAGTCGCACCGGGCTGCCCCCCTTTTTTTCTCTCCTTGTTCCCTGACTACATAGTTGCGATTCGAACGAGCCATTACCTCCCGAGAACCTAGCGGGCTGTTTTAATGTAGGTAGATGGTAGTAAAAAATAAATAAACTGTAAATCCAACCAACAAACTCGCTTGAAAAGGTTCGCAAATTAATTTTTTCAGTTTCCTGCAGCGGCCATTTCGGACCGGATGGGTTTGCTGCCCTGCCGATGTTGCCAACCAAAGCAGTCGGACGAATTTCACTCACGTCCGCCGGGGAGCGAAATTACAAAAGACAAGATCCAGGGTTCCGATTTATTTTGATGATGCCTGGGGGAATGATTGGGGGAGGGGGGGGGGGGGTCTGTGGTGCTCTGCCGCGGTGCGGCTGGTGTGGGGCGATCCCAGTGGGCTGTGCGGCCGCGCCTTGAGGCTGGTTGGCTCTCGCCTCGCCGGGCCAGGGCAGGACGGAGGAATACCAGGCACTGCAGATGCCCCCCCCCTCCCTCTCCCAGACCACTACATCTCTCGAACACGACGGGGAAGTGCATGTCGCCGGCCGTGAGGCGCGCGGCCTTCCTTAGACAGAGGGAAGGAAGGAGAGAGAGAGAGAGAGAGAGAGAGAAAGAGAGAGAGAGAGAGAGAGAGGGGGGGGGAGAGAGAAAGAGACAGACAGAGAGACAGAGAGAGAGAGAAGTGGGACACTTTCCTGCCGTCCGAGTAGAAGCAGCCCGCGGGGGAGGGAAGAAGAGAGGGGGGCGCTGGGTGGGGATGGGCTCCGTAAAACCTTAGGACGGGGCGCCGTGGGGGCTCGCCGGTCGCCAGGGGGGCCAGGGGCCCGCCCATGGGCCTCGCGACACCACAGAATACATGATTGCCAACATGCACAAAGAGATTGGTTCAGATACACGCACGCACGCAAAAAAAAAAGGTGTTCTTGTCCTTGGATTCGCACTAACGGACTTTAGCCTTCAGAATGTAATTCCCTTGTCTCTCTCTCTCTCTCTCTCTCTCTCTCTCTCTCTCTCTCTCTCTCTCTCTCTCTCTCAGACACACTCACACACACACACTCACACACCAACACGCTGTGAGCCGCGCTGACGGCCCAGTGGGCGGCCGGGCTGGGCAGGGCGTCACGGCGTTCACGTGGCGCGCGTGTCGTGGCGTGCAGACGGCCCTTGTCGCTGCGCGCTGCGCGCTGCGCATCGGCCGGCCGGGTGACGCTTGGCACTGCGATTGGCACTGCGCTTGGCGTGCGCTTGGCGTGCGCTTGGCGTGCGCTTGGCGTGCGCTTGGCGTGCGCTTGGCGACCATTATTGGCCCGTCGTCCGCCCCGCCCCGCCCGTCCGCCCTGCCCGACCGCGTCGCCGAGCCACATGCCCTTTCACACGCGATTTCTTGATTATTCTGTGAGGGCGGCTTTGACACCCCGGGGCCATTGGCGTGCGCTGCCGCCGTGCGCCGCGGGGACGCCTCGTTCCAAAAAAAATAAAAAAAAAAAAAAAAATTATGAAAAATCCATGGGAACCCCTTTCCATGCGCCGCGCCCCTGCGATGTCCTCCCCCCGACGTCTTGGCGGATCCGAAATGCCAGTGACCGGCCGGCGCACGCTTGGCAGCGCGCTCGTCCCAGGGGCACCTCCCCGGGCACCGCGCGGCAGCACAGCGGCAGCGCAGCACCGCCTCGGGGCGCCGACCTGCCGTGGGAGCCGAGCCAACCCATTCAATCCGGAGTGCAGATTGATTTTTCATCCTGCACCTCTTCGCTCCGGGTATGCTATCTTCCCCCAGGCACGTAGTCTTATTGGCTGCAATTTGTTGGCGCTGGCTGGCTGACTGACTGCCTGGCGGCTGGCTGGCTGGCTGACTGGCTGACTGCCTGGCTGCTGGCTAGCTGCGGCGGCGTTTCGGGGCGTTTTGTTGCTCTTTGCGGGGCGCCCCCTGTGTTTGTAATTAAGTTGTTGATCAAACTTGAAAATGATGCGAAACTCGTTAGGTTGGGCTGTGGGGGGCAGTGCGGGGATGCCGCTTCTTGGACGAGGCGGGGAGGAGACTCCTTCAGCCACAGCAACAACAGCAGCAGCAGTGTAAGGTAAACACAAGTTCTATTCTTCGCCTCGGCTCGCCCTCCCTCCTAGACCTCTCGCTACGCTCTTTGGTGGCTTCCTCTCTTTATTAGTCGTATCGTAAAAAAGGCCGCGCGAGTCAAATAATGAATGCAGCCGTCGGAAGTATATCTTTCTTCAGACTTACATACACAGTAAGAACCAGTAACAACATAAAAAGGTTTTCTGCTTTCGGTTTTCTTTTTTTTTACAGCAGTAGTGTCATTGTCGGTGCTCGGCGCCCGTCCGCGCCGCTATGGACAGTCAACTAAATGCGTGCAAAATTTGCGTGCCGAGGCGGGGCAACAGCCCCCCCCCCCCCCAGAGCGTGCGTAACAGCACACCCGCCGGCTGGAAGCTGCCTTGTTCACCCACATACGGACCGCGCCGCGCCGCCCCACCCCGCCCGACCACATCAAAATTTTAAACTCATCGGCCAGTCATGGGCTGCGCGGGATGCCAACGAAACAAAAAAGGGGAAGGGGTCGTGTGACTCTGTGCCACAAAGTCCTCGTGCCCCACCCCACCCCACCCCACCCCACCCCGCCCCGCCCCACCCCGCCCCGTGGCGCTGCAGTCAGGGGGTAGGGGGTCCGCAGTGTGGTTCTATTTCACGCTCTACCTGGCGTGCCCCGAGCGCGGCCACCGTCGGCCACCACGCGAGGAGGAAGCGCAATTGTCCTCAGGACATTGTTCGTTAGCGGACTCCCCCCTCCGCCCCCCCAACCCTTGGCCGCGTGTTAAGGCGGGTCGGGCGGCGTGAGTCTGTTGTTTCTTTTCGAGGAAGGCGGCGGTGAGACTTCGGGGCGTTTTTTGGAACGGAAACAACGTTTGTGTGTACAGCCTGTTTGACGCGCAACACACTGCAGCGCGGGAATCTCACCTTTCTGCCAGTGTCATTATCCAGAAACCCTGGACAATGCAGCGTGGTTCCCAAAATATAGGAATGCCCAACAACTGTTTTCCTCCCCCTATCAGCCAGGATGCGTGTTCTTTTTTGCCCTCGGCTCGGCCCCGGGGCGGTCGGCCACTGCCTGGGTTGTTTCGGGTTCGGGGTCATGCTGCCAGGTCTGGCCTGTTCCTGATTAGGGCCTAACGACCCGTGTACACACACCCACACACACACACACACACAGACGCATCCGCTCCATGGCCCGACCTGCCCCCAAAATGTAATCGGATTCGTCACCGTCCGTCCAGCGGCGCGGCGTCGTCCCTCCGCGTGGAGCTCCCGGCCGCAGCGTCCCGCTCGCTTGTTCCAGCTCGGCGAGACTTCCTCGTGGCGGCCCTGCCTAGTGTGTGGCCGTGAGCGCACACCTGCCGGGGCGAGGGTGTGTACACGGGCAGCTTCTTTGAGGCGGCAAACCTGGGTAACTGGATCTCGCAGATGCAAACAAGCCCCCTTCCCCCAAACCCCATACCCCCCCCCACACACACCCACACCCACACCCACACCCACATCCCCCCCCCCCACACGGCGAGCAAACACAGCCATTCTGTGGAGGCGGCGGTGCATGGAAGATCATTGATCCCCACCGATCCGCCGTAAGCCCTGTCAGGCTTTGCGTGGCCAGGAGCGCAGCTGCTCTGTTCTTTCCGCGTCTTTGTTTCTTCTGGCCCGCGGGCGGGCGCGGGTGCCGTGGCGCTGGCGCGCGGTGCTGCCGGCCGATTGTGTCCCTGTCTCGCGGAGATCAACGCGACAAGCACCCGCCGACAATGGCGAGGACGGCGCGCTAGTCACTCATGTGTGGTGAGGCGAGTTTGCAACCGCTGCCGTTGTTGCGCGGTCCGCGGGAAGACGCGCCCGAGTTTGGTGGTCCCTCCGGAGAGCCCCCCCCCCCCCCTCTCTCTCTCTCTCTCTCTCTCTCTCTCTCTCTCTCTCTCTCTCTCTCTCTGCATGCAAATTAGAATTGGCCGTTGATTATTGCAGCACAGTGGGCCGCGGCTTGCTCTGCCGAGACAGACCGAAGGGGCCTCGGCCGCTTTCGCCCGGCCGCGCCGCAGCGTATCGATTCCACGGTGTGCGTGCGTTGCCTGCTTTACTTTCACTAGGACAGGTGGTCGCCACGCCAGCGCCCTCTGCGCCAACATGACTGTTGTGTTGCTGTTGTCGTCGTCGTCGTCGTTGTTGTTGTTGTTTTGGTAACTCGAGCGCTCGCAGCGCGTCCACACGTGCGAGGCAGGACGGCGATGGAGAAAAAGTGGTGCGAGCTAACCGTTGTTCCCTACCTGCCGGCCCGGATGTGCAGGAACACTGAGGCCGAGGGCCTGGGCCTTCTCCGTCGCAGGGCGTTGTCTGCCCTGCGACTAGTTTATTACAGAGAAAATAAATTAAAAGACGGCTCGGCCGGCGAGCCGCCGCGCCGCCCCGCGTCTATTTCTCCGGCGCGTCTTCCTCTGCCTTCCTCGTTCCGAGCGGAGGGACCGGCCGCGTCTGCGTTCCGCCCCGGCCGTGCGGGCCGTGCGGCAGGACAGCGGCCCGGCCGGGCCCGGCGTGGAGGTCGACCCCCTCCCCCTCCCCCCTTGCACCGGAGGGCGTGGCGTGGCGTGTACAGCGCGCTGCTACTCACCCTGCCCGGCCATCATCGATCGCTGGTTGACCAGAATAACCGGCGGTGAACTGGTTTTGCCGCGTGGGCCCGCCAGTGCCTGCTTATAGTGTGGCATGCCGGCCCCGCCGCCCCCGCGACGTGTGCCACGCTATGCCACGCTATGCCACGCTATGCCCAGCGCCGAGGCGGCCGGGGTGTCGGGGGCGTGCCCCGCTCTGCCCTGCCTTGCCCCTCACGGCGGCCAAACGGTCAATGGAGGCGCAGTTCCCCTCCTCCCCCCCCCCCCACGCGTCAAAGTCACAGTGGAAACAAACAACACCGCTTAGGATTTGAATGGGCGCTCATTAAGGAGTGTCGGGCCGAAGCCTTTTTGACCCGCGCGATGTGCCCGGAGGGGTGGCGGGAGTGGGAGTGGTTGGGGGGGGGGGGGAGAGAGTGATTGTTCCCCGAGCTCCAAAATGTGATTCGAGCTTCTCATACTCGTCCACCGCGGCGCCGCGGCGACAGGGACGGCAACGCCTCCTTGCGGCCCACTCGTCGCAGTGGGCGAGCGATCGGTCATGCCGATCACATCCCGCAGTGCTCATTAAATACCTATAAAGGGTGCGCCGCGAGTCAGGGCGCGGCCCCGGGGCGGCAGCGCTCGGAGACAACCCTGACCTCGCGCCGGTCCCCCACTCCCCCACGCCCCCACCCTCTCTCTTGCCTTCTCGTTCCGCTGCCGCGGCGTGCCCTTCGCCACCGAATAGCAAAACAAGAAGAGGGGAAAAATGCAGCGCTGAGCGTCGCACTCAGACAGGGCCCTCAAATTCCGATTTGGGGAGGTGTCGGGTGGTTCGGAGGTCAGACGGGCCTGTTGGGACCTCTAATTTCGGTGCGCTGCATCCACGTGTGCTTTGTACACCCCCCCCCCTCCCAAGTCCAACGCCGCGGGCTGGAATGTGGAGGGGGGAGGGGGTCGCGCTGCACCTGGGGCGATACGGGGCGCGGATTAGCGAGCCAACTAATGTGGACGATTTAGTGCAGGATTACGTTTCCCCATCAGCCTACTTTGCATTATGAAGAGCGTAATGGGTCCCGCGCGGCGGGGTGAGCGTGGCGGTGGTCAAGGCGCGGCGGGCGGCGCGGCAGACGCTGGTAACAACAACAACAACATCCTGATGTGGGGCTTTCATTCCGTTTCTTGCGTTTATCACAGGCAATGGGCTTAGTCAGTTTTCGCTGTGGCGCCGCCGCTGCCGCCGGTTTTGTGCGCCACGGCGGATGCTTTCGGTGTTCTAGCCGAAACAGTCTCGTCCTGTCGCGCCCTGTCTTGTGTGAGCGCGTGCGGCTTTGTGCTCCGACGACTGTGTGATGACAACTTACGCTACAACGACCTGCCGTGCCCCCCTCACCCCGCTCGGCGCGGCCCCAGGCGCGGCCCCCGCCCCGCAGCCACGCCCACTGTAACCGCATGCCGCGGCCGAGCTGTAGGCAAGTCGTCAGGCTAATCCCGAGGCATGCTCAGCCTCTTCCGCGGATTACCTCCGGAGCCTCGAGCTGGCGCAGGTCGTGGCGGAAAAGTGGAGGGGGGGGGGAAGGGGAGGAGGTTCTAGGTCAAGTGTTGTTGTACGCCGCTGCGAAACGTCCCGGACATGGCGTGGGGGGAAGGGGGGAGGTAGTCGTGATAATCTTGGTCGGCCACTAATTACTCCGTTGGCGAGGAATTTCGAGGGCCGTGTTTTCTTTTGGCCCATCTGCACTACGCCCTGCTCCACGGCGCCCACCCCGCCCCACCCCGCCCCGCCTCGCCCCGCCCCGCTCCGCTCCGCGCTGTAATGAGCGTGCAGTGTTTCCTCGTCAAAGTCGCGCGGACTACAAGGCTGCCGACTCGCTGAGTACACACTAAAATGGAAATGCGCCGCGCCTTTCCGTGCGCACTGTACGCTGTACACTGTACAGGCCCTGCCAAAAGCCGCGGCGGGCGGACGACTACGATACAGGGACACCCCGGCCGTGCCTGAGCGGCCGTGATCGGGCCGAGTGGCAACTCAAGAATGGACAACATGTGCTCTTGCGGACGACTGGCCACGCGAACACTGTCACCAGTGCCATAATCCCCTTCTTTGTTTGAGTGTGCCTCCTCGGCGTGTTTGTGGTGGTGATGGTGTGTGCCTTCGAGGGTGCCCTGGCAAAATGTGCTTGGATTGAGTAAGGAAACGCTGCAGGGAAAGTTGGTTAACCCGTGGTGTGTGAGTGAGCGTGTGAGCCAGCGCGCGCGTGTGTGTGTGTGTGTGTGTGTGTGTGTGTGTGTGTGTGTGAAGCGCGTGTTCGACGCTGTGTACTCGCCCCAAAGAGGTGGGGGTGTTTTGGGACGGAGCGTAGTGTTAGGGTCCCAGCTGACTGGCGATTAGGCTGTGTCCGGCTGCGTGCCCCAACACTCCCCCCCCCTCCCCCTCCCTCCTGGGCGGTGCCCCTTTTCCGAGGTCCCAGGGGGCGTAGCATTGCCGATTCCCGCCTGAGCGAGCTGTGGGGTCTGCGCGTGCCAATTCAAACAGAGGACTGCTCTGGCGGTGTCGTAGACCGGCGGCGCGGGGTCGGCGTGGCGGTGTTGGCAACGCGGCTCCATCGCCGCGTGCACGCCGGCCGGCCCTTCACGTACAGTAGTACACGCCGTGGTTCGGTGACCGCGGTCGGCTTCGTACAGTGTAGAGGAACGCGGTGGAATCGATGCAGTGGCGCCCGGCGGGCGGTCGCAGCAGCGCGAGGCGCGGCGGGGTGGGGCGGGGTGGGGCAGGGTGGGGCGGGGTGGGGCGGGCCAGCAGGGTGGCCAGGGCTCGGGAGATGCACTTTGCTTGGGAGCGAGTACCAGGCGGGGATGATTTATCTGAAAGGTTGTACGGAGACGCTTTGTCCGGCGAATTCGTCCGGCAGGAGTACTGCAGTGGCGCGGCCGGCACTCTGTGCAGTGCGGCGCGGGGCCTGCTGGCCGCCCAGCGGGCGTTACCCGGCGTTGGCCTGGAAGGGAATCCATCATCTTCTAAAAGTCGGCCAATGTGATTTTGATGTCCCCCCTGCAGCTCGGCGACGGCACTAGGAGGGAGGGAGGCGTCGTCTGGCTTGGCTCGGCGCCGTATTAATGTGGGCCGCCTTTTACGAGAGTCCAGTGAAAGTGGTGTTTTCCCAGAGTCACACACGGCTAGAAATTTCTTACTGGGTGAAAGTCTATTTTTTTTTGTAGAGCAACTTTTAGTTTGTAAAAATGGCACCCATGTCGTTTTTCTAGTTCTCTGCACGCCCTAAAATAAATCTGTAGGCAGAGGATGCCGTTCCTCTTTTCGTTTGCTAATCAAGACAGGGAAGGGTGTGTTATCGGGGCGAAACCGCAGCGAGGCATTTGGGCTGGGACCAGGGGAGGGGGGCAGAGAGAGAGAGAGAGAGAGAGAGAGAGAGAGAGAGAGAGAGAGAGAGAGAGAGAGAGAGAGAGAGAGAGATGGGGGGGGGGGCACCCCCCCTGCTGCGGCGTCGCTTGGCTGGCCGTCCAGTCGCACAGACACACACGCCGGACGTCGCGTCGCGCCACAGTGTGCCGTGGTGTGGCGGCTGACGCAGGGCGGACGCGGCGCCCCGCCGGCTGCATGTGTTGCAGGACGGCCAGCGGCCAGAGGTTTTCGCTGTAACTCCCCTGGCCGGCCACGCTCGTCCCGGAGCAGCCGTCGCGCTGCTGCCGCGGCGAGTAGTCCGCGCCACCGGTCCACTCTGCTTGCGCCCGCTGCCGCCAGCTGCTCCTCGGCCAGCGGCGGCCGTCGGCCAATGGATTACTTACTTAGCGCTGGAGTGGCCGACTTTCCCAACTCGAATCTAAAAGTTATCTCTCTGTGCCTGAAGCAAGAGGCTGCCCGGTATTATATTTCCCCGGCTTGCGCCCCCCACCACCACCCTCCGCGTGCCCCGCGCCGCGCCTGGGGGCGCTGGAAGCCGGCGAACCCGCACGACACCTGGCCGCACCTCCGGCCGTTCTCTTAATCAATCTATTTTATTGATTCCAGCGTGCGCTTGTGTGTGTCCGTGTGTGTGTGTGTGCGTCCTGTCTTTTCGCGCGCTGCATGTGTGTGCGTGTCCTGTCTTTCGCCCCCTGTCTGTGTGTGTGCTCTGTCCGTCAATCGATGGGGCGTCAATTGGAGTGAGCTTTTATCAGATTAAGCGGCCCCAGCGCGTGCCCGCCGTCCACCCCTTCTCCGTTCTTCTTGGCGCCAACGGAGGCCACTCGCCGCTACGCAAAGCGGCAGTGCGTGTCGCCGACCACCCGGCCACCCCGCCGCCCCTGTGGGGGTTGCATGACTTGCATGACCGCCTGCACGAGTGCGTCACTAGGTGTTCGTTTCGTTCTGAAATGGCGCTCTGGTTCGCGGTCCGGTCCCCGCGTGGGGTGCGAGCCCCGAAACCGGCACGGCGGCCTGCCCGTGCCATAGCCATAGCGCTCGCCCACGCTGACAATTGAATTCCGATCCGCTCCGCGGGGGCCGCGGGGGCCGGACTGCGAATGGCAATCGGGACTCGCGGGGCCGCCGCGCTGCCACACGCCGCGCCTCGGTAACGCGCTGCATGACGCCTTGTTTTTGGTGCTGCGCCGTGGGTTTTGTTGTTTGTGGTTAAGTCTTGTGTTTTCGTTGTTCTTCATCTTCCTGAAACTGGTCGGTGTCGGTGATGCTCTCTTTCTGTCGGATCCATTGTCGAAATTCTCCGGGCGTTGCATTGTTGTCGAGACATCAGTTGAGTGAGCGGCGTGCGGTACTGCGAGCCAAGGGCTGGCCTTTCTGTGGCATTTGGGGTGGCGTGGCGCGGCGCTGCGCCGTCCTACACTCGCAAGGTCAGCGCGCCAGTCAGCTGATGTCCTTTTTACCCTGCCCATCCTTTCACTTGGTAGGACCTGTGAGCTTCAGGGCCCTCTTTGTCGAGAGTCGCATTAGTGAGTCAGTGTCACTGGAATTCATTGAAATGCCAATCTCCTTCCAGATATTGGTTGCTGTCGGGCTAGTTTGAGCCAGAGCGAGAGCGAGAGAGCGAGAGAGAAGGCATGAGGCGATAAGGCATGACGTCATTGCCGTGCTGCGCGTCGCGCTGCTTGAGTCATCGCTCGCCGCCGAGGTCAGAGCAGCCTGGAGCAAAGCGCTGGCGTGCCTCTCACTTCGCTGCAGTCTCGCTGGCAGGCCGAGTGGCAGCAGGACTGGCGACGCGCGGAAAACGACTTTCCTCAAGTTAGCTGCTTTCCAGAGGCGAAGGTCACAATAGTGGTCTCCGGAGCTCTTCTTTCTACAGAGGAGTTTCTGACCGTTACGACAAGTAAGGTACCACCTCCGTCAACTTTGTGCTGCTTGGTGCTGCTTCGTGCTGCGATACTGAAGAAATCTGCCCATGAAACGCCTTTACGTGAAACAGAAGAAAAGACGTGCAGTCAACAAAGCTTCTCGCTACAAAAAGCCATTTTCTGAGAAAAGTAGAATTTTTTTTGCAAGGCTAGAATAGGTTACAATAATGTGCTGCATACAAAAAGATGCTTGTTTACTTTCTTACTTTTCCATAGTCTTAGACATTTTGGTTGTTTTTAATGTTATGATAAACTGTTATGTTAGATATAATGAAACTCGTGATATCTTTAGCCAGCCTGTTTTGGCACAGGTGTTAATGGCCATTGCTCTTCTTGATGTTGTTGTTGTCACCTTTCTGAATATTGCTTTAAAAAACAAACATTCTGTGGGAATTTTTGGATGCTTGATCATTAACACTGTTTGTATTGCTGTACTTTGTTTCGTTATGCCACGTGAACGGATCTCGTCCGACCTTCGTGTATTGACAGTAGTTTACGTTATTTTCTCGGTTTGGCGGTCATTTCACATCTTGAGACCTCTCTGTTCTGGACAACTGTATCGAGACGATCTGCTAGTAGAAATGCCTGCCCAAGAGGTTGCCCTGCGGAGCGTTGTGTCGAGAAATTTACACAAGACCGTAGTGGATGATGACAGCGGAGGAGTTGGTAGGGGAGAAGAGGGAGGCAGTCCCACTGTACTTCCACAGGACCCTCATTTGATGTGCGAAACATCAATGCGTCCTAAGAGGATCTTAGCTACTGATGCAATACGAGAAAGATCCTAGTTGTTGAATAAATAATTAAAACCTCCTTATGCGCAGATTTTTTTCAGCATTTTGAAAAAAAAAAGACAACACCGCTCTGTGCTGCCAGAAATCTCTAACATGATTAATCACATAAAATTTCCATGAAACAAAAATGAAATTAGAGATACAAAAAGTTAACACGTACGCACAAACATGTCTGAGCATCCCGTTTGCTCACTCCAATGACGCTGGTGTGCAGTTGAGGCCCTGCAGGGTGCGGCAAGGAGGGCGCACTGCTTGAGGCTTATCAAGTTCAGCCCAGATTTGATCCACTCTACTCAATTAAACAGAGACAGTAAAAGATTCAGACAGGAAGCGCGGCTAAGCCTGGCGGCGAAGCCGAGGGCGGGGCTCTGGCCGGGGAACCTAAGGTAGTGCCGGTTGTGCCTGGAGGCCTTAATAATGGACAGTTACCGTTTGTTTCCCCCATTCCGGCCGTTATAATTCCCCGAAGTGGCTCGCGAGGGCGGGCGGCCGGGCTGGCCGACTTGGCACACGCTGGCGTCGCGGTGGAGGGCCCTCGACAGACTCGCTCTGGAGACGAGGAATTAATGGCGCACGTTCGACGCGGTAAGCCGGACGCCCTGCTGACGCCCTGCTGACGCCCTGGGGACGCCCTGGGGACGCCCTGGGGACGCCCTGCCGCCTCGGCCACGTCTCCCGGTGATCCGCTCCCTTGATGGCTTCCATCTCCCGATCCGGCGGCGCCCCGGCTTACGGCGGGCACAGCCGCGTCACGACGTTGGCAAATGTTTTTATTCCGCCGCCACCTCCACCCCACCCCGCTCTGTGATATAATCCGCTGGAAGCCCGGCCGGCCTGGTCGGCCTGGTCGGCCTGGTCGGCCTAGTCGGCCCCGCGGGCAGCACGCTCGCTGCAACAACAGCCCGCCTGACCTCAGCCACCCCCCGGCCATTTACATCGCGACTCCTCTCCCCCGCCCCCTCCACTCCTGCGCTTCGTCTCTCTCCACTCTCTCGCCTCTCTATGGAGTCTCTCTTACTTATCTCTCCTCCGGACTCTCGCCGTCAAGTGGCTTCGAGGAACGCAGAAAAATATCCGCAGCGCAGTAGTTTTGGCGAAGACAGACTGCCCGGAAGTGGTGCAGCTCCACTCATTTCGCCTCCTACAGTCTACATGTTTATGGATTATTTTTATTGTCACTCGCCGAAATGAATTTTGTGCATAACTAAATCTTGTTTGTCGTGAGCTAAGTTTGTCACTAGACTTGGTAATGTGCAAAATTGTTTCCAGTTGGTGGCAAAAAGTCTACGCAAGACATTTAGTCTGGAGTGCTGGACGTATTTCTGTCCGGATGGCGGCCCGGGGCCCGCCTTGTATGCTTTGCTCGAAATAGGGGATGGCCAGGACGTTTTTTACCTCATTCTATTTTCTTGTCAACTGTTTTATTTTGCGGTTTCCCGCCACAATTCACAATTAGGGCGACCTCCCCCTTTCTCAAGAGCGCAGCCTGACCTTGGCTGCAGGTTGTACACGCTGTTGGTTCCCTTTTGTTTGAGGCTTCCGCTCGTGTTTTTCCTCGCTGCCATTGTGTCATCCCGCTGTGTGGTGGCGAACGAAACTGGCCAAAAAGAGGGAGAAGGAGGAGAAGGAGAAAAGAAAGAAAAAGTATGATACTGGACGGGACACACAGATTGTCGTGCTTTTCCACCCGCCTTTTTTTTGCTGGACTGGAGTGTGCGTAATTGCTGCGCTGTAAAGCACTTACATACGCGGCTACATGTGTCGCCGTTGTGGGGGCGGGAGGGAGGGGTGGGGGGCAAAAGGGAGCACAACAGCGAGGCTCATTATAACGTTATCAAAGCATCAATTCCCGGCGGGCCGCCGGCTTGCGTCTGAATTGACAAACTTATCGGGGAACGCGCAGAGCGCGAGAGCCGCGAGCCGTGCTGCTTTCGGCTGCCTTTCACACAAACTCACACACAGACAGACCCCCACACACACGAGAACGCTGGGTCACGCCGTTTTGTGATTGGCGTGAATGATGGAAGACCGCTTTTGGCTTGCACGCTTTGCGTCGCACACGAAAGGAAACCTGCATATACCGGCGTTCAATATTCAAGGCAGCGGCCTCGTCGAGGTCGGTTCAGCGAGACGACGCGGATGGGGTGGATGACGGGGTGGCGGTGCAGCCGGCGCGCCGCGGCGGGAGGTCGGCGAGGTTGTGCTCCCCACGCCCCACGCGCCGCCCTGCAGGCCAGCATGCCCAGCCCGGCCCGGCCCAGCCGGTGCAGTGGGCTCTGCCTCCCCTCGCTGTCCCCCGCTTCCTGCTAACCCCCTCTCGGTCAACAAACCCGCGCTCTCTCTCCTGTCACATTGAATAAGTCATCAGCACTTTTCGTCCATAATTTAGCGCCGTACGCGCGTTGGCCTATTCATAAAGACGAATTCTCTCCTTTGGACGGGCCGGCCTTCGGGCGGGCTAGTCTACCGCAGGCCGCGTCCGTCACTTGCTCTGCCCGCCCGCTGCCTGGTGGGACTGCGGTGCGGAAGGCCCGCCCCGCCCCGCCCCGCCCGCCCCGCCCCGCCCGCCTGCCCCGCCCCGCCCGCCCGCCCCGCCCGCCCCGCCCCGCGCCTGCCTCACTTTCCGAGAAATAAAGGCACGAAAAAGGCTGGGCGTCGTGACGGCTTGCGGCCGCGCGGCACGCGATAGCGCGGAGGGCGTGGGGGCGTGGGGGCGTGGGTCCGCGCGCCACCAAATCGAGGACAAGGGAATTATGTATGTGCAAAACGCGGCAAAACGCGGTAAAACGCGGCAAAACGAAGAAGGGGAATATAAGAAAGCGGCAAAAGTTTCCAGCGATGCTATCTCTCGTGTGGCACAGCGCGCTGCAGCGACATTAAAAGTGGGAAAGGGGGCGGGGGGTCGTAAAACGAACTGTGCGAGGTATGATACCTTGCCTACACGCGTGGCGGGGCGTTGCGGTGAAAAGGTCGGCAGGGCGCGTAGCAGCGCGGCCCATGCAGAGCGCAGGGTCGGGCGTGACTGCGTGTCTCAGCGTGGTGCGTGGCTCTGGAGCGTGGCGCGGCCGGGGCCATCCTGGGCTGCGGTGGGCCATTGAAGCAGTCCATCACCGCGGCGCTCATCACCTGCTCCAACACACCGAGCGGCCCGGACTGCTTTAATTATTTCCCCTTCCTTTCATCGGATGCTTTTATGTTCTCCTTCTGTTGCGTGCTGCTTTGTTTCCGTGGACGCCGTTCTCGCAACCGCGTGTCTCATTGTTTTGAATCATTTTCATCCTCTGCCGTTCCCCTCGGAGTGCGTCGGCCGTCGGCCAGCAGTCGATGCAGCTGGAGTGGATGGCCGAGAGGAGAAGCGTGTCAATGCCTTCCAGGCACGCAAGTGTAATGCGAATTCGGCGAAATGCATTTTCGGGTGAAGCGCTTTCTTAGAGAGGAAAATTAGGGCAGGGGTCGTGGTGCGCGGAGGTAGGTGCTAACAGAGGTGAAGGGAGCGAGCAAGCCGTCAGCCCGCAGCCCCTTTCGGGCCCCCCCGGAAGCCTGGCCCCCTGAGGGGCCTCTTTGGTCGCGACGTCGCGCCGGGGCCGGGTCCATTCGGTGCTCTGCGGGGAAATGGAGTTGGCCGCGCCGCAACTCACGGTGCAATGCGGCAATGCGGCGCCCTTTTGAACCACCAGCGACCCAGTGGGCTGACCCTCGACAAGAGGTCCGCCCGGAGCGACTTGGTAAGCCAGGAACGGACGGATTACCACCCAGACCGGAATCTCTCCAGTGACCTCGCTCAAGTTCCATTTTCCAAGATTAGGTCGAACGTCCCCCGAGATCGGCCACGTGGTGCGCACGTGGCGAGCCTGTTCATTGCGTGCGGCGCGGTACACGTGGCTGCGACGCTGCTCTGGTCTGGCCTGCGAAGATGTCATGGGAAAACATGTGACGGTGCTACTAAGGAACAAGAAAATCCACTGAATTTTGGATGATTCTTTGACTTTTCTGATTTCCAAATCCGAACCACGACAAAAAGAAACTCACAGAGTCCACTTTAGACTAAGATCAAACGTGGGCTTCAACATTTTCCAACCAGCGTAAGGCAATGGCCATAAAAATTTTCCGAAAAGTCGATACAAAAAGCCCACTGCGGCTGAGATTTAAAATGCGCGATGCTTACTTGCCAATGAGCCCGCTTTGTCGCCCCGGGCCGCACCGTGGCGAGCTGGGCCTGGCCGTGGGTCAACAAACCCGCCGCGACCAAGTGATTCGAGGTGACAGCCTCGCTTAGAGCCTCGCTCGCGGCCCGGCTTGCATCAGCCTCGCTCGCTGCGCACACATAATGCCTGTCACCCTGCCCAGAAAGAAGGGGGGGGGGGGGCTCTCCATGTTGACACCTGTTGCCGCTGAGAGTTTAATAAGGAAGGGCTGCGAATGACTCTGCAATCTGGCACCGTCAGCTGGCCGGGCGGCCCTGCCCGGGTGCTTCTATGTCGAGCCTGGATGGGGTGGGAATGAATAGTGTGTTCGCCGGGGTCTCTCCACGGGTGTACTGACCACACGCAAACCATTTTCTGGCGGAAAACACACAAAAACAACGTATAAATACACACACACTCACAAAATTTAAGGTGCTTATAGCTTCCATTTCTTTCATTGAAGGTTTGTTGGAAAACGCCGAGGGCGTCGAGGAAGCACTATGCCTGAGGTTCTCAAGCGAATCCCAGCGGCCGGGCACAGTTGGCCTGGGCGGCCGGTCTGTGGCTGCTGGGCCCGGCGAGGACGCGCGTGGTGAGTTCATCGCGGTCGCCATGGCCTTCCCCACTGCGCCGCGCCTCACGCCTCCCGCTGCGCCGCCGCCGCGGCCCACCACGCCCCGCCCCACCACGCCCCACCACGCCCCGCCACACACCACCCCACCACGCCCCGCCCCGCCGCAACCCGCCACGCGGCGCTCGAAATAATCCTTCGGCTTCTTTCTAAAGGACGTGCTAAACTGGGAGCGCGAAAGTAGTGTGTAGGTCGAGCCGGCCGGCGGGGCCGTCGCGTGCAGTCCCTATGTTACGTCAGGCACTACCAGAGAGAAAGAGAGAGAGAGAAAGAGAGAGAGAGAGAGAGAGAGAGAGAGAGAGAGAGAGAGAGAGAGAGAGAGAGAGAGAGAGAGAGAGAGAGGGAGGGAGAGAGAGTCCCCAGCGTAATTCGGTTCTTTCCCAGATTGTGTGGAGTTGCCATCGGTGTAATGCGGTCGGGTGTGTTTTAATCTCGCCGGGCGGCGGGGTGCGGGTGGCGGTGAGGGGCGCTGCGTCGCTAGCACTGCATCGTGCATTGAGTCACGTATGAATGGAATTGGCGTGGGGAGGAGGTGGGGGAGCTATTTGACGCCGCGCGGCCTACACGAGGATCAGCCCCTTCAGTCCTTCTTAAACTCGTTCCCCACCCCCTCTCCGATGGGATATGAGTTTCAATCCAAACTTTTGCTGACACGGCAAAAGGGGGGGGTGCATGGCAGCACGGGGTTGGCTGAGTTTTCACGGACGCTTTGCGGAAGCACGAAGTCGACGGCGCTATGCGGGGGGTTTTGGTCTCTGAGTCTCTGCACAGCCCATTGCAACAACTTTGCCTTCGGCTGCAGTCCAAGGCAACCCTATCTTCCCGGTCGTCGTCTTTGGCAGCGGGAATGTTTTGGTGGCGCACGCTGTTGGCTCGGGGCCTTGCCGGGCGTTGTAGTATGATTTCTGAAAACTAGGCCCGGCAGGGGGAAAGCCATGTCGCGCGCGCACCCCTCACAACCGTGAAAAAAAAAGAACAAAACAAAAGAAAAAGTTCTTGAGACCTGCTTTAACCCTCAAGAACGAAAAACAACGCTCTTGAGACCTGCCTATACATAACTCTCAAGAACGAGAAACGGTTCTTGAGACCTGAATGTCATTAATTTTTTTTTTGAACTTGAATTAGTGTGCACATTTTTTTTCGAAGTAGTTTCCACGTGGGCTGCAGTGAGGTGTAGGGGACGTGAGGGGGGCTCACGCGGGAATGCGAATGAAGGGAGACTTGGCGGGGGATGTATTGTGTGAGGCGATCGGTCCGCGCGCCCCGAGGGGCAGGACAGAAATACCAGACGCCCTGATGTGATTCCCTCACCGCCGCCAGGCCGCAACCTACTGGTCATCCCTCTCGCTCCCACCTTACTCCGCGACTCTCTCTCTCTCTCTCTCTCTCTCTTCTCTCTCTCTCTTCTCTCTCTCTCTCTCTCTCTCTCTCTCTCTCTCTCTCTCTCTCTCTCTCTCCCTCTCAGGAATGCAGCGGCAACAAGTGCCGCCCGGGCTGCTCTAGAGCGCTGATAAATGGGGCGGCCCGGACAAAAATGCTCGCCGAAATGGAAATGCAGCAGCGCCGCCCCCCGAGGGGCCGGCCCGCCCCACCTCGTGTCGCCGCCGTATGCTCGGCGGGCTTTATTCTGGCCGGGGAGGCATTCCGCACATAGCGAAAGTTGGTGCGGCTGAGATTGTGTTGCGTATCCTGGCAGTCCCGGCCCCGCCCCACACCGCGCCTTTATCGCAGGATTTTTGCAACATAATTATTCTGCCCGACCCCCTCGACCGCATGGTCGCTGTACACGGGTGAGAGAGACGGAGACAGAGGGGGAGAGCGCTTTTGTTTGCAGAAACAACTATACCCCGGACATGATTCGGGTTTTTTTGGATTGTGTTTGAGTTTGCATTTACATTCGCGGTGATAAAAACACTGACGAAGTTAGGATTGCAAGCTCGCGAACAGGTCTCAGGGGGCAGGGTCGGGTTTCCATCCCGCTTCTTGTCGAAGCCATCAATATCACTATTTGCGCTGCGCGCCGTGTTGTTGTGCGGCCTGGCGCCGATGGGCAGACGGGACAGACAGACACCGCCCGGATTCACGGTTCCAAGTACGGATGCTGGTGTGCCGTGTTACACTGCCGGTCCTTCGTCGGGAGTGGCAAGAAAGGAGCAACTCCAACATCAAAATTAGTAAAAAAAAAAAAAAAAAAAAATAATATAAAAAACAATACAAAAAGCGATTAACACATGGTGACAAAAAAGTTTACAAGGAACCCTCGAAAAAGTTGGTTATTCCTACGCCGCTCGACAAGCTCGTCGGCTCCCAGGTGCGGGATCGAAGACTGCAAAAGAGGGGGGCCGGATAAATCCTAGTCTCTTCTCCGATTCCTTTGCCAGTGACATCCGCGATAGCTGTCATAATAAATATCCCTGCGCTTCCAGCGCCCTCGAGCTCGGGGTTATGTAGAGCGGTGTGGGGTGGCTCCCCGCTGCGCCGCGCCGTTCGCAAGGACGACTGTCTCGTCCTCCTCCACGCCGCCCCAGAGCAAAGTGCTTGACGGCCGAGAGGTCGCTCTGTTTCCGGCGGCGCGCGGCGCTGGCTGCGCTTGTCGGGGCAATCAACGCGCGGAGGCAGCGCGCCGCCAAACGTCCTGGTGGAGGCGAAGGAGGGGGCGCACGTCACCTGTTTGCTGCTCAGATTGACTGCCGTGCCCCCAATTGCCCCGCAGGGCCATTTTCGGGAGCAAGGGGTGCTTGGGGTGCTCGGGGCGGCGCTATGTTGTCTCTCGGCTGCCTGCGCGTCGCCACGACACTGGTACAGCCTGCTGCTGCGGGATGGCGTCGCTCAGTGGGTCAGAAAATTTATCACAGAAGAGTACAGCTCACTCGCTCACTCTGATTTTGCTTCCCAGATCTATCCTTTCCTATTTTTTAGGGGTTCCGACGAAGGAGGACCCCTATTGTTTTTGACGGCTCCGCTTCTTCTTTTTTTATATCCTATTCGGTTTTGGAAAATGAGTACCGCCAAATTATTCGTTACGATAAAAAAATAAGGGTAGCGGGAAGTTTTTAAAAATTTATCGTGGAAATTTTGCGTAATTTGTTAAAACATAAAACTTCAACAATCAAACACCCTTAACCGTTGGTTTTATCGAGAAACGTTTCAAAGACAAAATGTGCCTCAGTAGAAAATTCAAACTTTTGACTCATTAAATTAACGAAAACTTGTCTACGTTACGGTCTAATACGAAAAACATGAATAAATCATTTCCATAGAAACGAATACGATCCACCCGTCAAAATTCAAACTGACCAGTAGAAACAAAGCAGAATGGCGGGAAATTCAAAATGTTCTTCCTGCGAAGAACCGACCAAAACCGCTGTACAGCGGCGCATCCAACAAAAGAACTTGGAGGAAAAAAAAAAAAAGAAGAAAAAATGGGGGCCCTTCTCCCACCTCCCCACACAGTAGGGAGGACCGCCTGCAACTTCGGTGGATCGGGGGAACCGGTGCATTCCAGGCGGCGACCCCAGGGGTTCTCATCTGATGTGGGCCGGGTGAAGGGCGGGGGTTGAGAGCCTTTGGTTTTCGCGGGGTGGTCAGTGGTACCCACAGTGGTACCCCCGCTGTCCGGCGCTCTCTACCGAACATGCAGTGTGAAGGGCCAGCTTCAAAGGACTTATCAACTCCAAACCGACGAATCAGAATGGACCCACTCGCGACCAATTGCGAGTGGCTGGAACGACCGGGGATCGAACCAGTGCCGAGGCCAATCCGCCGAAGCGGACTGCTTTTTAGACACCCAAGCATAGTGGACGACAAATGATCCAGACCACTACGCTATCACGACTGCACGTCTGCCGAGTGTCGGACGACGGGTTTGAGTCGTATTGGGATGAGGGAGGCAGTCGTAAAATGTATTGAAATGTTGGGATTCGATCCCCGGACCTTACTGTTCAAGTCCGACGCCTTAGCGATGTCAGCCACCACGGCTCATGGTAGATACGGCGTCAGCCGGGCTCTAGACGCGGCAGGGATGGAGCCTCAGTGAGCGGGTCATTCGAAAAATGTTGAGAAAAAGTGGGACTCGATCCGTCGACCCCGGTACCGGGAACCGACGCCTATACCACCTGTACCACCTGATACCGCGGTACTTTACTTTACTTTCCTGCCCATGCCTGGTTGGCAATAAAAAAACTACTTTCGCAACTATTTTTTAAATTAGCGGAACACCACGCAATGCATGAGCATTGGAATTTTTTAATTTAAAAAAAAAGCACACGCTGGACATGGCCTTACCCACCAACGAGGAATGGTATCGGCGTTTCAAAATATTTTTTCGGTTCTCTGTACTCGCCCCTCTGTGACGCGACGCTGCTCATTTGGGGGCCTCGCGTCGCCCCGGTCTTGAGCGCGACCTTGCGTGTGAGTCGGCGTGGGGCAAGTAAACGGGGTCATGCAGCGCCCTCTCGCTCACTCACACGCTCTCCTTGGGCGTGGCGTGGGGATGGACAACACGCAGGAAGGGCGGGTCCCGACAGTGGCGACAAGAGAGGAGGCCGTTGGCCGTTGCAGGCCGTTGCCTGGCCGCCGCCATGTTGGAAGCAGTCCAGGGAGACGACACGGCGTCAGGACGCTCAGGACCACAGAGGCGGAGGCGTCACAGAGTGACCGTGGTGTCCGCAGAACTTCCCCTCCTGGACCGCTGCCCTGGACACAAAGCTGCGGTCGGAGACGCTCTCTCAAGGGCCTGCCACGTTACGTGGATCAAAGGACACACGCACGCGCGCGCGCGCGCGCGCACGCACGCACACACACACACACACACACACACACACACACGGCACGTATTGGCCCGCCAAGCCGCGCGAGCTCCTCCCGAATGAAAGTAAGGCGTTATGCAAAGCGGGGCCGCCAAGCCACGTAGTGCGCCGCGTACAGAGTGTCTCGGGGCGTGGCGTGGCGGGGCGGGCAGCGTCGTATAAACGAAGAAATGGAATAAAAACTTTTCCGAGGCGGCCCGCCCCACCCCGCCTTGCGTTAAAAAATGGCTGTATCACGCCGCACGTTAACGAGCGCCGGCTATTAACTTCTCGGCGCAGCCGGCCGGATTGGAGAGATTATAAGCCGAGAGTGTTGAGGGTCAGGGTAGTAAGAAGGGGCAGAGAGTGAGGGAGGAGGAGGAGAGCGTGTGTGTACGCGAATGGTGACACATCGAACAACTCGAACATGCAAGAATGAAAATGCCGATAGGTGCAACCTCTGACTTCCCGGACCTCCGATAGATATTTCTTCTCAGTCCTTGGAATAACCCTGCAAAGTTTTTGACGTGTTTAACACGGACCCTTGACCTCGACCGCGGCACGGCTCATCACCCGACGTCGTTGTCGTTGTCGCTGGCGCCGCAGAAGCGCCTTTTCATCTGCCTCCTCTCGCGTGCGCCGCGGCACGTGTGACGCGGTGACGTCAGGGGACTCCCTGCGTGACCATCGATCCCCAGGCGGGCCCGTAGTGTAGGGCCTGTAGGGCCTGTAGGGCCTGTAGGGCGTGAAGGGCCTGTATGGCTTGTAGGGCCTGCAGCCTGTAAGGGCCTGGGCCTCGCGGCCTTCCCTTCGCCCTAGTTCTCCAAACACGCGCGGGGCCCCCGCCAAGTCCAGGCCATGGCGGCGTGGCGGCGCGGCCGCGGCGCCGGGGGGCGACTTTTCGATTCGCAAGGTGGTTGGGACAAGGCAGAGCCAAAAGTTTGATTGATATCCGTGTGGCAGGCCAGCCTGGGTCAGCCGCGAACGCACGAACGAGCTGTGGTAGCGAAATTGGAGGCCAACCAAAGCCATGCAAATGCGCCAAAAGTCACCAAAATTTGAGACTCAGAGATTTAATCACTGAACTTGAGCCGGGCGTTGTTTCTGGCCGGGCTCGTCGTCTTTCCAAGTTGTGCCCTTCCGGCGGCTGGGCGGGGTCATTCGACGGCCAGCGATGCCCCTGCCTGGCGCCGCGGCGCGCCGCCTGCTCCTCGTTGGGTCGCAGCGCGCAATCCAAGCGCAGTGTAATCTCTTTGAACGGGTGCGGCCGGTGGAGCGAGCTGTCACGTCCCTTCCGGATCGGTGGCTGACATCAGTCATGTCTTTCACTGTTGTACGTGTCTCTATGCCCCCGCTTCCTCTTGCCCGGCTCCTCTGGCCGAGCGCTTCCGCACTGCCCACAGTGGGCCCCACGGTGGGCCCCACAGTGGGCCCCACACTAGGCCCCACACTGGGCCCCACACTGGGCCCCACAGTGGGCCGCACAGTGGGCCCCACAGTAGGCCCCACACTAGGCCCCACACTGGGCCCCACACTGGGCCCCACAGTGGGCCCCACACTGGGCCCCACACTGGGCCCCACAGTGGGCCCCACACTAGGCCCCACACTGGGCCCCACACTGGGCCCCACACTGGGCCCCACAGTGGGCCGCACAGTGGGCCCCACACTGGGCCCCACAGTGGGCCCCACAGTGGGCCCCACAGAAGGCCCCACAGTGGGCCCCACACTGCCCTTTGGCGCGCCTCACGGCACCGCCCTGCCAACACACCGCCCGACCGAGTCGGCTCTTTTGCCCGAGATCCGATGCACGACGTCAAAAAAAACAAACAAAAAGGTCAACAACAACAACAAGTTTGTCCAATGACGTGTCTCGGCCGGTAGCCATTTCTCTCCCTTTCGCTTTGTGTCCTTTAATAAAGCGGGCTCGTTTGATAAAGTGGACGCGCAGACGGCAGCCAGCCTTGGCCGCGCTGCACGCGGTCCGTGCCTTCACGACCAGCGTCCGGAAATGAAATCGCGAGTTGCGCTCCATCCTTGTTTTGTTTGCCCGCCAGCGAGAGGGATGGCTGCTAAAACGGGCTGCTTTTTGCGCGTCTCTCCCGTGACGTGTCCCGCGGGTTGCCGGCGCCCGGCCCGCCTCGACCGCGCGGTTCGGGTCCCGCCGACCCGGCGACATCCTCGACCCTGTCTGCTCGTGCCAGCCGCGTATTAGGGTCGGTGGGGCAGGTCGATGCCCCATCCATTGTGACGGCCGAAAATACCCCCTGCGCCCCGCCGCCACTCCGCCCGCGGCCCCGCGAGGGGTAGAGACGGCGCCCGATTGGCGGCCAGACTCGCCATGCGTGGTGGAGCCAGGTGGAGGCCGACCTTGCAGCCTGTCCTCGCCGCCGACGTAAAGCCTGATGGCTGTGGCCGACAGCGGTGGGCGGGGATTCTCGGATCAGCCTGGCCGGTCGGTTCTCGGTAACGCACTGCCACCACTCGAGGGGGGGGGGGATGGAGTGGGAGGGGCTGCACTCCTCCCGCGGAGCACCGCGGCCCTTATTCGCCACTTCAAAGGGGTGAGCGAGGGTGCTTGTCTCTGGTAGCCCAAGTACTACGGCGCCAGTAAGCGGAGGGGACGGGGCGGCGCCATCCATTTCGGCGTATCTGCGCGTCCCGTTGCGCGTGTGTGTGTGTGTGTCCTGGCAGGTGTGAGCCACGGCCCGATTTATCCGGCCCTCAATAAGGAGAGGCAGCTGGGGCTCCGTATGGGCTGATTCCGAGCAGTGTGGTCGCTCTGTCTCTGTCTCCGGCGGGACGTGCCGACGAGTCCGGAGGGTGCGAGAGAGACAGAGCGAAGCAGGCCGGCGTGCGACCCGGGCCGGCGGCACAGTGCGCGGCGCTCGGAGCGCCACTGCACGCGTCGCGCAGGCAAAGCAAAACACACCCGGCGTGCGAGAAAGAAAGCGCGGCTTGAGTGTCGTCATTAGGGCCTGCCTGACGACGACGGCGTGTCTGCGCGCCGCCGCCGCCGCCGCCATGGCCGTGGACCCCGGGAGGGGGATGCTTGACGGGCAGCAGTCTCGCGGGCCCGACCCGCGCGACCCAATGGGCGCGGCGTCCTTGGCACTGAAACCAGCAGCGGCATCGGCGCGGGCTGGCCGAGGCATCCGATGCGCGCGGATGCGCGGCCACGCTGTCGCGGTGACGTCATCGTAATCGCAACCAGGAGCGAGCAACAGGCGCCGCCCCGCGCCACACATTGCCCCCTGCCCCTCGCTAAGCCCCGATGTAATGCCGTGAAAGCCGGCCGCGAGCAGCCCGTCCCTGCTGTCGCGTCAAAGTCGGCAGAAGGGCTCACCACAGGCCGCCAAAAATAAGGCCCCCGTGAAGTGAAAGATACAGCAACCTCTCAAAAATTGAGTTTTAAAAAAAGTTACAGGCAGTGTTTTGTTCTTGTTTCTTTGTTTCTACAGAGAGAGAGAGAGAGAGAGAGAGAGAGAGAGAGGGGGAAGTGTCGGGGTGGATATGAAATCGGCCGCGAGCTCGGCCCCACAGTGCGATCGACTGGCTCGGCTGCTGCAGTGTAAGCCCCGCGGCGCATTTTGCGCAGGGGAGTGTCTGACTGTCTGGTCTGTCTGACTGTCTGTGTCTGACTGTCCGCCCGCCGACTGGCTGCCTGACTGTCTGACGGCGGTGGACGCCTCGGCTCGGGGCACACCGTCAGGTGGAAACACGCAACGCGGCTCGACACTGCTGCGGCGGCTCGCCGAGAAAAGTTTCCCGCCACGCCTCGGCCAGGCTCGTGTGACAGTCACGCGCGACAGTCACGTGACAGGAGGTGTCACGCCGGGGTGGCGGCGCAGCGCGGCGTGCCGGAAAATGACACGCGTGGTGAGACCTGCGCACGGGTTGCCCACTCACGAACGCACACGCACAAACACACAAACACGCGCGCGAGCGAATCCGCTGGCGCAAACATAAATTAGCAAAGGACATAAGAAAAACAACCACTCAGGGAATCATGGAAATTGTCGTCATACCCGGCGACCGTGGGGGAAAAATATTTTGGGAAGTGTTTGTGATGCCAGAGGGAAACATGATAAAGTTTGAAGCAATTTCGCTCTCCCTGTCCGCGCCCTGAAAAGGGAAATTTTTTTGGCGTGTGTTTGTTGATTGCCGTGTCGCGCTGCGAGGAGCTCGAAGAGCTCGAAGCAATCAAGGAGGCCTGCCTACACTGGTAAGGAGATTGCGCGTTGCAACTCTCCTCCTCGCTCTCCTTCTCCTCGGCGCGCGCGCGCACGCTCGCCATTCCCATTCCCCTTTTTTCTTGGAATCCACGCCGACGAAGAGTCGAGGAATCGAACCCGCGCCGCCATCCCAGTGGGACGGGGCAGTTCCCCTTATCACGCGTCCCGGCGTCGCGGCGCCCAGCGCGGCGAGACGGGGCTTGCAGGCGGATTTGCGGCATCCTTGTGAGGTTTCACACCCGCCCCAGTTCGTTTTCCTCGCAAACTGCCGGGCTGAGCCGCGCCGCGGCTTTAAGCGCCCCCTCCCACCCCTCCTGCCGCACAGAAGAACGCACGCCGCGCGCCGGACAGGCCAAGGAGATCCTTTGAACGGAGCGCCGGACGGACAACGGACGTTCTGGCAAAAAAAAAAAGTGGAGAGAGAAAAAGGTGTGGAGCGAAAAAATGTGAGGAATGTGCGGTGGTGGCTTCTTTCAGGGCTTCTTGTGACCATCACTGTCCCGGTTGCAGGCATCGCCGGCATGAGGGTCGTGGTGGCCGCCGAGCCCACCGCCTAGAGCGGCGCCGTCACCACGACACCGCCGCCGTTTGGTAAGTTCCCCTCAGCTTGGCAGCTGTGTGGTCAAGGAATTGCGTACGCGAGCTGCGGGTCCCGAGTTCGATTTGGGTTCAGCCTCTCTTTTTTTTTTTTCGGGAAACGAATTAACTCTTAAGAACACTCAGGGGAACGGAGGCGTGATGGATCGCGGAAGACCTGGCCGGCATGAAGGCTCAGGTGTGCCGCGATGTAAGCCCCGCCCCCTTTCGGCTCTCTAGGAGAAACCAGCAGCAAACGTACAAGGAAATATGTTTAATTAACGATAACCTCACCTGGCTGCACCGTTTCACCAGGTGCGTTGGTGGGGATGAGGTGTGGACATGGCTGTAAGAATAAATAAAAGCTGTGCGGCAGCTGGGTGGGGGCGTTATGTATGTGCAGGGGGGGAGCGAGAGCGATGCAGTTGGTGTGTGGGCGAGAGAGGAGGCTCGTTGTTGCGGCTGTCGGTGCGAATTGGGACTGCGTTATTTAGGGCTCCGATACCGCGGCTGCGCGGCGGCCAGGCTTACACTGCACACACGCCGCGACAGAAGTGCCGTAACGATGCTCGTTTTGGCACCGTATACCCCCAATACAGCCGGCCTAAAAAAAGAAAGCCGATGGATTTTTTTGGCGCTTGTCCTTATGGTGTGAGGTTGGGCTAATTTTGGTTTTGTTTCAATTTTCCAATGATAAAAAAAAAGGAATAAAAGAGGTGATAATTTTGCGGGCAGCCGCCGGCGGGCGTGCGGATGGCGTGAGGCCATTCGCATTAGATCACGGCGAGGAGGGCGGCGGCCGTAACACATGCTAATGAACAGGCCGCCTCGCTCCTTCATCCGTTATTACTTCGCACCGTCACTCCTCGCTGCCTGGCGTTCGTTATTCCCCTCCCCGTGCTGGCGTTCCGAACGCAGCGCTGTCTCTCTCGCTCCCGATTCTCGTCCCTCCCGAGTGCGAGGAGAGCAGCACTCTTCGAAGCGAGACGAGCCGCTGCTGCAGTTCCCGGTGTCGCCTTTTTTTTTTTTTTTTTTTTTTTTTTTTTTTTCCTTACAAAGGGCGGCTGCAATGTTGGTTGCCCTTTTTTTCTCCTTTCTGTTTTTGTTTCTTGTTGTGCAGGGGAGGCTTCTCCTGCAGAGCCTGCAAGACGAGCGCGTCTGCTCTGCGTCTGGCCGCGTCGCGCCGCGGCGCACGGAAGTGCATAGAGGCGCCTCTGGTGCAGGGGCTGGCCATGACCATGCTGGCGCCCCCCTCACCCCCTGCCTTAACGTCAATGTCGGCACAACTGCGTTGACGTGCCGTGAGCCCCCCGTTCCGTTCCGCAACGTCCCGCCGCGCAACTTTCTTCTTTCCGAAGCGATAAAACGGAACGCGACACGACAAAGTTGCCCGTCGCGGCTCGTCGGCCTGCTTGTGACAAACGCGGCAAATCGCGGGGACAATTACAGCCAGCTTTATCTCTGGTACCGCCACCCTGATCCGCCCCCCGCCCCGCCCACCCTGCCCACCCCGCCCCGCCTCGCCCTGCCCCGGAAACGAACTTCGCGGATGACAGCAGTTGCTCACACGATACCCGCCCAGCACCCCCCACCCCACAGTGGGTCAGAAGACCGTTGAGGCGGCCAGACTTCTAGACGCGTTTTGAGCTCCACAGTCGCTAAATAGGACTCGAATCAAACGTGTGACCCCCAGCAATGGATTCCTCGTTTGGAGAGCAATCAATTGGTAGGGTCACACGGTCGATTCGAGTCACATAAAGCGACTCTGGAGCTGAAAACGCGCCTTCCCTGAGACGCGGCGGCGAGGCCGTGGCAAGGAGAGGCAAAAAGAGGGCAAGCCTTGGTGCCGGTGTGGAGCCTTGGTCCCGGTCTAGAGCCTTGGTGCCGGTCTGGAGCTTTGCCGCCGCGCTCCGCTGCCAGGGCCCTCCATCGGCCGGTATAGTGTAGTCCAAGTTTTCGCTGACAGCGGCCGTGCGTCGCCGTGTTGACACTGCACCCCGCCCCCCGCCCACCTCCCCCTCCCCAACCCCCGGCGGGTGGCCCGGCTCGCCACGGCAGCCTGTCGTGTTTTTGGAAAGCAACACGCCGGGGCTAATGCATAAAAAGTGTTTGTTCAGAGCCGTGCCGAGCGGGCATAGCCGTGACGCGGCGACCGAGCGGGCCTGAGGTGCCTCCCTCTCGCAGCCGTTGGGGACGCCCGTCAGTGTGAGGAAGACAGAGCGACAATGAGCGCCCGCTGAGAAACAAGGCGCCGCCCGGAGCGCCTTACAGAGGGCGGGTAGGCTGGCCGCCGCGCAGGGCTGCGCGAGTCCAGGCCGGGCTGCCTGCGTGGCAGGCGGTCCGCCTCGCTCCGTGTCGGCCGCCGCACGCCCCTCGATCTTCACCCTCCCTCCCTCCCTCCAGATCGCCGTGCTCGGACGTAACAGATACGCTGCCAGGCCGTGCTCCGGCACTGCCCACCTGCCCTGGACGGCGGCCAAATGGCGCCAAACGGCCTGCTTCCTGCGTCGCCGACCGGCCCACCCTCCGCCCCGCGGAGCGGCCGGTCGGAAGCACACTGCGGCAGACAAGGAGATCGCCCGCAAGTTAGCGACCCCGCCCTCCCCCACCACCACCACCACACACCGCGCGCCGTTCCGCGAATAATCAACTTTCACTGCGCGCCGTAAAGCAGGTCACGAGTCCCGCGGCGATAGCGGCGCGGCATTGTTCATCGGCGGCATCGCGGCGTCGTTAATCAAGCAGATGGCAGCCTTGAGCAGCCCGTCCGCCCCGCAGCAATGCGGCCGGCGACCGCGAACCAAACTACGCCGGCCGGCCGCCGCACCGCAGCGACGCCTGCTCGCTGACGGACGCTCCCCTCCCGACCGGCCGACCGTCGGACAGGTGCGCGCGTGAAAATTTAACCCGGCCGTCGGATTGGTGGGCGTGCCAGTCCACTTGATGGCGGCGGGGGCGGCGGGGGCGGCGGGGTCACTTCCAGCACCGCCGGGTCAACGGTCAAGCGGTCCCCCGGGCGGCCCTACGACGGCCCTTATATGTGTCGTGATATTTTACGAGAACGGGCGGGAACCGGGGCAACGGGAGGGCCGACGGGGCCAACGGCGGACGACACGCAGTCCCGGGCATGTTAGGGTTGGATATTGATATTTAAATGGTGAACGCTTTTTTGGTTTGGTCCCGTTTAGCGACTCTGGAGCTCAAAACGCGTCAAGAATTTTGACCACCTCCACGGTCCTCTGGCCCACTGTGTGGCAGCGTTGTTGGCGGCGGCGGCGGCGATTCGATAGACGGTTGTGTAGAAAGTTGTCCGGCTTTGATGCTGCGCTGTGCGTTTGATGGCAGGCCGGACTTGGAGGGGAGACGATCCGCGGTTCGTGTCGTCCTTGGTGTTGTTGGCAAGTCGTCAAGTTGTTGTGGCCAAGGCCGTCCTGCTGAAGCCCTCCGCCCTTCCTTCCTCCACCCTCCTCTGCGAGCCCTTGTCGTCGCGCCTCTGGAAAATGTTGACCGAAGCAGCGGGCTGCGGCGGGGACGCAACACGGGTTTTTCACGTTTTTTTTTTTTTTTGCGCGCCGGAGTATACAGCCATGTTGTTGTTGTTGCTGATGCTGCTGGTCCTTGATTGGCCGAGCCCCAGCCGGCCACTTGGCCCGCCGCGGTGTTGACAACATGGTTGACAAAGAAAGTGCGGGACAGAATGCGGGAGGCGAAGTGTGAGCCTCTGAGAGAAAATGCGCGTGTGTGTGTGTGTGTGTGTGTGTGTGTGTGTGAGTGTGTGAGTGTCTGTCTGTCTGTCTATCCGCTCGCGAGGCTAAGAGTCGCGGCGGAGTCCTGTGGCGGCGCGGGCCCCCTGCGGGGCGTGGAGCGCGTGAACCGTGGCGGGCGGTGCGGTGTTTCCTTTCAAAGCGAGAGGCACGTCCGCGCGCAGCACCAGCAGCCCTTGCAGGTGGGGGAAGGCTGCTGGGCTGCAGCAGGCCTGGGGAGGAGAAAGGAGAAATGCTCCGCGAGAGGACTTCGAGGGAAGTTAAAAGGGTCTATAAGAGATCTGAAAACTCTCTCCCTCTGTGTCTCGCATTACTGCGAGCCGAGCCCAAAGAGCCGCACGGGAGGGGGGGGGGGGGGCAGTGCAGCTGTAGCATATTAAGTGGCCAGCCCTGCAATCGGGCGGGCCAGCACTAGGCACGGCCAGCACTAGGCCCGGCGAGCACTAGGCGCGGCCAGCGGCCGTAGAGATTCCCAGCGGAGCGTGGCCGACTGCGACGGCAGCACCGGCCACCGGGTAGGGAGGCAGCAGCGCCGCGGTTCCCCGCGGTTTCCCGCCGCTACTTGCCAGCTCATCTTCCAGGCGGTGCTACTCCGCTCGGGGTTCATAAAAGGCGCCGCGCCGCCCCTCGCGCCGCGCAGTCCGGGCTGAACCTGAGGACGACATTTCAGCGGGGCGCGCGTCGTCGCTACGACGGCGGCGTGCTTCATGTCAGAGCCCCCGACGAGGCACCGCCCCCAAGGACCGCCATCGGAACGGCACCATCTCGCGCGGTGTCATCAGCGTAGCGAGCAGCGCCGACAAAGTTACTGCCCGGCCCTGGCCTGCCTGGCCTGCCTGGCCTGGCCCGCGTGGCACAATAAATACGCCTCGTCAAAGAAGTGTTGACGGCCGGCCGCGGCCCGGGCTCACCTATCACTCCACTACGGCAGGCACTGGCCTCGCCCTCACTGACCGCACGCTCGGAAGAAAGAAAGAAAGGCCAAGTCGAAGAGAGGAGATACCACTGGGCGGGAAGTGGCACGTTTTCACTACGCTGAAAATCTCACCTTCAATGGTTGGCGAATGAAAAGAAATTTCCAATTTTACGGCAAGCATGTGATTACGCCATTTTTTTTTCAGGTATAAGTTTGATTTGGGGAAAAAGGGGGAAAAAAATCCAACTGTTACAGCACCCTCCGTGAAATAAATACTTCACAGTAAAGTTACCACCCTATTTCAGGTTTCGACAAGACTTTGACCGCACAACGCTATCATCGGCGATCCAGTCCAGCCAGTTCCAGCCGGTATCAGGGGAATGAAAGCCGGAGCCGCGTCGACGCCACAGCGCGGTGCAGTGTGGTTTGCAATGCAGAGTCTCCCCCCCCCCTCCCCCACCCCCCTTCTCTAGGCCTCGACCAGCGCGTCGCGCCCACCCAGGCACCTCATCAGAACGACAAACGGATGCCGGCAATGAATTTTAATTGCGTGTTTCAATTCCCGTTATGATTGTGTTAGTGTGTTGTTCTGTCGGCCGAGCGGCAGCGCGGGGACGGGGCGAACGAGCAGCCTGAATATTCAGCACTCCTAAGCTGGCGAGGCGAGTGAGGCGAGACGAGCCAGCAGCACGGCGCAGCAAGGCGCAGCACGGGGACAATCCTGCCCACCGGACTGCGTCGCTGCCAGCTCACTGCTGTCGTCCTCCATCTCTCCGTCTCTCTCTCTCTCTCCGCGCCGCTTCTTCCCACTCAGGTCCACTGCAACGGGGTGACGGACCGGCGGCGCGGTGTCGTTCTTCGCGACGAGGGCAGCGACTCGCGCACTGCGAACCGCAGATAGAAAGCTTTCACCAAAGGGAAGCTATTTATGCGTGCCATACATAGAGAAGACTGAACGACGGCGTCCTCTAAGCACCGCTCCGCTGCGAATGGGAATCCCCGGTCGCGTGTATTCATTCGGAATAATTAGTTGGTCAATTACGTGTCGCCAACGAGTCGAACGAAGAGTGCATGAGTGCGCGGCGGATTTATCCGGCCGAATGTGTGCCTTTGGTCGGTGGCGCGTATAAAGCATGGCGGGGTGGCGCGGAGTGCGAATCATCGGCTCGCTGCACGGCCGCTGCGTTGGTTTGTTGCGCCACGCTGGCCTTTGAGTGTACTGTACTCGCGAAAAAAGGAAGAACGGCGCACACGACCGCGCGTCATTCCGAACCTCAGTGCGTTCCGACGATGAAATGAATATGTAACTTTCGAGTGAAGCACAGCCGAAAAGCAAACCGAGAATTGTATTTATTTTGTACGGGCCGCCCGTTGCAAATAAACGAGTTCTTTTGTGCATTTTCGCGCCACGCTCCGTGCAGTGTAGTGTACGCCGAGGCGGGCGCGCTGGCGGTGGCGCGCTGCCTTGCCCGCTGCCACCGAGAACCGAGAAAATGATATTTTGGAGAGCGCGCGCCACCAGGCAGTCCGCCCTTTTTTTTCCCACACGCATATCAGCCTTGGCGCTCTCCCTTCCTCTCTCTCTCCCTCTCTCTCTCTCCCTCCCCCGGGCCGGTTCCACTGTTCCACTCGTCCATTCATTTGGCCCTGTAATAGCAGTTGCCCGGCAGGACGGCCAGGCAGCACCACGCAGCGCGGCGGTCCACAAAAACAGAGAGGCAGCAGGGCCTAGTTGCCCTTGGGAGTGCGCGGGCCGCTGGGACACGTGTGTGTGTGCGTGTGTGTGTGTGCGCGCGTGTGCGTGTGCGTGTGTGTGTGTGTGTGTGGATTTACAGCCAGGAAGGAAGGAGTTGAAATCCATTGACCCGCGCGTAATCGCGTAATGTTCCCCACCTGGGACAGGCAGGCAGGCCGTGGCGCAGGGTTCGGGCCGCCGGGCCGCCCCACCCCGCTTCCCTGAGGCCTGTCCCGGCCGCCCCGTCCCGTCGCGTCAGATTACCGCAAGGGCCGGGAGGGACGCCCGTAATGCAGCCACCAATTATTGCGCGAGGGGTGGAGAGGGGAAGGGGGAGGAGGCGGCAGGGGAGGAGGAGGAAATGGGGGGTTGCCCGCTGGATATAATAATGACTGGGCGCGTCTCGTGATTTTCCACCGCGGAGGCGGCGCTCGCCAGTGGGAACGAAATCAACAGCGCTAATGTTTATTATTGGATGGCAGCTCCCTGGCCGTCCCGGCCAACGCCACGGCCACGCCGGCCACGCGGGTCCCGTGCAGCACGTGCCGCGCTGCAACCTCCACAAAGGCGCCCCCTTTCTGCTCCCACGTCACGTGGGCTGGCGATTCGAGGCGGGTTTTTGATGAGGATGTACTTCCGCGCCGTCTCCGTTACGAAGTACCGCATTCGCGAATCCGCACTGGGTCGCCGCTTGGAAGGTCATCGCGGCCACTAATGAGGGTGGCTCTGTCTCCCTCGCAACTCGTGGGGGCCCCGCAGGGGGTGCGAGGGGGGGGGGCTCTACTTACCGGCGCACCGCGATGCAGGAACACCGCACCCCCGTGAGTCCGAGAGAGAGAGAGAGAGAGAGAGAGAGAGAGAGAGAGAGAGAGAGAGAGAGAGAGAGAGAGAGAGAGAGAGAGAGACCCCTTGGATTGCCCAGCCAAGCCAGGCGTGTGGAGCACCGGCCCTATGCACGGACTAGGGGTCCGCCGCACACATCAGTTGTGACATTTGGGCCTTTACGATCCTGTAGCTACCCACCCCGCCCCGCCCCGCCTGCACATAGCTGGGCAATTTGGCGCACGGCCGGTTGGAGTGGATATTAGGCCGGGTCGGCACGGCTTTAGCAGCGAGGCTGGCCGGCGAGCTCAAGTGGCGAGGAGTGGGGGCCACCGCGCTTGGGCGCGGTCTAGTAAAGTTGCATAAAAAAGTCGTTTGGCGTTTGGCACCTAATTCCGCCGTTCCACTGTCAAGAGAGAGAGAGAGAGGCGAGAGAGAAAATGGCCCGGCGACAGGCAGGGTGCGGCTACGTAATTTTCGCACCTTTTATTTACGCACCTGGGGACTCAACCATCAATCTTGCGAAGAATAAAAGGTGCGGCGCTTGGTGCGCTGGCGCGGTGCAACACGGTGAAAGTGGTGCCTTGGAATCCAAGGGGATGCCTAGGTTCCATTAGACGCTAACAAATTTACTCAGTTTGATTGAAAAACTGTGTCTGCGCCGAGGCGTAGCGCGGCGTGACTCCCATCGGCGGCGCGGCCTTTGGTGGCTCCACCGCTAATGGCGCCAGTCTCGCGTCATGCCCCACCGATGATAAATGGAACGGAGACTGCGGACTCAGGTCTGCCCGCCTGCCTGCCCGCCTGCCTGCCCGCCCGCCTGCCCGGCCGGCCGGGTTGCCCTCCTCCACCCTTGTCGGCCCCCAATAGACCGCAAAGCCCCTGGATCGCCTGCATCGATGACCCCCCGCAGGGGAGCGGGGCGGGGGATTTATACGACAACATTGGGGCGCCCCGCCGGCCCCGCCCAAGTGCCGACCTCTTGGTTGGCGCCGCGTCCTCCGCGTCCGCCGCCACCCTGCCTAACTGCACCGTATGACACACCGTCCGTAAGGGGAGGATTTCTTGTCGGTGTCCTCACTCGGACTTTCCGCGTTTGGCGCGCTATTAATCCTTCCCTGTCCGACACAAAGCGGCGCGCAAGTTTTCCCTTTTGCCGTTTCCATTCGACCGAGAGAGTCCAGGGAGTCCTGGCCGGACCCGACCTGGGCCACGGCGGTGGGCCTCCATATATTCATGCTGTCCCCTTCGATCCCCTTGAGCCGAAAATAGAGTCAGCCAGTGCAGATCAGCAGACGACGCCGCCGTTTCGTTTCCCCTCTCCTCCCTTTTTACGGGCAACGTTGCCGAGCGGTCGGCATTGTCAACGGGCTTGCTTATTTTTCCTCCTTGTTTACTCTTTCGCCCTCCTTGCTCTCGCAAACACGGGCCGGGAGTGCGACTGTCTGCACTGCACTAGGGCGGGTATTAGTAGCCCAGTACGGAGAGAGAGAGAGAGAGAGAGAGAGAGAGAGAGAGAGAGAGAGAGAGAGAGAGAGAGAGAGAGAGAGAGAGAGAGAGAGAGAGAGAGAGAGAGAGTGTATGTGTTGTCACGACGGCGACCGTCAGGGCAACTGAGTTGTCCGACACTGCCTTAATATGCATAACCAGCCGGGTCACGCAGCGCGCAGGACCCACAAGACCAACGAGGCCCATAGCGCCTCATGGCGGCGAGGACCCGGAAGGGGGAGAAATTTTCTAAAACGTACACAAAAAATTTGAGTTGTTTTCCCCTTGTTCTGACCCACTGTTCAGTGCTGCCCGCCGCAAAGACTCGGTACGTACGGCGGGCTCGCAAAGGGCCGGCCCCACTCTACTCACGGCTAGCGGGGCAGCCAGGGCTGGCAGTCAGTAAAGAGGTGAGGTTGGGCGGCCGCCAACTCTCATTGCATATTCCCCATATCGGTGTTTGCTCCAAAGGAGTTTGGTGTGGCGTGGCGCGGCGAGGTTAAGGGTCGGAACGCGGGGCGGGGTGGGGCGCGGCGGGTCACCCCGTTCGTATGCATGTTGTGGGGTGGGGCTGCCCCGCCCCGCCGTGGGGCTGCTGCATCATTCTTGCATGAGCGCTCATCTCGTATGCCGGACTGGATCAGCGGAATCCGGCCGGGCCGTTCCGCATCAGGGCAACATTACATGTCAATTTTTCCTTCCACGCTTCCTGTGCGCCAAGGGGAGCCGACGGCAGGCAGGCGGGCGGGCAGGCGGGCAGGCCAAGCTCACAGCGGACCGCGGTGCATGGTAATGATGCTGCAGGCCTATATTGACACCCCTTGGCATGCGCTCCGGCACCGCGTCGTCGTCGGCGCATGGCCTACACTGTCACGGCGTGCTTCGGGGCGCTGCTGGCGCAGTGCGCGCGTCGATCGTTTGCCATCAGAACAAGTTTACTTCAGGTTTGACTCGGGTTTGACCGTCAGGAAGTACAGTAAACGCAACCACGATGAGGGCTGTATGAAAATTAACGGGATCCACTAGGGATGTTTTTCTCACAGGGTGCTCCGGTTTTTCTCTCTGGCCCGCGACGACAAACAGCGGCGGCGCCGCACCGTCTCTGGATCGAACCATCGAACAATCGAACCCGACCGCAGCGCTGCGCCTAGTTTCGCCGCGGCCGGGGCCGGGGGCCTGACCCGAGCAAAGCCCGAGCTTTACACAGTGGTTGCCGCGATGTGATTTATGAGTGGCAAGTTTGGGCAGCAACGGCCTCCGCCACGGCCCGCGTCCAGAGCCACGGCGTCTTGTTTTCAACTCGATTCCGACTGATTTGTTGAATAAGTGGACTGAAAGGGGGAGGGGACTGCGTGGCCAGACGCCGCAGACGCGAACAAACAAGGGCATAAAGCGTCCGGGAAGACGAGAATGCCACACTAAGGAAATTAAGGTAACGACACTTTGTTTCTTATTCTCCTTCCTCTCCTTCCTACTCTCCCCTTCCTCCCGCGTTTTTTCCCTTTTTTTGTTTTTTTGTTTTTGCGTGACCTTACTACGGCCGAGCAATCCGCCTATTGTTTGCCGACGTGCTGATGAGACGGTCACCGACTTGTCGCTTTTTACGCGCGTTCAACTCATCACGTCCCTCGTCTCTCTGCCGTTGTTCTTTTCCGTGTCCTTTTAGCCGCTTTCACCGCCCACTCTTCGGGGAAACTAATTAGCCCACTCTCTCTCACTCAGCCACTCTCGTCGGTGCCGAGGCGCGCCGAGGTGAGTGAGTGAGTGAATGGGTGAGTGATCTATTGTTGCCGTGTCGGTAGCGAAAAAATAATTGAGTTGGCGGTCCCGAACCCGGGACTTTCCACTCTCCAGTTGTCACTCTTATCCACTAAGCCACTGAGACACGATGTCACACGACGTGCCAGCGGTCATCTGTTGGCCGCCTCAACGGTCTTCTGGCCCACTGTGTGGCGGCCCAGGTGCCGCGTCGCGACGCCCGGCGCCGTCCGCTGCTCTGCTTCCAGTGTCCGGGGCAAGATTTCTGGCGCAGGCGGGTTGTCTCAATGAAAGACTAACTCGACGTTCGTGCAAAGAGCGTGAGGCGGGGCGGGGTAGGGTGGGTGGGTGGGTGGGTGGGGCAGCAGCCCGAGGAGAGAACGCGAATTGCAGCGGCATGCCGGCCGGACTGAAATGTGTTGATGGGTTAATTCTTATTCTCCTGACAGCGTTATTAGTCGGCCGTTTACTCCCATGTTTTCCTGGTTTCTCCGCGCCGCCTGCCCCACCCACGTCTCACATTTTTTTCAAAACAAAAATTAAAAAGATAAAGAATTGCATTCATTGGCGGGAACAGATGCGGGCTCGGCGTGGTGCTTTGACCTGGATTGGTAGCGTGACGTCAGAGGGGCAGAGGGTGGGTGGGATGCCGATGTGGCCGCGATGCCTCGCGGGGCGTGGCAGGGCGGGGCGGGGCGGGGCGGGGCGGGGCGGGGCGGGGCGGGGCGGGGCGGGGCGGGGCGGGGCGCCGCCGGTGCGGCGAGCCCCGCGGTGGCCCCGGGGACCAGGGAAACTGTGTTTCACACTTCCATCACTCCGGCGAACGGCCCGGGACGGCGGGATGGCCTCCGCGCCGCGCTGCGCCGTGTTAGTCCACGGAATAATGGAGACATGGCCTGCTTCCGGTTTTTCTGCTCCGCTTCGGATCGTGGCGGGGCGGGGTGGGGCGGGGCGGGGCGGTGGACCCGAGGGACGCCGGGCAGTGTGCGCGCGATCCCTGACGCGGCGATGGCGGTCCCAGGTCGAGGCGGTGAACACCAGGTAGCGCACGTGGTGCGGGAAAAAGGTGATGCAGTTTGCCATCGTATGCGCATCTTGGATGTACGGAACGGTCTCGGCCGCTCGGGCATCAGCAGTGGTCGTATTTTTTCATCTTGCGACCGCTGGCAGGTGGTGAACAAGGAATTTTTAGCTGTGGGGCCCCGAAATTGGATTTTTAGCGTAATAAAGTAATTTTTTAAAACTTGTTTTTGCGAATAACTTTGTCGATAACCCTTCCTCAAACGTGATTGCGTTATTGCCGAAATGACCTGCCTCCTCACGCCATCCCACGTTCCGCTTTGCACTGTTGTTTGCGGTGCCCACGATGAGTCTAGCAAACTGTCTCTCTGCCCGCAGATCCCTGGTGCGGCATGTTCGGCCCGGAGCACCCTTGCGGCCGCGCTGGGTCCCTGCGGCCCCGAAGCTGAGGGTCCCTCTGGCGGCCCGGCCTGGGGGCCTGCTGGGGGCCGGCCTCGTGGGGGCCCGCGGGAGGCCCAGGCCTACTGCCGCGCCTTCTGCCGACCCGGCGGCCAGCCCGACGGCCAGCCCGACGGCCGGCTGCGGCTGCGATCCTCGGACGCAAGGGGTGAGTCGACCCAGCACCGCCGGCATCCAGCGGCAGGCACTCCGCCCGGAAGACAGAGCGCCGGACGACGGGGTGCTCGGCTGCGGCCCACTGCGACCGTTCGTTTGTAAGGACGCCGTCGGAGTCTTGAGAGCCACCTAGGCCCCTGAGTGGCCTCGCGGGGCCGCGGCGGTGCGCTGCTCTCTGGTCCGGTTGGCACTGACCGATTGCCTTTGGTGGGGCGGGGCGGGGCGGGGCGTCCATCACGGGCTGCTGATTACGGATGGGTCTCCCTCCACTGCGCTGGACGCGGCTCGGCAAGCAGTGCACAGTGGGTCAGAAGACCGTTCAGGCGGCTAAAATCCAGGACACGTTTTTAGCTCCAGAGTCGCTAAACGGGACTCGAACCGAACGTCTGACCCCACCAATGGATTGCCCTCCGAACGAGTAATCCATTGGTGGGGTCACACGTTCGATTCGAGTCCTGTTTAGCGACTCTGGAGTTCTAAACGGGTTCGAGAATGCATGCGGGTTGAGAGTGCGTCAATATTGGTCTGTAGAAGCCATTGCTTGCCGCTTTTGCCGCAACTGTTCGACCAAAAACAACATGAACCAAACGCGCACCAGGAGGAGGCCGCACTGAACGTGCCCCTGAGAGAGTGCTTGGCCCGCCGCCAGGCCGGTGGATCGCAACGCAGTGCACCACTACTTGCACCGAGGGGCAACGCACTGGCGACGAGCTGGAGCACGCTGCGCGCACATGCGGCGGCTCACAACGGCCTGCTCCTTTCCGACGGGCTGATTCCAAGAGTCGCTTCGCGGCCTCTGTCGCACGCTTGGGGCGAGCCGTCAGGGCGCGAGAGAGACAGAGCGACGAAGGGGCTCCAGCGCGACAGTGGTTTCGTTTTGGGCGCGGCTCCAGCCTCGTAAAGCAGGCAGCAGACGACTGATTACGAGAGTCGTTTTCGTCGCTCGGTCCCTCTCACACTCTTAGGCCGTCCCGAGTGGGTGCGAGAGAGACAGCGGCGCCACGGACTCTCGGAATCAGTCCACAGGCCGCACTGCGCCGGCAGATGCAGCCTCTATGCGGCTCGTGTCTGCCGCAGTGTTGTTGCGGCCCATACCGCAACATTAATCTAATGTTTTAGTACGTCAGCAGGAGAAGGGGAGAAGGGGAGAAAGAAAGAGAGAGAGAGAGAGAGAGAGAGAGAGAGAGAGAGAGAGAGAGAGAGAGAGAGAGAGAGAGAGAGAGAGAGAGAGAGAGAGAGAGAGAGAGATGAAAAAAGAAAGAGAGCGACCTAGCGTCTTTCGCCCGCTGCCGCCTCAATCTCCCCGTCACGTTTGGGCGTCCCTTTCATTCCGCCTTTTAATTTGGACTAGACAACGGAACGGCAGGGCAGCCCTGCTGGCAGCCAGGCCTGCCACCCAGCCCAGGCTGGCAGCCAGGGGCGCAGCGCCACCGCCGCGATAGGAGATTACAATGTAAAAGAGAGGAGCGTCCCAGGCGGCGGCGTTGCGTCGGCGCTCCGATCAGCAGGAGGGATATGGTCCTACAGGGTCCCTCTCCGCGTCGACGGTGCTCGCCAGGGAGCAGGAGAGAGCGAAGCAGCTGGCGAAAGCAGTTGGTTTTACAGCCACTGAGCAGATTGTTTGATTGGATGCTGCTAGGGTAACGAGGCAGGCACAGCGGGGCGGGGCGGGGCGGGGTGGGGTGGGTTGGGGCGCCGTCGGGACCCCGCGCGAACACACACGGCCCGCCAACCTACACAACCGAATCACGTTCCGCTGGCGTCTGCTTCGGTCCACCGCTGCCGGCACATTCCACCGCCAACATCGCACTCTGGCGGCAAGAGTAAACCAGAAAGGCACTTTGGCGGAAAAGGCCCCGTTCTGAGACTGCAGTCAGCGTACAACCATGCGCTTTCATTTCAAAGACCCACGAAACATGCAGAGAAATCAAAAAGGACAAAACCCTGGATTTAAAATGCTGTTTTTTTTTTCCGGCGAGTAAGGGCGATGACGTCATAACTGCCTGCACCCGTAACTGTTGATGGCGTGGACATGGCAGAGCATGCCGATAAAGTTCGGTCCGCGGCCACGAGAGGCTCGCCGTTTACTGGTGGAATGTGCCGCACCGCGGTCTCGGCGGGGCGCACACTGTCGGCGCGGCCACCGCGGCGCTGCGGCGGCGATGACGGATGTAGCGAACGCCGAGCACGAGGCGGTGTCGGCGCCCGCTGTAGCTCGTGGTTTCTGGTTCTCGCGCCGCGGCTGCGGTTTGGTTCGGAAACCAGCAAGGTTCTGCGGGCAGCGGGCCGCGCTTGTCGACCGGCCGGAGCACAGCTTCGTCGCCGCCGCCATCGACTCTCCGGTCCGGCTTGTTTCCAGCGGGGAAATATGATCCCTGGCCAGGACCCGCAAGAAAAATAATAATAATAATGAAGCGAGGCCGGTATTTGAACCTTCCGCTCCAGATTGGTGATGACACTCGGCCGGCCGGTGGGCGTCGCCTTCCCTCCGCGGAGGCCGGTGCGCGGCTGCGCGGCTCTGCGCCGACACGATAATGAGAATGAATTGGATTAGTCGCTGACGGGGGGAGTCTTTTCCGTCGTCGAGCCAGTTTGCCTGGGGGAGAGGGGGGGGGGGTTACTTGGGAGTCCGGGCGGCGCGACGTCAGCGCGGCCCGACGTTGCCGCTTTTAATTCCCCAGGAAATAAAGCCCGTTTGTTTAAATAGCGGCTTTTCAACCCGTCCACGCCCCGGCGACGGGCACACTGCGCGAATGCCGGCGACTTGATGTTTTATGAGGGAATAAGGCGGAGCATAACGCCGCCGGCTCGGGGGTGTGCTCCGCCGTGCTCTGCGGCCTTGGAGGGACGGCGTCGTCGGCGTGCACCCCGAGGCGCGCTCCCGGGGCCGGTTTGACTTGTCCGATCCCTCGCGCATTGTGCCAATTGCAGCTCGCCAGCCTTCGCCTTGCCCATTCCGCCCCCCCCCCCCCCCTTTTCCAGTCAGTAGCAGCTCATCGTGGTGCCGCGGGCCGTGTGCGCCCCACTGTGCGCCCAGCGCTGCCACGGCCAAACTACCACGAGGAGCTTGTGCCGCCGCTGGTTTACAACCCCCTGAGAGCAGCCCGCCGGCCCACTGTGTGCTGGGCTTGCCGTTTTCGTTGGCCGACGCGCTGCTGCCCTCGCCGCAGTGGGCCACTTCCGGGGCGGGGCGGCGTAACAGCCTCTGACAAGGCGATCGCCTTTCATTCCTTGTTGATCCCCTCCAGGATCGGGCGGGACAGATCGCAGGGCCGCCCCGCGACTACATCGAGGCCGTGTCCGGGAGCCGCTCCGGTGCCGCTCCGGTTCCGTTACAACTCTCGCTGCCGAAGAAGAATGCCGACGGGGCCTCTGGATCTGGATCTACCCCCCCCCCCCCAATCTCTCTCCCTTGCGGCCCGACTAATTGTCCTGGACCCTTAGGACGGCTTGGTCATTATATTGCATGATGACTCCGGGCGCACTCGGGAATGCGCGCTGGCATATATTGTGTCGAGGGCGAACAGACAGACAGACGGAGACAGACAGCCAGACAGACAGACTGCAGCCGCGCTTGATTCGTCTTCTCAAATTCAAATGAACCGCCGCGCCGCCAGTCGTGCCGGATGCTTGCCGGAAGCGCGGGGCCGCTCTTTGCTTAATTAAGATTTGGTCGAGACGCGAAGGGGGACGCCGCCTCGCCTCGCGTGGATCGTACCTAGACGCAGCTGTCTTTTTTGCATGTTTTACTCCCTCTGCCTCTTCTTCCTCCCCTCTCGGTCTGGTCGACTGATCGGCGCAAAAACGAAAACGATGGCAGCGGAGCGGGTGGCCCTTGAGAGGCTATCCTATCATGCTTGAGCTGCCTCCTCGAGAAATTTGTTGCCGAAAAAATTGTAATTCAATTGGAATTGAACCTAGGACCTGCCGCTAACCAGCCCAGGCCCCTGACCACTCAGCTACCAGGGTGACATGCCAGCGGCGATCTTGAAACTTCTCGAGCTGCATCCAATCTGGCGTTCCGGACCTGAATCTTTCCGACCCGAGTCCGACCGTGCAGCCAAGCTGAGCAGCGCCCAAGCTGCACCAGCTCGAAGCCATTCCGACTGCGCGATGCTGCACACGCCGGCCTGTTATCTTGTGGCACTGCGCCGGCAGTGTGCTGGCAGTGCGCTGGCAGTGCACTATAGCCATGCCGGCCTTAGCGGGCCCTAGGGCTCCCCGGCGTCCGTCTCGGGCCTAGCGCCGCCCCACCGCTGGTGTTAGTGCCTGGCAGGGACCGGGATGGGCCAGGCCATGGCCAGAGATAGGGACGCTTCACTGGAGGCCCGGCGTCTTTCCCGTTCCGCGATTAACTGTCGTTGTTTTTGTTGTTGTTTGCTGGAGAGGCAAAGAGATGCGACGCCAAGTGAAAGAAGTATCCCGGGCATCCCGGGGCCGGGCTGCGTTTTGGCGCGTACCTGTCGCTCGTTCTGCGTGTTGGTCCAATTAACCGACTGCCAAGGAGGGTCGCGCTGTATACAGCCCTGTTCGAGAGAAGGCCATCGTGGCGGCGTGCTGCACCACGCCGTCGTGGACCTCGGCGGCCTGCACCTGCACTGCCTTTTTGCGGCTCGCCCGGCACCGGCGGCCGAGGCCCGAATTTCGGAGGCAGGGGGCGCAGAAGCCCTAGCTTAGAGCACAAGTTAGGAGACACTGGGAGTCTTGTAAGCCTGGCCGGTGCGGCCTGGGAGGCCCACCGCCGCGACCCGCCCCTGTCGCGGAGGGTTATGTTTAATGGACAGCACATTTGCATACACGACTTAGCTACCGACACCTCTGCAGCAAGGCCGGGCCGCCCTAGGGGCGTGGCGCTGCGTGGCGTGGCTTGGCGGGGCGGGGCGGCTGGCCACCATCAAGGCGTGGGATGATGGTGTCTTGCTCCACCGTTGCCCGGCCCCGCAAAAGGCAGGAGCACTGCAGAGCGACTAAGCCACTGAAATAAATTTGAAAAATGGAACTCTACACCCCCTCCCCAGTCTTAATGGGGAGGCCTCCTGCTTTACTTCGGTGTTCGGGATGGGAACCGGTGCTATCAGGTAACTGGGGTTAATCCGATCCAGCGACTTCGATATCGTACGCCGGGGGACCCAGTAGGACCCGAGACGCCGACACGCCTCAAACATGGGCAGAGTAGAGTAAGGCAGAGACGATAGAGAGACAGAGAAAGAAAGAAAGAGAGAGAGAGTAGTTTTGGGAGCTTTTGTTTGCGCAGGCTGGTCGGTACCAAATGTACACCCGCTGTCCGGCGCTCCCAGACCCGAACATGCAGTCAGTGGGCCAGCTTCAAAGGACTTATCAACTCCATCCGACGAATCGGAATGGACCCACTCGCGACCAATCTCGAGTGGCTGGCTCGATCGGGGATCGAACCAGTGCCGAGGCCAATCCGCCGAAGCGGACTGCTTTTTAGACACCCGGGTGTAATGGCCTGGATTGAGCCTAGACCACTACACCACCCTGACTTGCACGTCTGCCGAGTGTTGGAGGACGGGTTTGAGTCGCAGTGGGAGGAAGCCAGTCGAAAAATGAACGGAACTATCGGGAACCGATCCCCGGACCTTCCGGTCGGGGATCGACGCCTCTCCACTCTCAGCCACCACGGCTCATATCTGACGCCGAATGAAGCGGGTTCTTGAGGCGACAATGAGCAGCGGTCAGCGAAAAAAGTTGTGAAGTAATAAGATTTGAACCGCCGGTCCTGATATCGGGAATCTGACGCGTCTACACCTCTACACCTCTCGCACCCCTACAGCATGAGTGCGAGAGAGACGCAGCTCTCTACGTCTTGTTGACTGGAGTGACGTTCTGCTTGGGGAGGGACAGGGAGTCTCCTCACGGCAATCACTGCGCCGCACTGCGCGGCCTCGGCGAGGCGCGGCACCGCGATCGGACCGCCTAGATAATGCGCGCCGACTTATCATCTGCTGGGAAACGGTCCCCGCGGAGTGGAACGCCCCACCGCCCCGCCCCACCCCACCCCGCCCCACCCCACCCCGCCCCGCCCCGCCCCGCCGCACGCACTTTGGCGGCGCCTTGAGATATGTGTTCATTATTACGGCGTGCAGGAAGTGGCGTGCTATCTGTTACACGCGCTGCGCGGCGATGGAGCGGCGTGTTCGCTAAATTGGCCGCGCCGCCGCGAGGCGCCAAAGGGTGGCTGGTGATGATAAGCAGCAGGTGTGTGAGCACGTGAGAGAGAGAGAGAGAGAGAGAGAGAGAGAGAGAGAGAGAGAGAGTAACGCGTGTCGGCGTGCCGGTGGGACCGTGTGCGCTGCGGCTGCTTCCTCGGGGCGTCGAAGCGTTCGGATCGATGCGAATTGAGTTACGGTGAGGCGCACCCCATAGCGGCGCGCACGTCGGTGGCGGCGGTCTGGGTCCGGGGCAGCACTGACAATGAAAGGGCCACCACCATTACCCTTAGTCGGGGTGACGCAACTCTGGAGCCCAATGCCAATAAAATCCTCGTGGAAATCATAGGTCGTGGCTGCCGGCTTTTGGTCGTGGGTACGGGGTACCTTTTCCATAGCGGCTATCGAAATGAGTCAATGGAACAAAGTTGATTACCACAACAAAGCCTTTTTTTGTGCGAGCAGGCGGGACAGGGCGGGCGCCTTCAAGGGGCGTGCACTGGTTTTTAAGCAGGGCGTTCGCCCTCCGCCGCCCTCTCCCTCCCTCTGCAGCGATTACCCGCTCTCTCTCTCTCTCTCTCTCTCTCTCTCTCTCTCTCTCTCTCTCTCTCTCTCTCTCTCTCTCTCTCTCTCTCTCTCTCTCTCTCTCTCTCTCTCTCTCTCTCTCTCTCTCTCTCTCTCTCTCTCTCTCTCTCTCTCTCTCTCTTCCTCGCAATGCCCCTGGCAATGCCTGCGTGGCGCGGCGGGGTGCCGCAGTGGTCCCATTCCGAGCAGTCGCTCTGTCTCGCTCGCCCCCGCGGACGGGGTGCGGCGGTGCGGCTTGCGGCGCAGTGCGAGGGAGGCGGTGCGACTCAAGCGCCGTTCGGAATCAGCCTGCAGGCCCGGCGAGCCATTTGCGCTGGCCCCAGTGGCCTTGGCTCGGCTGGAATGTGGCGGCACTCCGGCTGTGCTGACACTTCAACACTTCAACCGCCTCTGCCCGCACAGTGGGCCAGGCGCGCGATCGACTTGCGGCAGTCTAGTTTGCCTGGCGGCCTGCTGCAGGCCGTGCCAGGACTCTGGCATGGAAGCCTGGAAGCCTGGAAGTCTGGAAGCCTGCTTTGGGTGCCTTTCGCACTCATCGGGCGAGTGTGCGAGAGAGAGGCGCGAGAACAGGGTTTGGAATCCGACTGCAAGTAAAATGAGTGGAACGGAATCCGGCCACAGTAAAGTTCGCTCGCTTATCTCCCTGCTCCGCGCGCAGCATAGTGCATTTGCCATACCTCGCCGTGACTTGGCTGCTGTTTGTTTGCAGGCCCGATGGACGCATTGGATGCACGCCGGCGGGACTGGCTGAGCGAGCGCCGTGAAGGTAGGCAACCTTGAGGGGCACGCGGCACCCTCCCTGACCTGCAGGAGCAGGGTTGTTGCTTTCAAGTGGAAAAGGGGGGGGGGGTTCAGCCGCGGCCTGTCCGGGAGCGTTGCTCACTTGTGTGGGTTCTTCCACCGCTCTGTCACCCACCTGCCAGCATGCTGGGCCAGACCCGCCGCGCGGGTCACTGGCACCGCCAACTAATCACTCCGCCCCGCCCCGCCCCGCTTGCAGCACAAGACGGATTCCTTCTCCGAGGACACGACCAAAGCCCTGCCGGCGGACGGCTCGGCCCTCTGCTGCTTCAGGCTGTAGGCCCGGCCCGGACGACGCGGTCCAGATAGGAGGTGTCGGAAAAAAAATTGGCGGTCGGCCGGGGCTGTGGCTCTGGGCTGCGGAGCCTCTCCGTCTCGGCTCTGCTAACCCCCGGGGGCTTCGGGCCGGTCGCGGGGGCCGCGTCGCAGCGCCGCTGTCGCCTCCGTTAAAAATGTCGTCGCGTTGCGGCTGTTACGCAGGGGCCGCGCCGCCCCCCAGGAGGTGGCCGTCGAGGAGATTTTTGGCGGTGTACGCGCACTAGCCACGCAACGACGGGTTAAAAGCGTTAACACGACGGGAACTGTTGAACAATGGAGGCCATTGTGAACGAAAGTGCACGAAAAAGGCGGGCCAGTGTGATGGCGCCGTCCCGGCCTCCGGCCTGGTTCTGCCGGAACGGCTCGGCTGGAGTGAGTGCAGGGCGGGATGCTATCCCTATCGCTGCACTGGCGGGGCCGGCGGTTGGTGCAAGTAGCGGCCCGGCCCGGTTGGTTCGCCTGAAAGCATTCCGAGGTAAATATCAGCCCTGGCCGTTTTGCTGCGGCATGCTGCCTGTCGTTAGAAAGGGGGAAGGGGGGGGGGAGAGGGGAGACGGAGCCGCGTTATCGCAGGCATTACCCCCCTCCCCCCACTTTTCCAGCCGCACTGTGTTCCCGGCGTTCCTGCTCCACGGCGCGGTTTCCCTGCCAGCGAGGCTTCCAGCGCCGTTCGGGCTAGACGAGTCTCACCCGACCCGACCGCGGAAGGCCAACTCTACTAAAGAGAGTAAAGAACGACAGCCGGAAAGAGCACAACTGTTTGTAATCTGACCGCACAGCCGTGCGCTCCCACCGCGCGCTCCGGGTGCTGGCAGTGCAGGCGTCTAACAAGTGCACGAGGCTGGCGCGGCCGTGCCGGGCGGCGGTGGACCGCGGCGGCAGGGCGGCAGCAGTTTGTCTCGGGGCGCTTCCAGAAGTAATAGGCCCCGAGAGGGACGTCCATCTTACCACCGCCGCCACGCCGAGCCAGAGCGGCGCATCCAGCGCGGCCAGCCACCAGGATCAACAACTCTGTGATAAAAACCACGGCGCGGCCCGTCAATACGCAACCGACACGCCGTGCGCGCGTCTGCTTGGACGGGACGGAACTTGACAGCCGCAGCGTCGGCAGGCGGTCCGTGCCGTCCGTGCCGTCCTCCGGGCCGCGACGGCCGGGACGCACTGGAGTTGCGGCGACATGGACCCCTCCGCCAGCATCCGCAGCCAAGTTGCGCGACAAGGACGCCTCGCCACTGGCAGCAGCTCGCTGGCAGAGAGTCGATGGTATCCAGGGCCGCGGTCGGGACGACGTCGGCGTCTCTTTCTTCCCAAGGACCGCCAAGTTATGTGCGGGAATGTGGCGGCGGGGAGGGGAGCCCAGGGCCCCGCCCCGTCCCAGCCGGGCACTGCACGACTACTCGAGGCGATATGCACGGCTGCACGCCAGGACCGCCCTGCCTGGCCGCGCCCCCTCCACCCCCGGTGGGTCTCCACGTCCTGGACCGAGAAGGGATTGGTCTTGATCGTGTCGGGCGGCCCCCCTTGCTGCTCCTCGCCGCGACCGTCCCGCCGGGACCGCCGGCCGGCAGACTGCCTGCCGCGCCGCCTGATTGAAATCCAGTATCGGCATTCGATACGTCGTTATCAGGGACGAATGTTAGGCTGTCACTCTGTATCGCGTCACGGCCTCGTCACGGCCTCGTCACGGTCTCGTCAGGCCGCGCCTCACGGGTGACGCGACACAAGTCCCACTGCAGCTAGGCGAGCGCCCACAGAGGCGCGCGTAGGCCCGCCGCGCGACGGCGGTGCGGGCGGTATGCCTACCTGCCGGCCGCCCGCTCCACCGCTCCCTCCCCACTAGACCCACAGTATTATCTGCCCGCAACTCATTTGCCTCCGTTTCATTTCTGCTGGAGATCGTCGTCAGTTCAGTTGACGCCCCTCTCTCTCTCTCTCTCTCTCTCTCTCTCTCTCTCTCTCTCTCTCTCTCTCTCTCTCTCTCTCTCTCTCTCTCTCTCTCGTTTCGCTCCCCTCGTCGGGGAGTCCCTGCTGTTGGCTCCGACGAGCTGCGCTGCGTGTCTCCGTGGATTCTGGCTGGAAGAGAAAAGAGGATCCCCAAGGAAGGCCCGGGAGAGCGTCTTGTATTATCCTAGGGGGCCAAACAACATTATCGTTAAATTTTTGTCTGAAATTTTGAGGGAATTTTTTTCAAATTTTCGAAAAATTATGAGATTTTTTTTTGTCACTGGGAGGTAGTTTTACAAAAGATCGACAGCTTAATTTGAAAATCCCTCGAACTGAAAGCGCCGGCATCCTTCATTCTGCTGTAAATGCCTTGGCCATCCTTCATTATTCATCCGCCCTGAGTGCAAGGTGTCGATTTCATCGCGAGAAAATCTGCCCGGTCCTTGTTTATTCTTAAGCTCCAGGAAAAAGTCTGTTAAGGTGCAGAGTGGTGAGAAGGGTGTCGGGCTGGGGGGAGGGGGGGAGGTCGAGTCCTCATGAATATATTATTCGCAAAACTCGCGCTATATATAGGGTCCCTATCCCTTATTACCATGTTTTGAGGGCCGAAACTTTCGCGGGCCGCCTAGGCACCTGCTAAAGATTGGACGTGCCTAGGGAGAAATAGATTGGCCGGGTCGTTGTCGAGCCAAAAGTTCCATGATATAGAAAACTGTCATGCGCGGGGGAAGTTATTACTGTTGCGCTGCCTTCGTCTGTTTTTGTCTGCCTGGCGCCCGCATTACACTCTCACGCGCTGGAGAGCAAAAGTGCACTTTTATCCCTAATTTTCGATTTTTTTTTACTGTGGTCCAACAAGCGCGAAGCTTTACGTTCCATGCAATTCACCGAAGTGGTACGGAAGAGCATCTTGTCAACAGAAAGCAAACATCGCATGTAAGCGCGAAACTTTCCCCTCTGGATAACCAAACACCGGGTTCTGGTGGAATGCCAAAAAATCCTCGCTCCAAACTCTTCATAAAATTTATTTCGAAAACTTTTTATTTGCTTCGCCGTGTGCTGCAGCTGCTCAGTCGGATATCGATCAGCAGTGGTGCCGTGCAGATGCCGACGCAGGGCAGCAGGCTGCAAGCAGGCTGCAAGCAGGCTGCAAGCAGGCGGCAGGCCCGCCGGCCAGGTGTCTCTGAAAGCGGCAAAGTGGTTGCGGACAAGGCCCGCTGCAGGTGCAGGCAGCCACAAGGCTGTCGGAAGGAAGTTGGCTTGAGTGAATGAGGTGCGGAGTTTGCACACGAATCGGCGGTCGCGGCACGACGAGGTTATTCCAACTACCGTGCCGCGTAGGGGGGCTGCCTCGCCTTTCCGAACTCCGAACCAATAAGTCCGACTGCAGCCACGGAACGCCGCGGCGCGGAAAAAGAAACGCCTGTAAATCAAATCCGGCTGTGTAAGAAAGAGTGTAGCCGTTCGATGCGGCCCCCGAAAGTCAACAGGGAGATTCCTGCAAGCCCGCCGGCCGGCCGGTCGCGCGGCGCCGCCGTGGACACAGCGTTGTTTGCCGTTGGTTCTTCCAGCCGCCGTCGTCGGCCTGGCCTTGCGGGCCCAAGGCTGGGCGGGCCGGCCGCCACGCCGCTCCCCTCACTTCCTGCAGAACATGCAGCATCCGACAGGACAGTGGGTGATCAATCAGGTCCGTTGTCGCGGCCGGGGAAACCACCGCCGTGCGACTTCTCTCTTTCTCGTTCGGGAAAGAAAGTCTCGGGTACGTACTTGTTCGGCAGAGTCGCCGAACGGTCGGCGCGGCACGGAGTGGGGGGCTGTCCTTGGGCCCCCATCAGGCTTACGGGCACTCTACGGCCGGCCCATCGGGCAGGGCGCGGGGCGCGGGGCGCGGGGCCCGGAACTGCATGGCCACTTTACCCGACTACTGTGGCGACGGCGTCGTTTTGGGGCCGTCTCACTCTCGCTGTGGCCAGCCCGCCCTGCCGCCCGGCCGCGCTTCGACGAGCAGTGCGCGCCATCTCCTTAAAAAGTGGCGCGCGTCACGCGGGCGAGAGACCGTCGTCCCTCCTCCGCCCCGGCCTCGCCCCGACCTCGCCGTCAAAGGCACGGCCCGGCCCGCCAACTTGCGCGCGCTCTTTAGTTGCTGTTGTTGTTGACTTGTTGGTGTTTTTTCCTTTCCTCTTATTCATATTTAAAGTGCCGCGCGAATACGGTCCCCGTCGTGAGAAGCAACGGGTAAGTGAGCAGCGACAGCCCCCCCCCCTCTCGCCCCGTCTCTGGGTGTAGTCCTTCGCTTGTATTCCTCGAGCCACGCGGCCCGGAAGAAGGAGGAGGGTTGGTTACACTAAAAGTTACCCTGCAGGCTGGCGGGGCGGCGCCACGCCAGCGCGCCCTACCTGGGGACCAGCGGGACGTACTGGCCCCCACCCCGCCCCGCCCCGCCCCGCCCTGCGGACCGCAAGTGAGTGGCGCCATTTTATAACCTTAAAAGCAGCGGCCGTCTGAAGGGAAGAGGGCCTTCCCCACTGACACAGTCGGTGGCGTGACAACATTTATCTGAAAGGGGAAAAAAAGCTGTGGGAACGTTTGTTGTTGCGTTGCTACCACACAGACCCAGTTTCTCTCTCACTCTCACACTCCAGGCATCCCTTTCCCCGCGCGTACAGTAGGCGCCCCTCAAGGAGCCTCTGCCTTAGCCCAACACAGCAGGGCCATTTCTTTTCATGATGTCGCGAGGACTGCCCTGTCGCCATCTCTCTCACGCACACACACAGACACACACACACACACACACACACACACACACACACACACACACACACAAAACATAGGGCAAACGGCAAACCTTCCCTCGGTTGCTTCATCCACGACCATCCTTCTCCATTTCCTCACCTTCATCCACCTCCACCATCTCGGTAAGTTAAATGCGCTGGCTGCCCACACACGATGCATTATTACCGCGCCGGGATGTATGAGCATCCCCGCTCCTCCGCCGGTAAAGATTTCTCCCACCCCATTCCCAAACGCCGCCCCCCGCCCCTCTGTACAACTGCTTTCCTTGCCACCACCTGTTTCCCCGTCAGCTTCCCCCTCCTCCACTTCTTTCTCCGTCAGCTCCCCCTCCTCCACTTGTGCACTAAATGCCGTTGCAGTGGCCAGGCTGCCCGGCTGTTGTGTGACTTTGTCACGTCAACTTGGTTAAGGCCCGGTGCCGTGCTGCGCATGGCCGAGGAGTTTACGTTGTCGCCTGGCCGGGGTCATCCCAACTGCAGTGCCATTTCCATAAAGTCGTTCCCTCGGAAACCTGTGAGGGAAAACGCTCTGGTCTTTCCATTTCCATGTCCTTGATAAATAATAGATTTATAGGTGATGTTTAAAAAATATAATTTTGCTCTATAAATTGCACTGTGTGCGAGCACAAAAGGAAAAATTAAAACTGTTTCGGGGTCGCAATCTACAATGTGATGGTGCTCTGGGTGATAAGGCAGAGAGTGTGTGTGCACGGCGTGGCGTGCGGACGGGGCGCCGGAACGTGTTTAGGGCTCGTTCCTCCGCGCCCTGGCCTTAAACGAGCCTCAAAAAGGTCGGGGCTGGGGCGCTGTGCAGCGGTGCTGGTCCAGAGGGCTGGGGGCGAAGGGGGCTGGTTTGAGGAGGAGGGGTCTAGACGGTCCGGGCACGGAGTCCGTTCGAGACAACTCCCCCTCCCCTTTGCCTCGGCCCGCCCCTCAATCGTTAATGAGGTGTGAACACGTGAACACTCGACCGGATGACCTGCGTCCGCACCTCGCGCCCCGCCTCACCGCCTGCTTGGGGGTCGCTCCTTCCGGCGCGCGAGGCGGAACGAGATGGCTCAATTGCAAGCGAGCTTGAATCCCATGCCTCGCTGCTCGGGTTCGAATCCCGGCTGTATTGTACATTTTTTTCTCGGCCTGCCAGTAATCCAGCACAGCCAACTCAGTATTGCCAAGTGGCGGGTTTGTTGCGGCTGGATGAGTTGCAGTCCCTGCCGCCGCTCAGGCACAATGGCCTCGGGAAGTCTGGGCCGAGGCGGCCTTGTAAAGCGATCTCGCTGAGTGTTGTTGTTTGGCCGTCGCTGTTCTTCTGCTAATTATTTAATGGACCGCACCCTTGGGAAGTTTCCGATGAGAAGGGGTTCCCAGTCATCGCTCACGCGGCCAGACAAGCGGAGCGAGCGAGGCAAGGAAGGACCTCGGCCTGTCGGCAGCGCGGCCGCCGGCCACGGCCTCGGCCACGGCCCTGTTTATTTGAGTGGTCTCGTCATTCCCGCAGTGCGGTGCGTTCATTCCGTCGAACCATGTTTTCATTTTCTACATTTTTAATTTATTTCCTGCTCTCTCCGCTGGTTGTCTGCTCAACGCGGCGCCTCCCTGTTGAAGTACATTCACGAAAACAAGCCAAACTTGATTGAGACGGCTTGTTACTCTCTCTCTCTCTCTCCCGCTTTTTTTCTCTCATTCATGATTCTTTCTTTTTTTTTAAGGAGTATTGACGTGGCGAGCACGTAGCGTCGAGAGTAGCATCAAAATGCATTACATACTAGGCGACGCTACAACTTGTGGCGCGTGGCGCTCTCCATGTAAATAACCCATGTGACACATGCCAGTCTACGAGTGGCAGGCGCGGCTTACATTGGATTCATTCCCGTGCAGCTACCCCCAGCAAAACAAATAAAAAAAAAAAAAAATAGGCATGCCTAAAAGGAAAGGTATCACCTGCTAAAAAAATTATGATAACAGTGCGCGCGCGGCCAGACACATTTTTCCGGCGCACGGCCCGCGTCCCGCTCGCCACATCGCCGGGCCGTCCCCCCCCCCACGTCAAATCAAGCGGCCGCCTGTCAAAGGGTGTGGAAATATTTTCTTGCCTTGTGCGGCCGTGCGCCCGCCTGCGGCAGCTGGGAAGGGGTTGGGAGGGGGGAGGAGTGGGGGGGGGGCGTCAGCAGGGCGGGCTGGGAAGGGCCGGGCAGGGCTCCACATGAATTCTGATGATGAAAACTGGCGGCGTCTTGAGGTAAGGCCAGCGCGAGCGGCCTAGGCGGGGGAGGGGGAATAGGGGATGGGGGGTGCCACGTGATGCCAGTGCGCGCCGTGTTTGAACCGACCTGTCAAGTGTACTGAAGAGGGATGGTGTGGCACACAGAACTGAAAGGGGGAAGGGGGAGGATGGGGACTCCGCAATACGGTGTAGTCCCGCCGTCCACACACACACACACACGCACGCAAACACGCACACACAAACTCACACGCTCACACTGACAAACGGAGTCCGACGGGGCCGCTTCCAAACAGTTCGGTGTGTTTCGGACACATTCGGTCTGTTGCCATGTCGGCTAGTGAGTGAGGAGTGAGTTTGCCTGGCTGCTCCAGAGCGCGCCCCAGTCGCTGCAAAGGAGTGTTGACGCAGCAGTCTGCCTCCATGCACTGCAGCGGCTGCGCGCGCACCGCCGGCACCGCCCACCGCACTGTGCAGGCTGGCCTCAGTCTCCCGGACTTGCCGTCCTTCTCCCCCGCGGCTTCCCACGCGATTAATCTTTCTTCTTCTTCTTCTTCTTCTTCTTGCCAGTCTGTCGCTTTGCCGCTCGGGCCGCCTTCTTTCTCTCTCCCTCTCATTTTCTTTCTCATCGCAGGAAATGGGCGCGCCTTTGCCTCAATGGGGAACGCAATGAAACACCAGCCAAGCCCACCGCCAACCGCCTTGGAGTGTCGTAAAGCCCCAAGGCGTGGCGTCGATATGCACGCAGGTGTGTGTGTGTTTGTGCGTGTGTGTGTGCGTGTCGCTTTTGCCCCTGCGGCGTAAATCCTCTGAGCTGTGAAGCATAAGATATACCAGAAAGAGAGGGGGAAAGGCGAAGTGTGCATAAGGGGCCGGAGCACGGCCGCGCGACGTGCGTGCTCGGAGGGGGTGGGGGCGGTGAGGCTGTTCCAGTGTCAATTTTTCGTTGGAAAAATTCCTGGAGTGCGGTGGAGATGGGTCGATTGTCGCACTTATTGTTCGCCCGGAACACGGAAGTGCACTCGCGGTGGGGCGCGGCGGCGTTACTCCAAGCCTTGGGGCGGGTGGGGCGGGGTGGGGCGGGGCGCGGCGGGGCGGGCACTTTGCTTTGTGGCGTGCCTACCTCTGGGGCGGGGCGACACAGGCCGCGTCACAGTCGTCGCCTTGTGACGGTTCTGGCAAAGAAGGGAAGTGTTATTTAGACCTCACGCGCAACGCGTACACTGTTTTTCAACAAATGTTAGAGTGTACCCACTGTGCGGCGCGTCCTGCATCGTCCGTCGCCCCGTCCGCCGAGTCGTTACCGCTAATGGTGACGCCCGAAGCCCGAAACATGACCGAAGCTTCATTACCGTGAATCCCGACCCCGCAAGTTTGGCCGCGCGTCTTCTCGACTCCCCGCTGTCCTCGCCCCATTGTGTGTCCTTGTCCTCGAAACGTCGTTCCGCTCCCGTGCCACAGCCTCTTGCGTTGACCTTTGTCCGTCTCCCTGTTCGCGCGCGACCCGGCCCACTGTGCGGTGGGTGAGGTGATACCACCTGGGAAGCGTGCCAGGGCGTCTTGTGAATTTCGCTGCTCTCATTCTTGCTTTTGCCTTTTCCAGACTCGAGTGTCGGAGGCGTGGCCGTGGCTTGACTGTGGGGCTGAGGGCCCCCCGCCCCGCGCCTCGCACCCCGCCCTGCCCCGCCCCGCCCCGCCCCGCCCAGCACAGTGCACAGCCAAATAGTCACGGGTGAGTTGCTCGAGCTTTGATTTTGGGGGATGAAACGAAAGCAGGAAGACGGTGAAAAACTTCACCTGCATGTAATGGTGAAGATTTTCTCGATAATGCGGAACAATTCCGACAATATATCTGGTACAGTGAATTTCCATGGACAAGTAACCAAGTAAGGTGCACCAATATGGAGAATCTTCACCGCTGTCCCTTGCAGACGGCGCCGCCCTGTTCTCCCGGCCGGCTCCCCAAAGGGCGACTCCCCATGCAGACCCACTCGCGCAAAACAAACTTTGCCGCTCTTAGTTGCCGCCCTTATCACGGGGCTTTTATCGATACGCTGCACGCCTGGCGGGGCTGGCGGGCCTGGCGGTGGCGGGGCTGGCGGGGCTGGCGGGGCTGGCGGGGCTGGCGGGGCTGGCGGTGGCGGGGCGTGTGGAGCCACTCCGCGAGCACAGAGTGTAAACGCGTTAATCTGGCTGGGCAGTATAGTGGAATCGCGGCGGCTTGCTTCGCCAAGCCGCTCGGAAGGAGCGTGCAGCAGCAGGGCAGAGCGACGAAGCTCTTCCGTCATGAGACGACCGTCGCGCAGTGGGTCAGAAGACCGTTGAGGCGGCCAAATTTCTAGACGCGTTTTGAGCTCCAGAGTCGTTAAATGGAACTCGAACCGAACGTGTGACCCCACCAGTGGATTCCTCGTTCGGAGAGCAATCCATTGGTGAGGTCACACGTTTGATTCGAGTCCCATTTAGCGACTCTGAAGCTCAAAACGCGTCTAGACTTTTGGCCGCCTCAATGGTCTTCTGAGCCACTGTGCGTCGCGCTGGGATAGACGCCGCGCGCTGCTGTTTCACGAAAATGAAGTTGGTATCGTCACAGTGAGGCGCCGCCGACGGTACTCACAGAGGACCCATCACTTTGAGGCCCGTGTTGTTTTGAATGTGGATGCTTTTTGCTTCCAGATGCTGGCGCAGCTGGCGGGCCTGGCCGCCCTGTGGTTCGTCATGTGGCAGGTGTCGGCGCTTTCGGACACGCTCGACATGTGAGTGACATCGTTTGTGTGTGTGACGCGAGGGGGAAGCAACTGGCCAAAAACATGTACACCATGAATAATATTTTTAAAAAATTGGAAAATTTTGAAAATTTTAATTGAAAATTTGAAAATTTTGGAAGGTTTGTTATAAAAAATCACGAGATTGTCTTTCCAGGGCCGACCTGGGAGAACGGTGTGGTTGCGCCCTCGACACAACATCACATGGTACAAACACAAACATAGGCCACTCTCTTTAAAATTTGGTCCCTACAAACCCCTACAAATTTGGTGCTTCAAAACCACAGCAATGCGCGTTCACCATCATGTGCCGTGGTGGCTGGAGGTGTCGACGCGTCGGTTTCCCGGTACGACGATCGGCGGTTCAAATCTTGTAACTTCACAACTTTTTTCTCTGACCGCTGCTCATTGTCACGTCAAGAACCCGCTTCAATCGGCATCAGACATGAACCGTGGTGGCTGAAGGCGTTAAGGCGTCCGACCCCGACCTCAAAGGTCGGGGATCGAATCCTAGTAATTCCTTTCATTTTTCGACTGGCTTCCTCCCACTGCGACTCAAACCCGTCGTCCAACACTCGGCAGACGTGCAAGTCAGGGTGGTGTAGTGGTCTAGGCTCAATCCAGGCCATTACACCCGGGTGTCTAAAAAGCAGTCCGCTTCGGCGGATTGGCCTCGGCACTGGTTCGATCCCCGATCGAGCCAGCCACTCGAAATTGGTCGCGAGTGGGTCCATTCCGATTCGTCGGATGGAGTTGATAAGTCCTTTGAAGCTGGCCCACTGACTGCATGTTCGGGTCTGGGAGCGCCGGACAGCGGGTGTACCATTTGGGTACCGACCAGCCTGCGCAAACAAAAGCTCCCAAAACTACTCTCTCTCTTTCTTTCTTTCTCTGTCTCTCTATCGTCTCTGCCTTACTCTACTCTGCCCATGTTTGAGGCGTGTCGGCGTCCTCGGGTCCTACTGGGTCCCCCGGCGTACGATATCGAAGTCGCTGGATCGGATTAACCCCAGTTACCTGATAGCACCGGTTCCCATCCCGAACACCGAAGTAAAGCAGGAGGCCTCCCCATTAAGACTGGGGAGGGGGTGTAGAGTTCCATTTTTTTAAATTTATTTTTAGTTAAACACGATCAGCAGCCCGGGTACACCGTCCCCCACATCCAAACAACAAAAATGTCAAAAAATTCACAAAATTTTAAGAAATTTTCTAAAACGTACACAAAAATTTTGAGTTGTGACGTATGTTTGAGGCGTTTAGCATTGATTCGCCGGAAGCACGATACAACAGCAGTTAATCCCCACGCCGCGATAAACATTCCGGGAAGCCGATTTGGCGCACCTCATTAACCACGTCCCCGGACCGGGGTGTAGGTTAAAAGGCCGATAATATGCACTTGTGCCGCAGTGGAGGTGGGAGGGAATGGATTGGCTCCAGCCGCCCGGAAGCAATTTGGCGGCCAGGCAGGCAGGCAGGCAGGCTCATCGGCCGGGGGGTTAATTCGCACGCCGAATAACCCCTTGAAAAGCTAACCTGATTCGCCGCGAGCCTCATTCCATTAGCGATGATTGTTTGGCTTATCGGGCCGAGCTTTGCAGAAGTAGTGGCAGCAGTGTGACGAGGAGGGTGGGCCGTGAGCAGGCGTCGCCTCTTGCGCCGCTCACCTCCCTCCGGTCCGTAACGAAGGATGCCGCGTCTGCTGCTGAGACTGATCCGCGCCGCGAACACAGCTATCTCTCTCTCACGGATGACGGGACCGCCATTTTGTTTACGACGCGTGGCGGCGCGAGGCCCAGGATGGCCGTGGATTACTGCTCCGTCACCCTCTCCCGCTCTCATAGCCCCGCCGACCAAGGTTTTTTGCGCGCGCCAAGAGTCTCACCTTGCTTTCGATCTGTTACAGTTTCGACGACGGCAAGTCGGACAAAGAAATTCTGGACAATCTGCTGACCAACACTCGCTACGATAAGAGACTGCTGCCGCCGGTGTCGGGTAAGTCTTGCCATCGCTGCTCTCTCTCTCTCTCTCTCTCTCTCTCTCTCTCTCTCTCTCTCTCTCTCTCTCTCTCTCTCTCTCTCTCTCTCTCTCTCTCTCTCTCTCTCTCTCTCTCTCTCTCTCTCTCTCTCGGACGGCCCATAATCGTTGCGAGAGATGGCACTCCTCGATCTGCCTGCTGGCGCAAACACAAGGCCTGCCCTATTTTCCATGGGCCGCGGCGAGAAGCTGAAAGGGGCGAGCAGTCAGTCGGGCAAATTGGCAAACCGGTGGAAGCAAGGGACCACGGGCCGGGCGTGTCTCCGGCTGGCTTGGTGTGTGGCCAGCCTCCCCGAGCACCTGAGCGGGTGGACCAGTTGACCTCCGTCGCAGTTGACTTGATTCCATGCTCCCGGTCACTTTTGGCGACGAGAATACTGGTCTCGTTCTCAGCTGCGACGCGCAGCGCGGAAGCCGTCCGCCGACTCTGGGTAGCCAGTGTTGCCGGATCGTGCGTGACCGGCACCTGATCGGCAGCGAGCGAGGGCGCCACACCGCTTCGTTCCGGATTCGTGTTGTTTCGTGTTTGTTTGGGTGCGTGGCGGCGGCGGCCGCTTGCGGCCGGGTGAAGTGGGAGTGGGGGTAGCGCCGCCGTCGAGGCGGCCAGGCAAGCTGGCAGACAGGCCAGCGGCCGGGTGGAGTGGGGGTTGCGCCGATGTCGAGGCGGCGGGTCAGGCACGCTGGCAGACAGGCAAGCGGCCGGGTGGAGTGGGGGCAGCACCGATGTCGAGGCGGCGGGCCAGGGCCAGGCAAGCTGCAAGCTGGGAGACAGCAGAGACAGACAGACGAAATCGACTCCCAGAGTCAGTCTCGTGCTCCGCTCGGCATCGCCGTGACCGCTTGAATGGCCTGAATAATTTGCGCCCACAGACGACATCTTCGATGCTTAATTTAACGCCTCAAAGGCCTGAAGCCCGAAAGGTTTGCGCGTCGCCCCTCGGTGGAGGGGCCGCGGCAGAAGGCTGCAAAGCAGCGGCTGGCCGCTTTCATTATTTACCTGATGCTTATCGCCGGCGTCCGAGGATCCAAGGAGACAGGTGTCATCAGCTAAACGATTAAGGGAGATGTCACAGTGGGCTTAGCTGGGCCGGGCTCCGGGAGAGGGGGGAGAAAGAGAGAGAGAAAGAGAGAGAGAGAGAGAGAGAGAGAGAGAGAGAGAGAGAGAGAGAGAGAGAGAGAGAGAGAGAGAGAGAGAGAGAGAGAGAGAGAGAGAGAGAGAGAGAGAGAGAGAGAGAGAGAGACGATAGGACGGGGCTGATCTTCTGCGGCGGCAAGCGCTTTCCGCCGGGAATCTGAGCCGCTTTCGGGGGGCGGCCGCCTTGTCACGCCATGTCACGGGTCACGGCGTGCTGGGCTGACACGGAGCCCGACACAAAGCGGCGGAGGAAGGATCATCTGCAGCCACGCTCAATAATCGGAACAAGCGGCAGGCAAAAGAACGCGGATGGGGGGGGGGGAGAAACGCGCTTCCAACAGACAAAATTTGCAAAAGTCAGAAGCTGTCTCTTGTGGAGGCGCGCTGCATCGTCATGAACAGCGTCCGGTATTTTCACGCACAGGCTTTTGCGGCCTATTCCGCCGGGCCGATACAACTAAAAAAGGAATCCTTCTGATATATGTGTGGGCGCACCGACGTCGAGTTTTTTTTGCCCTCGTTGGTTTGTGATGTTGAAACGGAGTCGTTTGGACCAGCCACCCACGCGGGCCGCTGAACGGAGAGCCCGCAAACGGCGCGGGTCTTGACGAAAGTGCCTCGCTCCCTCTTCCAGCGCTCCGCCGCTCCGCCCATGCAGCGGAAGGATGTGGTGTCAGCGCGGCCGTGAGCGCGCCATCGCCGCGGAGTGGAGCGCGGAGCTGCTGACCCAGCCTCATCGGTCGCGCCGCCGTGTGTTCTGATGTGGCGCGTGTGTGTTCGCAGGGACCCTGACCGTTAACATGAGTGTGCTGTTGCTCAGCCTCGCTTCGCCCGACGAGAGCAGCCTGGTAAGTGGAGGACAGTGTCACTGTCACGCAGCACGCGACGCAGCACGCGACGCGACGCGCCTATCAGAGCCCTCGGCCTGCCCACTGCACTCCAAAAAAAAAGTCGTGCAACTAGTCATGATGGCCTAGTCCGAACTGATGTGTATCCCCTTTTGTCAAACAATTGTCCAGAACTTGCTCGGGTTTCTTATAGTTTTTGTTTGTTTTTATTGTTTAATTTCTGCTGTTCGATTCCTCGTTTGGAGAGCAATCCATTGGTGGGGTTACACGTTCGATTCGAGTCCCCTTTAGCGACTCTGAACCTCAAAACGTGTTCGGTATTTTGGCCGCCTCGCTACGCGGCGACGGACGCGACGCGGGGGCATTTACGACTGGCTGGGGCGGCGCACAATGGCGTCTGAGGCCGCCGCGCCGCGCCCTTGCGCAACGGGTCGCGCATTGTGCCGCGGCAGTGGCGTGGCGCAGGGGCGCTAAGAACGTCGAGGGAGGCGGCGGGCGTGGCCTGGAGGAGAGCCCGGAGGGCCTGCAGGGCGATCCCTGTGCGCCGTGGCGCTGTCTCCCTCGCACTTCAACTTCTCACAGCAAATTGCCTCCATTTGGAAATGTTACATGTTTCTGTGTTTCTGGAAGCCAAAAGGCAGCGGGCTACAACAGCGAATGACAATGGCAGTCCTTCCTCATTCTATCATCCAGAAGCACTGGGCGTGGCGTGGCGCAGCGCGGCTCCCAAAATGAATAAACGATGAAAACTTGTTCGTCATCCACTCCGTGACTCCGCGGATCCACTCCGCTTACAGCTTGCAGCACTCCGTCTAGGGAAGCCACGGCGAGGTGTGGCGAGGTGGGGCGAGGTGGGGCGAGGTGGGGCGAGGTGGGGCGAGGTGGGGCGAGGTGGGGCGAGGTGGGGCGAGGCGCGGCCGCGGCAGGGGGCGGATGAAATATGGAGGCAGAGCGGCACTAGCTGCAGTGCCGGCTAGGCTCGCGCACTGTCCATGCTGCAGGAGTGGTAAACTAAAATAATCCTTGCCAAAATTTGGGTGATAAAGCCTTCCGCGTCCAAAAAATTCTGCGAGTGTAGGCGTACTCATTGCATTGCTATCTCCGTTCCCACTAATCCCAGCACCGGGTGCGAGTTTGCCTCACCGCCCGCGGACTTGCGGACGCCACCCAGAGGCCGGCTTAAAAAGTTATCCCGCAGACCAAAGCTCGCCCACTGGGGTCCTGGACGTTGGTCCTGGACGGGGTCCTCGACGGGCAAGCCGCAGAGCCGCAGACGATGAGATGGCGCGACGCGTGCGGCCTCAGGGACGCTGACTGCCCGTGGACAGCAACCCGAAAACAGCTGCTTTCCAAGCGCACTGACTATGCAAAAAAAAAATATTAAAAAAATTATTATTCTCACTTTTCCTCAAAGAATTTTTCTTTGCTCTTTTTTTCGTTGTTGTGGAAAGCGGCATGATACGCGTGCAACCGAACGGCAAATTCTCATGGTATGAAGTTGAGAGTGGCCCCCTCGCGGCCGCGCAGCGTTTCTTGCGGCCCTATTCTTCTCTCCGAAGGGGAAAGCAGAATCATCAGCGGACCATGGCCTCCTCCCCGCCGGCCGGCCGGCCGCGCTAAAAAGAAGGCCAATTCATTTACAAGCCGCACGCACGACGTGGCACGGCGCGGCACGGCGCGGCACGGCGCGGCCGGGGGCAAGAAGGGAGGGAATGCCTGCTGTATGGCCACTCGAGGCGAGTTCGTTTGTTGTTGCGAGGGCGTGGCGTGACGTGGCGCGGCCTTGCTCGCCGGTAAGACCTTCTCCCCCCCCCCCCTTTTCTCTCTTTACAAATGAGGGGCGTCTTCCCCTCCATTCGTCTTGTGTGCGCCTTGCCTCGATTTGCGGCGCACGCAGCTGCTGCTGTGGTTCATCAAACGAGCAGGGCTTCCATGGCCACTCGCAACAATACCAAAAAAAAAAAAAAATTGAAAAAACTGTGCAAATTTATTTGTTGTCGATTTTCTTTACTCTTTATTCGGCACACTGCAAAGATATCGCAGAGTTGTGTCTTTCCGTCTGGTGGTAAAGGCGGCGTTTGGCGGTTAAAGTGTGTTTTTCGGTTTTGTTTGTTGTGTTTTTTTCCGCTACGGGATCCCCCTGCTCTGTGTTGGTGTAAATAAACAGTGGCCGCTGGGTTGCCATTCCGCCCCTTCCTGCTGTGCCCCCTACTTTCTGTTGGCAGCTGCGCGTCACAGGGGAGGGGAGGGGCACTTCCTACTGTCCGTTTAATTCCATCTCCGCTCCCCTCACTCGCGGAGGCACTGGCACTGAGACACCGTCACGACGCACGGAACTAACTAGTCTTGGCCAAACAAAACACTTTCTCAATATGCACCTTTAACCCTTGTTTGCACTCGCGGTCAAATGCGGTCTATACCAAAAAAAATCGCACCAAAAAAAAAAAAAAATTGTACTGTCGAGAAACGCCTCTTGTTACCACAGGCACAACATATCGAATTTCGGCGGGACCTAATTTTCACTCATCTGGCCACACAGGCACCGTCCGTGCGGCAGCAACCCGTCCCAGACCCCGCTCTCTGCACGGTGGCATGGTGGCGCCCCGTCGCGCGCTATAAAATAGTAAACAATAATTCTCCCCCTCCTACACCGCCCCTGTTCTCTTTCCTGCTACACCCCGGGTCAAGTGCAGGCTAACGCGAGCACGGCGCTCGAAGCTATCGGGAAAGGGATTTGTCCCCCTCGCTTTGTTGATTTTGTTGTTTCCATATTGATTGTGCGATCGGCTCTGAGCTCGCACCTGCTTGCCGCCCTCCCCCACCCCTTTTGCCTCGATGCAGCTGGAACGGCAGCGCCATCGAGGCGCGCGGACTTTTGGTGAATGCCGCTTTGACCACCACCGGGTTTCCGGTTCCGACCTCTCATGTCGCTCGCTCCCCTCGTTTTGCCTCCTTCAAAAGTCAACGTTCCCGAGTGAGGGTGGTGGCCGAGCGTGGCCGAACCGGTCCAACCTGACCGACCTGGCACCGAACGTGAACGACTGTGGGCAAAGCTACGAGCGTGATCAAATGGGGAAGCCCATCACCGATGGCCTCGTTTAACGGCTCTCCTATCGCGGCGGTAAAAGTGACATGAACGCACTGGTGCCTCGCTGCGCTCTGCTGGCGCCCGCCCCGCCCCGCCCCGCCCCGCCCCGCCCCGCCCCACCCCGTCCGCTGCGCGCCACCAGCCACGGACTCGGCTTTTGATTTGCTGGCGTGTGCTTTCAGAAATACGAGGTGGAGTTCCTGCTGCAGCAGCAGTGGCTGGACCCGCGGCTGCAGTACTCGAACAACAGCCGCTACGACTTCCTGAACGCCATCCACCACCACAGCGACCTCTGGCTGCCCGACACGTACTTCATCATGCACGGCGACTTCAAGGACCCGCTCATCCCCGTGCACTTCGCGCTGCGCATCTTCCGCAACGGCACCGTCAACTACCTCATGCGGTAATAACCCTCCTCGCGCCTTCTTGCTCTACTATTCACAGAAAACGCGTGTCTGAGTGTGTTCCGTCCCGCAGGAGACACCTCATCCTGTCCTGTCAAGGACACATCGCCACCTTCCCGTTCGACGACCCGCAGTGCTCATTCGCCATGGAGAGTAGTAAGTAGTCCTTGACTAGTCCTTGAAAATTCACAAAATGTTTTTTAAAAAATCTGCAAGAAAATTTGCGTTAATTCTACAAGAAAATCTAAATTATTCCAATTAAAGACCGAACTATTCGCTACGGATTTTAACACCAACAGTGTGGCTGTTTCCTTGGGACTCGAACCGAACGTGAGACCCCACCAATGGATTGCTCTCCGAACGAGGAATCTATTGGTCGGGTCACACGTTCGATTCGAGTCTCATTTAGCGACTCTCGAGCTCAAAACGCGTCTATAATTCTGGCTGCCTCGACGGTCATCTGACCCACTGTGCGCTGCCCTGCCCCGGGGCATGCAGAGGAGGGGGGGGGGGTACTTAGTCGCGGGACGCGTCTAACTGCGTTCATCATGCCTCTGCGTGTGACGTTCCGAGAGTTTCCGTATGTCTGCATGTACCCGCCGTAGCGTGCAGGAGGCAATCAGGGCTTCTGCTCCTCGGAGGGCAGACAGAGGCAGAAAAAATAAACCGAAACAACGAAAAACACACAGCAAACGCGGCGACAGAAGGGGCAAAGATCAAACGGCGAATTTTCCCTCGGTCTCTGCTGCCGGAATAAGGAAGGCCGCGGCGAGTGGCAGCGCGGCCAGGGCGGCCAGGGCGGCCAGGCAGGCAGGCAGGCAGGCGGCCGGCGGCGGTGGCTGATGAGGACCGAGTTGAGGGACGTGCGGCGCGGCGCCGAGGACGCCGAGGACGCGGGGCTGCGCGGCCCGGCGTTGGGGACGCTGATGAAAAGGCGAGGACTTTTGGATTGCCGAGGGAGGGTTCCGGCCCGGCGCCGGGGGCAGCGGGCCAGGCGGGGCGCACCGGGCCGTGGCGGGGGGTCGGCCTGGGCGGCGGTCATCTTCAAGCCCGCCCACCACCTGTCAGGAATGTCCGGGCGGGAGCTGCCTCGAAATAGAAGCAAAATTGGGGGGGGGGAGGGATACGGTCGGCGTGACATGTGCCAACGTGGCCAACCAAGGCCCGCCGGCCCGGCCGGCCCGGCCCGGCCATGCAGCCGCCAATCAATACGGACACGGCCTCCAAGCTCAAAATAGACATATTTTACTTCTTACCTCCAAGAAATAGGTAGTCAAAAAAATAGGGAAATTGGCGGTTCCGAACCCGGGCACGTGTGCCATGTTATTTCCAAGTGATTCCCAGTTGCTTGCCGGTGCCGCTGACTGTGTTGTTGTCGCTCCTTGTTGCAGTCTCCTACGAGCAGAACCAAATCCGTTACGTGTGGAAGAACGACGAGGACACGCTGCGCACATCGCCCTCGCTCACGTCGCTCAACGCCTACCTCATCAAGAACTCGACCATCCCCTGCCCGACCAAGGCCAGCTGGAGGGGTGAGTCGCGGCGTCGCTGTCGCCCCGGTCGCCGTCGCGCAAGTTGCAGTTGTTCCCCGCCTCACGCCGCGCTGTCTTTCGAGAAGCCCTAGATTGCATTACGGAGGCAAACAAGTTTCCTTACAATGAGATTACCTACGCTACTTACCCTGCGAGTTGGTGTCGCCGCGGCGGCAAGGACACGCGGCGGCGCCACACGGAGAGCGTCGTCTCGTCGCCCAGTCGCACTGCTGCCCGGTGCGAGCGGGTGCGAGAGAGACAGGGCGAGGAAACAATTCTTCGGAATCGGTCGGCAGACGGCGGGCGCCAAGTTGAGCGCCTCTACGTCCATCCAGCCCGTCCTGCGGACAGGGGTCCGTAACTTAACAAATAATGATTTCAACATTTTGCACATTTTTGAGCACATCTCGAAAACGGTGAGGGTAAAATTGATGTGACTAGGTTCTCCACGATGGACCTAGGTTATTTTTGTTAACATATGACTGGAAACGACCAGACGTCTCCTTCTGGTCGAAAATAATTAATGGTAAAAATAACTTTTAACATTTAATTATTTGCAACTTAAAGTATTTTCGTCCAGAAGGAGGCGTCTGGCCGTTTCGAGCCATAGGTTAACAAAAAATACCCAGGTCAAGACCTTCGTGAAGACCTTCGTCACATCATTTTTGCTCTCGCCGTTTTCGTGATATGCTCGAAAATTTGCAAAATATTATTTGTTAAGTTACGGACCCCTGCCTGCGGATTGCCCGCCGTTGGCCGTTCCCGGGCCGCCCGGCAGCAGCGCGGCAGGCAAGCGCCGTGACGGTAGGCAGCCTGCCCTCGGCGCCGCAGCGCTGTGCTCGCGCTGCCTACCGCCACGGCGCCCTGCCGCGCCACACGTCCAAATTGTGCCTCTTATCGTGGCGACGTATCGCGTCCCTGCGTCGGCGTCCGTCTGTGTGCGTCGGTGTGTGCGTCTGTGTGCGTCGGTGTGTGCGTCTGTGAGCGTCGGTGTGTGCGTCTGTGAGCGTCGGTGTGTGCGTCTGTGAGCGTCGGTGTGTGCGTCTGTGTGCGTCGGTGTGTGCCGCGGCGCGACAGCCATTCAGCGAACGCCGCTGGAAACTCGGTCCGACAACGTCGAGCGAGCTTGCCGTACCTGCGCGGCGATGCGATCTGTCAGGTAAAATTGCCAGCCGTCGTTGGCAATTAGTGTTGGCAGAGAACGACGCGTCTGGGGTGCGGCGGTGGGCGCGCGTCTTCATTGTCCCACTGTGTCGTCGTCGATAATGTCAGCGCGTTCCCGTTCGACCAGAGAAGCACACTGTTCAAGGGTAGTGAAATAACGCGAGCCACGCTCCTCCACCCGGCACAGTGAGTCGGGACCGTTGAGGCGGCCAAAATTCTAGACGCGTTATGCGCTCCAGAGTCCCATTTAGCGACTCTGGAGCTCAAAACGTGTCCGGGATTTTGGCCGCCTCGACGGTCTTCTGACCCACTGTGCGAGTGCCACGACAACCCTTCCGGCTCGGGCCACGCGTGTTGCTCGCGGCGCGCGCAGCCATTTTCCGGCATGCTTTCCGCCCTTATTGAATCTCGACAGGCCGGGCGAGGCGAGGCCGGCTGGTTTACTGGCACGCTTTACTGCCGAGGCCGAGCGGGCAGCACTGCAAAAGCTGCGTAGCGGCGACTTTGTCGGCAGTGTCCCTCCCTGCCGGCCGCCGGCCTGGCCGAGGCCTAGCGTGCCTGGGGCATGCCGACGCTGTATTGTGATGGCCTTTAAGGGCCATTTCGACGTGGCGCCATTGGAAGGCGAAGCGAGCGAAGCGAAGGCATTGAGACGACGACGCATGCATAAACAGCAGTGCCGAGCCGAGCCGAGCCGAGCGGGGCCCACCCGAGCCGGACCCTCGGCTGCCGTTCGGGGATCAACCCTAGGCTGCCCCAAACTGGCCCCCTTCAGTGATGTGCTCACTTTGTTGGGATAAGAAAATTGCGAGAAATCGCTCTCTAGCGCTCCCCCTTCGTGCGTCCCCGCAGCTGGGTCGCCGTGCCCCGCCCCGCCCCGCCCCGCCCCGGCCGCGCCGTCTGTTTTTCCCGCGGAAGTGGTGGGCTAGGCGCGGTCCGGAACGAACGGAGCCGGGCGGGTAAACGGGTAAACGGATTACGGGCGTGTGCCGCGCTGCCGCTGTGCTGCCGGTGTTGGCCGCGAGTTGCTCGATGGCACGCGGCGCTCCCGACAAGAAGTCGCATAATTTTATTGCGCATCTTTCTGTCCCTCGTGGACGATTTACGCGCAGCGCCGCGGCGCCGCCCTGTTGAATTCGCACCCTGCAAGACGCGGCGCGCGGTCAACCTTTTACGGAATCTCTTTCTTTCTCTCCCTCACCCGGCCGTCTGGTTACAGGGAACTACAGCTGCCTCAAGGTGGACCTCATCTTCACGAGGGACCGCGCCTTCTACTTCACCACGGTGTTCATCCCAGGCATCATCCTGGTCACCAGCTCCTTCATCACCTTCTGGCTAGAGTGGAACGCAGTGCCAGCCCGCGTCATGATTGGTGAGGCAACGGTCGGGCGGCGCAGTGGCCGAGCGCGGAGGGGTGCTGATCGTCAACCCTAGGGTCTGGGGTTCGAATCCCCAAGCATGATGTTTACCATTTTTATTCCGAGCTCGCGTTGTTTAACTTATTTCCGTGATCAAACTCGGAGGTCGCGAGAAATCCGATGGGCGGTAGGGGTGACCTCCGTCACGATTTCGTTGATTTTAAAAAGGTGTCACTACACACACCTTCAAAAAAAAAAAAAAAAAAAAAAAAGCAGGGCAAAAGCGTATTTTATTTTTGTTTCGAGCAGAACAGCATGCCCGGCTGCGCCCTGTGGTCGCCACCCAGTGCATGATGCGTGTGTGTGTGTGTGTGTGTTCCCGCAGGCGTGACAACAATGCTCAACTTTTTCACCACGTCCAACGGCTTCCGCTCCACGCTGCCCGTCGTGTCCAACCTGACGGCCATGAACGTGTGGGACGGCGTGTGCATGTGCTTCATCTACGCGTCGCTCCTCGAGTTCGTGGCCGTCAACTACGTGGGCCGGAAGCGGCCGCTGCACAACGTGGTGTACCGGCCGGGCGAGAACCCCGTCACGCAGGTAAGCCGTCGGCCGCGCGGTGTCGCCGGGTCCGACACGAGATTCCTCGCTCTCCTTTTGTTCCAATCGCACTCCCCACTCCCATCCTGCAGAACGCCGCGGAGACAAAACGGCCGAACCGGGGGGCCGCCGCGCCGCCGCGCCGCCGCGTCGGGGGACGTTCCCATGCCGTCGGCCCATTTCCGTGACGTTGCGGCTCTTTAGCGAGTCAATCATTCTCATGATTTCCCACTGGCGCGGGGGGGGGGGGGGCGGGGGCGGGCACGACGTGTGCGCCAACTCTTCATTTTTTTGTAACATACACGTATTTTTCTTTAGTCTCTCGCCCTTTTCGCGGTATCTGCGCCAACATGTACAAAGCTTGAGGTGTTCGCACCGCGGCTGGCGCGCTGCACGCTGCTCTCGGCCGCCTTGGCCGCCGCCTTGGCCGCCGCCTTGGCCTTGGCGGCGTCGGTGGCGCGCCCTGGCGGTCGGCTCGTCCACTGCCGTTGCTGCCGGCGATGGCGGCTGGGGCTGCGGCCGCTGGAATATTTGGGGGCAGATCTTTGTTTTCCTTCCTTCATTTTATGTTTCTGTAACAAAAACTTGGATGTTGTTTTTTTTTTTGTCGGCCGCTAAGGCGCGTCACGCCGTGCGTGGGTCGGGAGCTGCGAGCGGCTCGTCGGCGGAGAATGCGGTTAGCCTCACACTTCACCTTTTTCTTTACTATACTATTGATTTAGGTACATTTGGTCGGCGGCTTCCTCCGCTAGGGACTGGCTGCGCTGCGCATGGTGGCATGAGCATCGCACTTTGTCTAGTGTCTATGATTAGTTGTTATCTCTAGACCTTTATCTCTCTATTTCTTTTCCGTCTCACTCTATTTTTGTACGGGCTGCCCCCGGCCCGCGCCGCGTACGGTCACTGACTGCGTCGTTTCCGACAATTTTTCTCTCTGTACTCTCGCCGGCTCGTGTTTTGAGTAGCAGCCACTGCTTTCGGTGAGTGTAGTCCGGCTGTTGGGCCTGGTGCCGCAGCGTGCCGCCGTCGGCTAGGGGATGAAATGACCGCGGGATTCCAAATCAAAATCACTCTCCGACGTCAGTGTGTCGAATTGGACGTGCCATGCCACGGCGGCTTCGGGTGCGCGACGTCGCCAAGCGCCCTCGTTCGGGGAGTGGTGACACCAGGAACCAAACTCTGTGCACCTTTCCCGTTTTCTTCTTTCCGTCTTTGAGAGTGGCCTCTTTAGATCCTCTTTGGTTTGATTTAGTGATTTGAAGTTCCTTGAAGCAGGAAAGCAGCACTGTGTGCCGTGTGTGCATGTCATCGTGTTTCAAGGTGAGCTCACCGAGTGGCAACCCCTCCCGCACTAACCTCCTGTAGTGCTGCTAACACGTCGGTGTTGCGGACGGGGGCAGACGGGCCAGCCTCACCATCCCTCTCTCGCCACACCGCTCGCTGTTCTAGCGGTTCCAACCCAAACTGGCCTGAACGGGCCTCAAGTCGCGAAACAGCGCGGGTGGAAACATCCCGCATCCCGCACCGCTCCGTAAAAAGATAAACTTAAAAAAAAAAAAAAAAAAAAAAATTGCTGGTGTTTGAAGAAAAGCAGCAGGGTCAAAGGTGCGCGGTTCATCTCACCCTCCGGACACCGTCGACGGCGTTGACGGCGTGGTCCCGTCCCGGGTACGCCGTCGTTCCCTAGGTCGCGTAGGGCTGGCTGGCTGCGCGCCGCTGCCCGCCGCCGCCCGGCAGTCCGCCCTCTCCGCTCTCCTTGTTCTGTGTGTGTTCCAGCGCCTCCCGGCTGTTCTCAGCAGAATAGGCATGATCATGGCTACACCTTTGGTAAGACTGTCTGCTTGGCTGCGGCGCATGCCTGGCCTGCCTGGCCCGCCTCCTCCACTTGGCTTCGCTAAACCCGACCCCGGAACGGAAAGACGGCTGGTCTTTGCATGCGACTGCCTGAATAAATATTGAAAGAAAAAAAAATCTGCACCGCCGCCTCGCCTCCCCCCGCGCGCGTAGTGCGCAGCACGCCGCCAGAGGGCCTCGGGGCGCCTCGACGGCCTCGTCGGCAGGTTGGCTTTTCCTATCCGGCGGCGCCGAGTACCGCATCTGCTGCCTTTCGCAGGACCGGCAGGGCGATCCAGAATCACGGGAAGGGGCGAGCGATTCGCACCGGCAGGGCTTTGTTTGCTTTGTTTCCGTCTTCGTTTTTCTTGCGCGGCATCCCCTGTTTTTCTCTCTCTCTGTCCTGTCTTTTTCCTCGGGGATGCCGCACGGAATGCAAATGATGGCGGGCGGGCTTCTGATTGGCTGGGAGCGTCAACGACGTCTCATCGACGCTGATTTCGGGCCGCGGCCTTCCCTTTGTGTTCGCGGCCATTCGCGGGGAGTGTGTTGCCCCCTCCCCTCTGTTTTCCATCACGACCCGGAGTAGGCGGGAAATGCGAAAACAGGCGGGCCAACAACGACCACCCAGTCCGACGCAGAGTTCCCCCCAAGGACCGCGGACCGAGGGCCAGGGCCTCCCGCTGCCGTCCCTTAAGATCCCCCCGCGCCTCTCAAGGCCCCACGGCACGGCCCGCAGGCCTAAGCTGATGTGACTTTCCGTCCTCGCTGCCCTAGTTTCGCCCTCCAATTCCCCGCCAATGCATCGCTTGCAAACTTTGTCGGACTCTTAAAAGACCCCTGCCCCCACCCCTCCCGCCGTCCCTCATGGTTGTCACTTCCAGGCCCGAATCTTGGCCCCATCAGCATTTGGAAACGTTCTCGGCCGGCCGGGGTCGGTCTGTGGCCTTTTCGCCTTAAGTGGCTCCGACAATCAAATTGCGAGCCGACATTGCCATTCAGGGAGACGCGTCTTCACACACTTCTCTCTCCACTACTTGAGTTTCCGCTCGGCCAGCCGGCGTGGGCACCACTCACAATGGCCTCATCGAAACATTTTATCCTCCTTGCCGGCATTTGCATGCGTTTGTCTGTGTGTGGGGGGAGGGGGGGAGTGCAGCCATGCGGCCCCCGGCGGGGCCTCTGAGGGGGGGGGCGAAACTTGGAGCGGGGCGCGGGAGTAGAGCGGACGGACACTCTGACACTGACTGGCCCCGTGAGTGTGAATGAGGTTCTGGGAGGGCGGGTGACGTGCAGTAGATGGCAGCGCGTTCGCCCCGGCAGCACCGAATCGCACCGACCTGCGTTTTACAAGGTTACTACCACCACCCCCTTGGCCGGCGCGGTAACGCTATTTCCTTCCTCGCGCACCTCGCCCTTCCCGGCGGCCTTCCCATCTGCATCTCGACGGCCGGCAGCAGCGGCCGAGGCTGCTTCCCAACAGCCAGGATGAAGCGGGACTGTTGTGCCTTTGGCGGTGCCGACTGCTTGATGGCACGGCGAGACGCGTGCGCGGCCTGCCAAGCTCAGTAAACGCCTGCCGCTCTCGCTGCTTTCATTCCTGATTACAAAAGGCTTTTCTCTTCCCCTGCGCGCGGCGGGCGTCCCTCCCACTGCCTCCCCCTTCCCCCGCCTCGCGGCCCCGTCCCCAAGGCCCGTCCTCGCCCGCGATGCCCGCGGTACCTGCTGAGTCCTCGCCCTCGCCGTCCTTTTTGGAGAAGGTGTGTCGCCGTCATCCCAGTGGAACGGGCACGCCGAGCCCCGCCGGGCCCCGCCGGGCCCCGCCGGCCTTGGGGCGGACCCGTCGTCGCGCCCAACGCCTCGGAGACGGCGGCGGCGATACGGCGCCGCGACGCCGCCGGGGTTGCGCCCGTGTGGCGGCTGTGGCGGGCCGTAGCGGAGGTTTTTTTGTTGTTGTTGTTGTTGTTGTTGTTGTTTTGGCCCCCTTATAGATGCATGCTCTTGAGAGACACAGTATGTCGCCCTGTTTCCAGACTTTCAATTCCTCTATTCGTCGCAGTCGCCAGTCCTGGGTCGGTCGGAGGGTGAGTACGTCCGGGGCTTTCCGGGACGGCGTGGACTCTGCATTAACCCGTTTTAGTGTGACGTAACCCCAGTAACACGCGCCCCTTAGCCGCCCCTCCCCACCCGCCCCTGCTAGCTGCTGCTAGCCCCCTCCCCTGCTGGCCTCCCGCCCTCCCCGCCCCTGGCCGTTGCTCCTTCGGTCGGGCCTGCGCCTGTCGTCGGCTGGGTAGGCAACCCATCGGACAGCGCTGGCGTGGGGGCGCGCTTCGTCGCCGCCGCCGCGCTCTCCTCCTCCTCCTCATTTAGGCTCTCTGGCTCGACGGCGGCGAGCGCGGCAAGGGTGGTATAGCAACAACAGCTTCCTGAGGCTTGAGTCTGGCTACCCGCTCCGCTTCGGCTGGCCGGCCTGGGGACCGGGCGGGCCGGGCCAAGGCCGGGCCTAGGCCGGGCCCCACGCAGGGCCGGGCCCCACTCCATGGCCCCACGCAGAGCCGGGCCCCACGCAGCCACTGACCACCACGCAGTCCGAACGGCCGGGCGGCGGCGTCGCGCCGGCGTCGCGGCGCCGGTCGGCTTCTGCACCGGGTGCATGGTATCCTCTGTTTCAACTCGCACATAGGGGGCATCATAGTGCCTGCGACACTAAACCAATCAACAGATAACCGTTGTTGTTTTTATTTTTTTTTAGCTACTACAATCATTATCTATGAGCACAGAACTAATCTGAAGTTATTGTAGACTTGTAAATACTACTTATTAGCTTTCCTTTTTTAAGAAGTTATAAATAATGTCAGTAATGTTTTTGCTTAGTCGATCTATGACATAGTGAGTTGGTCTTTTTCTAACGTAGATAAGAAACGAGTTTTGTGCGAGTGCACATAATTTATCATAGCCTCGGCCGTAACTGCTTAAAAACTAATTTCAGAGCGACGATATTTTTTTAGGTGATTTTCAGCTAGAGTAGCTTTAAACACACTAAATGAGCAAAAACTATTTTTACGGCTTCAACTATTTACAACAGAAAAAGTACAACGCAAGCAGAGACTTGGTTACTGCAGAGCCTCAAGTCTCATCTGTTGTACATTTCTTTTTGGTTCTCTTTGACAAACGAAGTTATTCAAATTTAACAGTAAAAATATTCCCGGACATTATTCTTGTAAAGGATTAAGAATGGCAAACGCCTTCCTGGACGTTGTTCATTTCTTTGAATAAGAGTGGTTTCGTTGGCGACCGGCGGTATTTACGAAGCCCTAAATGATATGCACCTCATTTGTTTTCTTCTCTTTTTTTCTGATAAAAACATTGAGCCAACTTCTTTGTTGAATATCCGGCCGAGTCCTCACCCTACCTTTGCTGTTGCAGGGCGACAAGAAGGAGGGCTCCACGGCGCCGAGCGAGATCGTCTCGTGCACCAACTGCGGCCCCAACCCCTGCACTCACCCCGCCAACAACGGCTGCGTCACGGAGGTAAGCCAGTCTCTGGCGCACCGCACTGCGCATACCACTCAACTTGTTTGTGTTGTTGGCAGGTCCGCAAGCGCGAGCCGCCGCACCCGATCCGCGTGGCCAAGACCATCGACGTGATAGCGCGCATCACCTTCCCCGCGTCCTACGCCATGTTCCTCGTCTTCTTCTTCTACTACTATCCGAACCCGGGCAGCGACTGAGGAGCAGCCCGCTGCCGAATGAGCTGTGACAAGCACAACCACAGTGTGTGTGAGTGCGTGTGTGTGTGTGAGAATGAGTGTGTGTGTGTTTGAGACCGTTCCGACGCGACGACGCCAGCGACGACGCGGAGGGCGTCCCCGGCAGGACACCGAGACCTGCGTCTCCGAGGCCGCCGAGGACGCCGTCGACCTCCGGCGCCCTCCTCCAGCGCACCACGGCGCTGGCGGTCGCGGGGAGCCAGGCTGTGCAGCGTGCGTGCACCCAACCAGTACCAACTAACCGCTGACTACACTGCCCCTGGCTGACCGAGGCTGGAGACTCCAGTTTGGAGCCCAGCCGCTGGACCAGGGCTGAATGTGCGAGCCCGTTGCCTATTCGGAGCCGCACAGTGTTGTACCAGACGAACATTCGCACTTAAGATGTGTTTAGGGTGTCGTGACTCTCCTTGCAAACTCTCTTGCTGCAAAGGCTAATGCTGGTGTTGGATTCAGTTCTGGTCCACGTGTTTAGTTGTTGTGTTTCACTTTTAAAAGTAAACTAGTCAACATCTAGTCAAGTTTGTTCTATATGCGCGCTAGAAGCCAGGATGCTGATATTTCAAGTTGCCATTTGTTGGACCAGTGCTCAACGTTCATTTCCCGCCGGAAGAAGACAAAGTTGCGCTGTTGGTCTAAAGCCCATCTTTGTGTACTCCTTTACTTTGTTCCGAAACGCATTACGCGCCCCTCGTTTCCTTAAAAGATAGAGGCTCCCCCAGTCCCTTCCAAATCCTGTCCCTTTTCCCGTAGAAACTTTATGATAGTAATGGACCAAAAAACAACTTTTGCTTTTAACATCAAGGAGTGGTTATTTTCTTCTCCCAGATTATTAATTATGTATTGACAAACATATTGTTAAGGGGATAATTTATTCGAAAGAAAGTTGGTATTTATTATTATTATTATTATTATTATTATTATTATTATTATTATTATTATTATTATTATTATTATTATTATTATTATTATTATTATTATTATTATAGATCGGTTTTCTTATTGCCTGTCGATCAGGTTTTTTTTACTATGTAGTTACGAGTACGATTTTACTCTCTATAGCTATGAAGCACATCGTTTTATGTACAATTTCTGCGTTAGTAACAAGTATTATTGGTCTTTATTGTTACTCATCATGATTGGAAATTTAGGAAGCTCAACCTTTGCCCACGTTTTGTTTTCTTAAGTGATGTTTGAATGCACTAGTTTCGCCATGCCGTACTACTAGACTGTTTAAAATTGGTAGTTTTTTATTACCCGGGAAAAATAAAGTCCAAACCGTTTAGCATTTTTAATCACGTTTTCAATAATGTGGGGATGGCGCATTACCGCGTGCTTTGCGAGCGCGCTTTCCTCCTCCCGCTTCGCTCCATACGCGCAACGCGTGCAACGTCACCTCGACGGCGTTTTTAACGCTCTCATTTCCTCCCGCGCACTGAAGCCTCGTGGATATCTTCGTTGTGAACTCAAGTCAAGTCTACGTAAAATATTTTGCGTAAGTAACGCGCACTAGTTAGTGCCCGCTGCAATTACGCACTAAATTGTACGCAGAAGTACGTGCGTTATGAGGCGGAAGTCCATAAGGGATGCGTGGATCTGAGAGAACACGCAAGGCCACCGCCCTCTCTACTCATTAAAGGACACCATTAGTCATACGAGGAGTGTTGGCCATATTAGTCGCATTTAAGTCTATTTCTCTAGTCCCTCTCTCCGTCGTTTCGACATACCACTAAGCGCTGTGAAAATGCAATAAATGTGAGTGAGTAGCTTAAGAAAAGGCAGGCTACTTCGGGAACCAATGATCCGTCTTGGCGCCAACAGAACAGGCAGCCGGCTCTCCGTTCCGCGGCGGCGGAAGGCACGGCGGCAGGTTGGCCGCGCCTGGACGGCCCGAAACGCTCTTTGTTTTAGAGTTTGCACACATCGCACTTGAATCGTAATTATTTCAAAAGCTCTCGCAACGTTCTGTCTTTTCTGGGAAGTGCACTTGAGCATTTCATGTTGTATTTTCAAGTAGTCTGTTATTTGTACTATCGATTATTATGATTATTATTATCATAATCATTATGATTATTATTACCGTTTTAAGCAATTACTGTTGTTATATTGTTCTTTTTACTATGATTCTTGTTTGTTTTTACAGGGGAATCGTCATGAAAGATAAATAGTGAGATTATTTCTAATAAGGATATTACGTAAGAAATGTATTGGCATGTTAGTTATTGTTATTACAATTATAGTAAAATTGTTTTTCTTCTTGTTGTGATGTTACGTTTGCCTGAATCTTTGCCGGAGCATAGGTGTGGAGGTGAAGGTAAAGGTTTAAAACAAATAGTATTTAACGTGTTGAGGCCGAAGGGGTCGGCAGCGTGTTGTCTTGGGGCACAATTCGTGTATCTAAGCAGAGCCATTTCCTTAAGTGGAGATATTCAAAGTGATACTTTGCCACTCCCGGTCAAAGTCAATATCTAATGTCCAGTCTAACCGAATTCGAGTAGCAAAATTCATTGTTGGTTCGCGTTTAATTTGAAAAAATAAATAAATAATTGTACGTGTTTGTGTTGTAGGCTCCGTTTGTTTCTTGACGGCTTACTCCGCAGTGTTGCCCGTGGCAAGTCTCGCTTTGGACGTCTCCACTCTAGTCGCACGTAGTTCGTGTTGTTTGTTAAATACCGACCACTTTTAAAATGTTACAATTTTCCCGCACTAAATATTCAATTTTACCAAGGGATTTTTCCTTATTTTAGTACTCCCATGTGATCGATTTTGTTCCGATGTAAGTTGGAGCAAAACCTACGTAGACCTAAGTATTATTTTATTGTCTTTATTTTGTCACCGTCATTCTCATCGTCCCATTCTTATCATTAGTGTTATCATTAGTCATGGGTACTCATCACTCACATGCTATGCCGCTTGCATGTCAGTCATATTTTACATATTGACCATGTAAATACCTATTATTACTACCAGTATAGCAAGCTGTACATAATTTCTTGTATATTTTTCGGAACATGATTTTCAATAAAGGGATGAAGCAGTTCCCATGACGAGATAGACAGGCGTTGTCCTTCTAATGACACACCACCCGGCTCGACATAAAATCCACCAACTTTATTAATAATTTAATCAACGTGTAAACGACTAAGCAATAAATAAAGAACTAAATATCACAATTAGATTTTGTCCTTCTTGGACAAAACAGAAAGACAGACTTCTCCGGGGCTGTGCACTGTCAGAAAAAAAAATATTACGTTTAATCGACTCCAGTTTCCAGAAGCTCCAGATGAGTCAGAATGAGTCAGACTCGCGGTTTCAGTCGATTTGACTTACTTTATTGGGCGTGTGCGCCCCAAGCCCCACGCAGCAAACTGCCAGCAGGCCTGTCTGGGCTTCCGTGCACCTGATGAATTCCCGATGCGGCGCGGCGGCAAGGCACTGGCGGGGGCGTCGCAGAGGCGCTGGATTGAAACCCGCAGGGCAGGGCTGCCATCAGTCCTTGTCACTCCGAGCATTACCGAACAAAACGCGGTGCGGTGCCGCCATCCACCACGCCTCCACAGGTGGCAGCAAACAAGCGCAGCGCTCAGGCAGCCAGGCAGCCAGCCAAGCAGGCAGCCCCGTGCGGCGGCAGTGTCGCTGCGGAGCCGTGAATCCGATCCCCTTGCCCCGCGCTAGTAGTCCGCTAGGTCCTGATCCTCGTCCTCGTCCTCCCCTTCCTCCTCCTCCTCCTCCTCCTCCTCCTCTTCCTGGTCGTCGTCCTTGTCGCTGTCCAGCGTGTCCCGGATCCAGGACTGGTAGTGCGCCGTCCGGGTGTACACGTCTGGGAAGCCGGGGCGCGCGCAGCCCGACCCGAAGGACGTGATGCCCGCCAGGAACCAGCGGCCGTCGGCGCCCAGGCACTGCAGAGGGCCGCCGGAGTCCCCCTGAGAGCAGCGCCACGCCGGACACGCCGGCAAGCGGGGTTAGTCTCTAGCCCACCCGGGGTCCCATGACAGCGATGCTACGTACCACGCAGGTGCCGGTGGAGCCGTCCAGGTGGCCAGCGCACAGGTGGCCCTGGCCGATGCGCACGCCGCCGCCGTAGCGCTTGGCGCAGAGCGTGTTGTTGTGCAGCGGCACGGCGGCCTGCAGCAGCGTGGACGTCTCGTCCCCCGAGGCGGACTGCCGGCCCCAGCCCGTGGCCATGCACAGCGGCGCGCTCTCGCCGGGCGCGGGCGGCGCGGGCGCCGCGCTGGGCGCGTCGTAGGGCGCGGGCGGCAGGCAGATGGGCCGCACGCGCGCCTCGCCGGACACGCGCACGCGGCGGGACAGCTTCAGCAGCGCTGCGGGGAGTCCATCGTCAGATCGCGCTGTCTCTCTCGCACTCAGTGGGCGATCCGCAGGGGTGCGAGAGAGACAGGGCGACGCCCCAACGGGTGGCCAGACGGCGCCAGGCACTGACCGATGTCGTTGTTGTACGAGTGGAACTTGGTGTGCACCACGATGCGCTCCACGGGCACGCGCACTTCGGTGTGCTCCTCCACCTCGCGGTCCCAGTCGCCCAGGACGGCCGTCCAGAGAGCGGGGATCGGCAAGCTGAAGACGTCACTGGTAAAAGAGGCAAAAGCACGCATTACGCAACGAACCGAGTTTCTCGGATTCCGAGTCGCCTGAAGGTGACAATTTGTCATTTCGGAAGAGGCGACTCGAACCCGGTGTGCAAACGCTCTCTCGCACTCATGGGGCACTCCGTGGAGGAGCGAGAGAGACGAGCGACGAGGCCCTGTTCGGAATCAGCCTGCGGGCGCCCGTGTGTCCTCCCCTTCCATCTTCCGGTTCAACCTGATTGTGAAATTCCTCGCCCTGTCAAGTGGGCTCGCCCCAGCCGTGCCGCGAGGCGGTGGCGCGCGTCATGGGGCTGCCACCACGGCCACGCGTGGACTGATTCCAAGGGCGAGGCGGGCGATATTGGACCGGAAAGAAGACCTCGTCCAGGAATGCACATGGCTGGCGCCACGCCCGCCACCACGCCCGCCACGCCACTACCCGCAGTGCTGCCATCTGTATTCTGTATCGCGTTTCAGGCAAAACGAACAGGTGATCGTTTGTCACTGCTGAGAGACGGCATTGTCTGCGGTGCGCGCGGCGCCGCTCACCAAGCAGAGAATCAGGAGAGAAAAAAAACTTGTATTCGGAAAATCTACAGAAATATGACCAGAAATATGGTATGAGGTGGAGGCCAACGCGAGAGGTGCGTATCGATTGCACGGCAAATTCCGACGAGCAAGCCCATTTTGGTAGCGTCCGTACTCACTTGTGGATGCAGTGCGCCGCCGTGACGACCCAGCGGTCCCGCACCAGCACGCCGCCGCACCAGTGGCCGATGAGTCCCAGTCGGGGGTGCAGCACCTGCAGCGACGCCTGCCGCAGAGAGAGAGACGCCGTCTTAATCCGCAATGGCGAGGGGAGCACTAGTGGACGGCGCACAGTGGGTCAAGACCGTTGAGGCGGCCACAATTCTGGACGCGGTTTGAGCTCCAGAGTCGCTTAATGGGACTCGAATCGAACGTGTGACCCCACCAATGGATTCTTCGTTTGGGGAGCAATCAATTGGTGGAGTCACTCGTTCGATTCGAGTCCCATTAAACGACTGTGGAGTTCAAAACGCGTCCGGGATACTGGCCACCTCGGCGGTCTTGTGCGGCGGCTGTCCTTACCTGCCAGGGCCAGGCGCCCTGTCGGCTCTCCTTGCCGTTGACGATGCGGCCCTGGGAGCCCTGGGACTGCGTCCACGCCGACGGCGGCCACAGCGACCGCGGCCGGCGCCGCGACAGCAGGCTCAGCCCGCACTCGGCGTCTGCGACAAGGGCGACCACCGCCGTCACACAGTGGACCAGTCAGAAGACCGTTGAGGCGGCCAAAATTCTAGCCGCGTTTTGAGCTCTAGAGTCGCTGAACGAGACTCGAATCGAACGTGTGACCCCACCAATGGATTCGTCGTTTGGAGAGAAATCAATTGGTGGGGTCACACGTTCGATTCGAGTCCCATTTCGCGACTCTTGAGCTCAAAACACGTCTATAATTTTGGCCGCCTCGGCGGTCTTCTGACCCACTGTGCGTCAGTCAGTCAAGTCGGAGCGCCCGCGGAGTCGAGGGTAGGCCACCAGGCCCAGCGCCAGCGCGCCGGGCTGCCTATCCCGGCGACGTAAGGCGCTCGGGCCACTCTGTTATTCGACCAATGTGACGTCATATACGTTAGAATTGTGAATTTTGTCAAGTTCGTTTGAATACGATGTCACATTCCTTTGAACGTGACACGGTCGTTAAAATAGGGTGTCACATTCGTTCGAACCTGGGTCAACATTCAAACGAATGCGACGCCATATTCAAACGAACGTGACAAAGTCCACATTCGTTGAATAACAGTGCACATCGCCGAAGCTCGCCGTCGGACCCCTCGCTGGTGTCAGTGACAAAGGCTTGGCGGGGCAAGCTCGCCGTCAATGGAGTGGCGCGCCGGCTGTCTCGGGTTGGAATTCCTGGCAAGGGGACCCCGACGGTCCCCGTCGTCTGCGCGACGGCCGTCGCAGGAAGGGAATGCTCAGGACGCGGAAGCAATCGACGCGACGCCCGGCGCCGCGACGTCTCGGACGCCGATGTACAACCGGCGCGGACGTGCAGCGGGGCGGGGCGGGGCGGAGTGCAGAATAATGGCAGCATCGTGGTCGCCGTCGGAATCCGCACAATGTCCGTGCCCCGGAAGGTCCTGCCTGTGGAGGGGGGCGGCGGCCGGCCCTGCCAGTGGCGGGGGTCACTTTCTCCGCTTTCTATCGCTGGGCGTCGGAGTGGCCATGCCGCCACGCTATCGGACGCAACGCGCACTCCGCGGTTGCATCATGTGCCACAACACTTGACATAATGACGGCCGGCGAGCGCCACGCCGCGCGAGACGGCCGCCAGGGGGGCGGCGCGGCGCTCTCCGCTCGCTTCCGCGCGGACGTCAAGCTCGACGACGTGGAAGTCGCCCTTGACGTCGCCGACGGGCACCTCTCAGGGCACCCGACCGGCTGCCGCCAGACACATGCTTTGCTTACCTGGGTCGTGGACTCGCGCGGCGGCGTTGCTGCGTTTCTCGGCGACGGGGGGCCTCGGCGAACTGGCGGCGGACGGCGTGCTGGCGGGGAGGCCGGCGGGCACGCACAGGCACAGCAGCAGGCTCCGGACGAGCATGTCCGGGCGGAGCGGCCTCCGTGCTGCTGCACAGGGCTACCTACGCTGGGCGGGTGCGCGAGCCAGGGCGGGGACGCGGACGCGGGCGCAAACGCGCACCGACTGAGGAGGACCGCGCGTCCACTCCAGCCAGCCAGCTCGGGGAACACGACGGGGACCGACAACAACAACAGCAGCACGCCGCCGGGGCAGGCAAGGGCCGCGCCTGGGTCGGGACGCTGCGCGGGGCGTCGCGGTGGCGGGGTCGGGGCAGAGCGGAGTAGAGGAACTAAGCCAAGGCGGAGCACAGAGCCAAAGGCACAGCCAAGGCGGAGGCAGGAAAACGAAAGTAAATGACGGAGGTGGGGGCGGCAAAGGTGCCGTGTGGTGCTGTGGGGCACGGCGGCTAAGCCAGCCTCGGGCTTGTCTCGCCGTGCACCGGCGCGGGGGGAGGAGGGGAGCAGCCGGCTGTGTCGTGCCGAGGCTGGATTCACCGGCCAGCGTCCGGGGTCAGGGAACGGTGGAAAGGAAAATGCCGGTGTATGCAGCGCTGCGGGGAATCGAACCGGCGCACCCTCCTGTCCTCTCCATGCGAAACACGAGCAGGCTCGATGAAATTCGCGGAATAACCGTGCACTTCCATTTCAGGTCGTCGTGTCGGCCCTTCTCGGTGAAAAATGGAAGCAAAGGTGTGGGGCAAGCGAGCCACACACGCACTCACACTCACACTCACACACACACAGAGGCGCCCCTCGCGACCGCGACACGGCGGACTTGGAACTTCTGGACACGGGGAAACTTGCTAACACGACTCGCACTCTGATTCCGAGAGTCGTTTCCGACGCTCTATCTCTATCGCACTCACAAGGCGTCCCCTATAGGTGTGAGAGAGACAGCGAATCAGCGTGCTGGGGTCACATGGCACACCGCACGACGGCGGTAAGGCGTTCTGCTGGTTCTGCCCACCCCACCTCCCTGCTCGCTTCACTTTCGTTTTCGAGGGTGTCAAAGGTGGTCGTAAATCTGGCGTCCGGGCGCGCCGCATCGGACCGCCGTTCGGAAAGCAGCGTTGCGATCCATCGCAGCCCGACATGTGGCCGACGTGAACGCGCTAGGGCGGGGTCAGGTCGGCTCGTCTAGGAACACCAAGATGCGCCGAGATGCACCGGCGGCGCGCGAAGGCAAGGGGCAGCGGGGGCAACCCACGTCCACATCCAGCGAACATTGGAACATCCTGGGGCATCGGCCCCGGACTTGAACCAGAAAGCACACAACAAATAAATCAATCAAAAACTAACTTTTAATGAAACATGAAGTTAAAAAACAGAAATCACAGCAAGAGGCGATTCCACTTATCTCAAAACACACAAATTAAAAGTAAATAAAAACTACTTCAACTCTATCACAAAATCACATGAATTTGTGATCTTTCACCTAGGCTCACTCAATCAGAGTTTACGTAATATTTAAAACGCAAATTGGAACAGGTAAAATTGAGACTGATAATGATTTAAACAAAAAAAAAAGCTAATGATTATGAAACACTAAATTCTAAAGGTAAGAAATACGTATCACATCAGCATTTAAGTTCAGTCAGTTACAACTTAATAAACAAATACATTAGTCAATGATTTTCAGTTTCATTTCATTAGTTATAAACGCAGTTAATTGAGTCAGAAGAGCTTGTTGGGCTGCGGGTGTGTTGAGAATTAAAGGTATAAGTATCAAAACATCCTCAACGCGGAAATCTTGAATGATTCTCATACAGGAAGCAGCTAACTGAGTCTGCTGAATGGGTGTCATGTCTTCCAGAATTACTCTAGAAACTGGCTTGAACTGTCCACTTGTTTTGATTGCAGCCATCACAGATCCAAGAGTGCCTCCTATAACAATTGAAAAAAAAATAAAAAAATAAACAAACATGTATAACACTTACACATAAAAATTTTTGAATTGAGTTCATGAAACGCACCGACTGCAAGCCCAAGAGGCCCCATCAGAATTCCTCCGATTGCTGTAGCTGTGCCAACAGCCATGCCACATAGTGTGGAATACTTGACAGCCACCTTTACACCTTGTTGGTCAGCAAGCTGACTCAAAAGGCTCATCACGTCATTAGTGTTGATGGGCATGACGGGGCCTGAAAATGTTTCTCGGAGTTAAAAAAAGTCACACCAGTATAGAAGTGAAATCGAGTCACCATACTCATTGCTTCAGCAGACCAGTTCAGCTTAACTCAAGCAAAGAGTATTTACAAATAGGGATGATATACTGGCACTTGATAAAAATTGTACCCATATGTTGTTAAGTTGCAGAACTTTTGAAATAATGCAACACACAAAGTACTTTGTGGGGAATACTCTTAAGTCAATGGAGTAGTGAGGTTGTAGTGAGGTTGTGTTCATTAAGTGAACATTTATGATTCATGAATGAGCGAACGGAGCGTACTGAATGTTTTAGAATTAAACCGTTCTTATTGCCCATGAAAAAATTTTAAACAATAAAAAAACTTTCCAAAAAGAGTTAGTGACACTGGTGACACAACCTCTTCTAACACTCACTCGGGTATCTAACGCCTCTCACAACTAGATGAACTGAAACTGGAATTGGTTCGAAGGAGAAGCTTGAAACGTATTCAAGTCATGACATGTCGTGATCAACAACGAAATCTTGTTCTTGTTGAACTTCGGTCTTCTGTCGTTGGTCGGGCGGGTGGGTTCTTTCACCTGCCTGCCAATAGCGAATAATGGAGGCACGATGAATTTTTCTGCGAACAGCCACACCGCCCGCCTTCCAGCCCCCCACCCCCCTCATCCACCTGCCATGTTTTCTCCATCCCATCTGCAGAAAAGAGGGTAAAGTATCACTGCACTTATCTCGGAAATAAGTGTTAAATTTGTCGTGTTGAGACATCTCATTGATTCAGAAATGTTATTCTCATTTTTTTCAGAGTTCCTGTGTTTTAAGAGTATTGAATTTTCCTTGTGACAGTCTAAAATGATTGTTGACACAAGATTGCGAGGTTATGTTAGTATCAGAGAGATCAGTCAACATAGAAGTGGACCCTTCATTTTTTATCACTTTGAAATGGTTTCTTGACAGATAAAAACAAAATGCTGCGCGTCAACGTGAAACTCCTGCTAGTCCTGTTGTTTTGTTTGGTGTTCATTGCAACATGGTCCTTGTGGAATCGCTGCCTTGATGGTCTTCATGCTCCTGGGTGGGACAACACTTTTAAACATAATGGAGACGGCCCACTTCAGGTACGTTAGGGTTTGAAGTTGTCTCTCATTGTCCTGTTGGTTGCTTCATATATTGTGCTAAATTATTATGATCATCTGTTGCAGGATGTTTTCTCAGGAAACTCCCCTGTTGCTGAGCGGCAAACCAGTGAGTTACAGGGATATGAGGAGATTGACTGTCTTATTAATGGAGATGTAGCACTTAAATGTCGGAAGGAGGGAGATGAAGTGTATTTGCCATTTTCTTTCATTCACAAATACTTTGAAGTGAGTTTTCGTTGATTTACAGCCTTTGTCTTAAGTGATTTGCGTGAGCCTCTGTACCATCTCTGTACAATTTTGTCACAGGTTTATGGTAAATTAGCCACTTATGATGGATATGAACGATTTGAGTGGTCTCATAGCTATTCTAAAGTCTTTTATCCCAAAGGAAAATATGAGCCTTGGGGGGTTTTCATGTACTTCGAAAATTATAATGTAGAGGTTAGAGAACGTGTGAAATGCTTAAGCGCAACAGAAGGTATGTGTCTTCCTGATCTTCTGTAGATTGTGCTTCCTTATCTCACCTAATGCACAATATGTTTTTTCAACTCTGCAGGAGTTCCAGTTTCTACACAATGGGAGAGTGGTGGCTATTACTATCCCACTCAAATAGCCCAATTTGGCCTCTCACATTACAGCAAGAATCTGACAGAGCCAGAACCTCGCCGAAAGGTTCTTGAAGACGGAGATAGGGATCTTGCTCATTGGGTGGCCTCTGGATCATCAACCTTTACTCGAACACATGATCCTGAAGTGAACAGTGTTGTTATTCAGTACCAGACATCTGGTAAGGAAGTTTTCAATTGAGCCACCCTTATTTATTGCACTATGTACCCTCAGGACATTTGTGTAGCTCGCAACCTCTTCTTGATGTAAAAAGTTGTGTGAGGTGTGAGATGCATGGGTGTGAATAGAGTAATCTCTTTAAACTATTTTTCTCTGGTGCTGACATTTTACAACTATTTTCAGTCGGTGGATCTATTTCTCTCAAATTGGACCATGTATTAGACTTTGTGTTGATGATGGATATAAAATTCTTATCCATGAACAGTAGTGTAACTGTTGCTTTGCAAAACAGAGAGAGCAGGCAATTGTGGAGACTACATTATGTTTGCTCTCCTCAGCTAATTTACACACAGGTACTGTATTTATTGCAAGAATCTGTTGTTTAGGAAACTGTTATATTGCCCACAATAATTAATTGTATTATTTTTGTCTTTTCTCTAGGATCAAGATATATTTCATGGTATGGCCTGTGATGATAGTGCTCCATGGCATACTCTTATCAGGGACTTGGTTGTAGACTTGCAGAAAGGTCTGCTCATTCAAAACAGAGGGAAACGCAAATTGCCACGGTCTAAACTGAAGGTAGGCAAAGCTTTATCAATTTTCTTGTACACTTAATACAAAGTTGCTTCTTGACATGTTCATTTCAATGTCTTATTTATTACACAGGTGGTTGGAATAGCCTTGCGGGGGTGGGCTAAAGTGGACAATGTGAGCCTCTCCACTAGCGAACATCTTGCCCACTTTTATGATGCTGCTCAATGGTTTGTGAAGCATCAGGATCCAAATACAGGGGGCTGGGCGAATCCAGTCAAGCGACGTGTAGCAGCAGGGATGCAGGACCTAGAACCTGGCTGGTGAGATCATTAAAAAAAAAAAAAACATTTACGTTTTTTAACCAATTTTTTTTCTGTTTTTGTTACATAATTTTTTGTTTGCAGGTATTCTGCAATGGGGCAAGGACATGCAATATCGGTTCTTGCTCGAGCCTATCACCATTCAGGTGGTGATCCACAATACCTCCAGGCAGCAATTAACGGTTTAAGGCCGTTCAGAGTACCCAGTGATGAGGGAGGAGTTTTAGCTTCATTTCTCAGTAAGGCACAGTTTTTCAAATTGGGTAAATAGTTTTGTCTTGTGACAGCTGTTATTGTCATACGCTTATTCTCTGTTTCAGAAAAGTTCCCGTGGTATGAAGAGTATCCCACCAAGCCTGCATCCTTTGTCCTAAATGGTTTCATTTACTCTTTACTTGGTCTCTATGACCTGAAAACCATAGCACCTCCAGCTCAGTCAAAAGAAGCCTCTGTTCTCTTTGAGCAGGGCATGGTCTCACTAAAAAATCTCTTGCTTTTGTTTGACACTGGTGCTGGCACATCATATGATCTAAGACATTTTACTTTGGGCACTGCCCCAAATTTGGCAAGGTGGGACTATCATGCAACTCATGTCAATCAGCTTCTTTTATTAGCTACTATAGATAAAGACCCTCTGCTTGAGGTAACGGCCAGACGCTGGATTGGTTATATGAATGGGAAGCGGGCAGCTCACAATTGACCGTTCAATATGTGTTATGTGTACTTTGTTTATTGTCAGTTAATTCTTCACTCTGCAAGGATCATAATTGGCAGTTAATTTTGCTGTTGTTAAAAATATTGAATGTTATTCTTTAATCTCAAAATTTTAAACTAACTGTTGTTTTGCTTTCTAGAAATTGTCTAACTTTTACAAGTTTTATCTACTTATAAGTTTACTGTTAGTTGAGCTCTAACAATATTATATCTTTCATCCAAACAAAGTGAAAGCTTCTGTGTTCTGTTCTTCAGTATTTTGTTTCATGTAGCATTTTTGAGCACAATGACTGTACATTCCAATCTAATGTGACTAAGTTATTAATCAATTGATGTAGAATGTAGAGCTATGCATTACAAAAGGATATCTTTTTAATGTTATCTGATCTGTGTTAGTACAGCTCATTTCTGCACATCAGTCATCAGAACTGAGTCATGTAACAACGATTCAAAAATGCTAAGCACTTTGTAGTGTTTGTTGGCACTTTTGTTTGCGCCATAATGTGTACATGATCGATCTGTCTCCATTTTGAGTTACGGTTCTTGGCTTAGTAGGGATGGGAAGGAGGCATGTTAAAGTGAAAAGAGGATGTTTGAATTTCATCCACTTCTGTCAATTGCAGTTTTCCCTTTTTCTTTTTGTTTCTTGTCTTCAATTTGTACTTAATTCTTTTTTGAATAGTATCTTAAGAGATGCCTGCAATGCCTGTGATGGAAACGTACACCTTTTCTCAGTGGGGTATTTTCAAGTGTGATCAATGATTATAAGTAGGAGGAAAATGTTATCTTCTTTGTGTCATTTAAGCTGATGGGCAGGTCCCATTTCTTTTTGTCAAGAACATTGAGATACTCCCTTCTAGGAACTAGAACTGATTCTTCTCTTACTTCTCTAGGGTTAAGGAAGCTTTTCAGTTTCTCATTTGCCTAGTTATCATTATATTTGCATGAAATGTGTGCATCTCTCCAATCAGAGTACTATATAAGTACAGGATCTAGTAGAAACTAATCTGGAAGTTTATGATTTCTCTCTTTGTGTATGAAAATATCTCTAATATAGATGGCTTATAATGATGTTTTATTTGGATATTTGTTGTATTCAATTGAAAAGTACTCTGTGATGGTGGCTTTTGTTTCTGCTGTATCTTAAATTTGCTGTTTTAGTGGTAATATAAATACTTCTGTATTTTTGTATTCCTTGTAAATTTTTTACAGTGATATGTTCATGGTTTAGTTATGTTTATGGTTTAGTTCGTCCTTTTTGCTTGTTTTCTGAAAATGCCTTGGAAGAAACTTTTGTTGTTAATTATCATAAGTTTTATTTTAATCAGCACTTATGTCGTTGGATTTTGCTATTTGGTACTGTTCAAATCTGTAACAAAACTTAATCCAGCAAAGCACTTTTTTATAAGATGCCTTTGGAGTAAATTTACTATGCACCAGTGTACAATAGTGAGTAGTAGTGAGTAGGCTGAGTTGATCTGAAACTATTGCTCTGTAGTACTTACTTCCTAGAATTTAACTTCAACTGTGTGACAGTAGTATTGCTGTTTTAGTCGAAAAATTTTACTACTTACTCATGTAAGACTGGCATTTAGAGAGGATTGGTGATTTTACCAATGTTTAAGCATTAGAATAACATTCATTCTTGCCAAACCAGAGGTTTGAAAAGCTTTCCCTGTGATAGTGTTTTAGTTGTTTAGTTGTGGAGTGACAATAAAAGGCTTCAGTGTAGGAGTGGACCATGTATGAGTCTATTGCTCATCGTGCAGCAATGCAGCTTTAGCAGTACTTGGTGCTGTGTGAAATGCTGAGCATTTAGCGGCGCTGTTGGTGTTGGTAATCATTCTCTGTCTCTTTTTTTCCTGTCTCTTTCTCTTTTGTTTATTTTCTCTAATTTTGTTCTAGAGCACAGACTGATGCTGTTGCACAACTAAGTCTTTGACACAAACTAGAATCAGTGAAGTCCATTTAATATGCACTGTTTGTTATGGTAATTTAAAGAGGCCATTTTAATGACAATTCTCACCATCTTTCTGTCATTGGCGTGTTTTTTTTTTTTTCTCTCTTATATTTTCTTTTCAACTATACCATTAATATTGATCTCTGTATCTGCGTGCCATAACATGATGTATACATCTCACATCATTTCATTTAGTTGTGTTCCGCCAAGACATATTTCATTGTGTTTGTCATTTAATTCTGTGTCCAAAACAGTCTTACTTTTTTAAGTTCAAATTGAAACAAAGTAAAAAATTATGCATGTGTTTTGAAAAAGTTATGAAAAAGATCAGAATTGGTAACATGTAATAAATACTGTAAATTGTCATGCTTAACCATTTCCTTTGTGTTTTAATTATCCTTCCTAGCTTGGAACACACCCATTGAAAGACATGACGTTTGCGGGAGCCTTCAACGCCGTTGCTGTCGGTGCGGGGATCGCTTTTCGAACCTCACACTCTAACTCACTTAGTATTTGAAAAAAAAAAATAACAAAAATTGTAACGTTAAAAAATTAGATTTTTTTTAAGACTCCACGCCGACTTTGTGTGAGCTTAGTTCGATCACAGAGTGGCATTCGGGTCCAACTAATTGGATGCAAAACGGAATCAGGAAAGAAAATTTGTAAAGGGGTTTCAGTTGACGAGAGGAAGAAAACCAATAATTCAATTACACATTACATTTACTGACTTTTTTCCAAATACAAAATTTATCATCTTGTGAGAACATCTTTTCAGTGGCACCCGTGTTAATGCATGATGTATTTCCCCTTGCTTTGACAGGTGGAAGAATGACAACGCTTCATGGCTTGACTTTCCCTGACAGCCGCCCGCCCTTGCGTTGCCTCTTGAGCTGCGGCCCGCCCCACCACGCCCCGCCCCGCATCCGGAGTCACATGACAGCGCAGATACGATATCTTAACAGACTTGCAGTCAAGTGAGCAGCAAAATACTCAGGCATGGCATGGGAGGGTGTTACAGGAAAGATAGGGGCCGGGGGTGGAAAGAAGAGGCACAATGGGGGTGGGGGAGGGAGGGTGCAGCCCGCAGCTACATCTTGTCGTAAGCGATCTTGTGCGTCGGCCAGGCCAGCGCCTCTTGCAGCGCCTCCTCGCCCCACCTTGCCCTACCCCATCCTGCCTTGCCCAGCCACCCGCCCCTCCGCCCCACTCCGCCCCGCGCCGGTGAGCTTCTTCCCCCACCGCACCCCTCTCCTCCCCGCGGGGTCGTATTGAGCGCCATCCGCCCCACGTGCTCTGTGCTGCCCGCCCCACGGACCCCGCCCCGCCCAGGGCAGCCCGCACCCAGCCTCCGCCGCCCCGCCCGCCCCCACAGGACAGGGCCGCTCCCCCCGCCCCCGCCGAGGCCCCCACCCTGCAGGGCCTGCGTGCTGGCGCCGTGCTCCGCTGTGCTCCGCGCCGTGCTCCAGTCCGCTGCGCGAGGACTGCGAGGACGAGGACCAGGGAGCGGAGCGGCGTGCCGGGCCGAGCAGAGCCGCCCACACCGCCCCACGCCCTCAAGCGCCCAGCGCAGTGCCCCACTTTATATGGCACCACCCCCCGCCCGCCCTTGCCACCACACACGGCGTGGCACAGCCAGTGGCACAGGCAAGCTAGGGCAGTGCGTTGGGCAGACGAGACAGACGTGAAAAGAGGTGTGCGCTATGCAACTCCCGACAAGGCCACGCCCCGCCCCGCCCCGCCCCGCCGCGCCTCACCTCGCCCCGCGGAACGCCTCACTGCGTGTCGCCGCGCCTTGCCCCGACTGGACGAGAAAGGCCCCCGTAACGCTTGATGTGTAACGCTGACTACTTCACTTCGCCCCATTCATCCGGTTTTCCAGTTTTGTTGGCAGTATCGAGCCAAAAAGCGCCGAAAGCAACCGACAGGCAGAAGGCAACCTCGGATGTCGAGAGTGGATCTCCTTGCTGATGCTGGTCATGGTGTTGATGGGGCCCCCGATGCTGCCCCCATCAATTCCCCCGTACTCGATTACAAACTTGGTGACTGCCGTGGCACAGCGACGGCCTGGCTGTGGCGCGGCGTGGCCCGCGACCTACAAAACCAAAACCGTTCGGTTCTGCCTCTGCCTCCTACCTCCGCGCCGCGCCGCCACGCGACCTACAACTTCCGCGCGACCTCATTCTGGTCTGGATCCTTGCTACGAGGGCGTGGCGGGGTGGGGCGGGTCGGTGCGGGCCGCGGGGGCGGGGTGCAGCGTTGAGGTGTGGGGAGGGGTGCCGTGCCCTGGCCGTGCCCTGGCCGTGCCCTGGCCGTGCCCTGACCGTGCCCTGGCGGACCGGTCCGCGCGCCGCTTAGACTCGTCCTGTGACCGACAAGATCTCGTGCGAATCAATGCAGCCGCAGCAGCAGCAGCCACGCCAGCCCCGCCGGCATCGCCAGCACCGCCGTCCAAACCAATGCATCCCAAACGCCGCCGCTCCGCCGCCCCAAACAATATAGGGCCTCTCGCATAGGACCGCTACATCGCGATGGGCCTGACCCAGCCCACCCCGCCCACCCCGCCCCAGAAGGTCCGAGAGAGCGCCTGTCAAGCAGCGCGTCGGCAACCCGTGCGGCAGCAGTGATCCGGCATGGCCTATGGCGGGCGCTCGAGGCGTTCGACGCCGCCGAGATGATGAACACTCGAAACCTTGAACCAAGATACCTTGCTCAGGACAAGCTTGTTTACTTTAAACATTCAAGTAAGTTCACTTGTTTGTAGAAAATTCTCTTGGTTCAAGAAAGCACCCAGCTCCTTCCCTCCTTCCGACCTCAGTGTCGTGTGGGCTGCCGACGCATCAGGCTTCTCGCGTAGGCCAGAACCCGGTGTAACCAGCCTGGAGCAGGGCGGACTGTGCTGCCTGTCTTCCTCATCCCCTCCCCCTTCAAACCGCACAGAGTGGTTTAGCCCCCTTTAATGAGTGGCCGTGTCAGTGTTTGACGTGTGGGCCCTGCCCCGCCCGGCCCGGCCCTGCCCCACACTGTGGGGTTTGGGCACTTTGCCTCAATGCTGCCACGCTGCTACCCCCATCCGGCACCGTTGAGACCCTGACCCACAGAGCGGCCCCCACCCTCGGCTCGTCCGCTCGCCGCCGCGCCGCGCCACGCTCTGACAGGCCAGACCCTGGACCATCGCGCCCATCGCGCCGGCCGACGTGGACGCGACCTGTCACCTCCGATGTTTTTTCAACTTCACGACGGTGAACCGACAACATTGCCGAGTGCTTCTGTGGGCGAATTCGGGTGCACACCAGGAGGCCTGCCTTGGTCGCCGAGGCCAGCATGCAGCTTGGTCTAGGCTGCTTTTTTCGAAACGAACCGCCGCTGGCCGGGCGCGGCGGGCGGGGCTCCACGAGCATCCCGAGCACACTGTCTAGTCCTCTCTCCTCGAGTGCATCGGGCTCTCGGCGGCACGGCGGTGCAAAGCGGTTCAGCTCAGCATCCGCGGAGTGTGTGCCGTGACGAGGAGGACGTCGTCGAGGAGGACGCCGTCGAGGGCATCGAGCAGGTCATCAAGGAGGGTGGGGGCGCGGCAAAGGCCACCTTGTCAGATTTACGGTAGCCGCTGGGGCGGGGCGGGGTGCAGCGTAGTAGGGCAGGGCCAGCTTTGCCCCTTCTGCGCTGTGGCGTGGCGGGGCGTGGCGGGGCGTGGCGGGGCGCTGCCTGCCTCGGGCCGCGCCGAGCAAGCCGAGGTGGACTCGCCCGCCCAGCCAGCCCGACTCAACCCAGCAGCCATCCCCATCCAGGCCATCCAGGCCATCCGGGCCGCAGCAGCTGCCGAGCCGCAGCTGTGAGCCGCAGCTGGCGCAGCGAGATGAAGCCCAGCCGCCAATGGCCGCGGCAGACGCCAATGGGGACGCCGTCATGGACGCCGTCATGGACGCCGTCATGGACGCCGTCATGGACGCAGTGCCACCTGCCACTGCACCGGCACCTGCAAAAGTCTTAACTCGAAAGGAAGTTGTTGTCACTTATGGTGTTGTGTTTGGATGGGTCCGCGCGCTGTGCGGTCCGGCCAGGAGGTCATGTGGACCACCAGGACCGCGGTGGCATTCACGGCCGGAGACAGCGCCGCCTGCATGTAGGTCATCTGGAGATTGCTGTTTCACGGTGTTTACTTTGCATCGTGGCGCAGCGCGCAGCCAGCAGCACCGCTGCTGCAAGCTACTTGCGCAGATGGCAGGGCGGTTATTTTTTTTTACTATTATTGCCATTATTAAAATTAGTATTTTTCCTGAATCGGACATTCTCATTATTGCCATTATTATTGTTGAATCAACACGAGTTTAGTCTCGCTCTGTTTGGCAACATGCACCTGATTGCTAAGTGGGTCGAGCGGGCCGCTGCGCCGGGCCGGGACAAAGGGGTGGGTGTGGACTGTGATACAGCCCCGCCGCTGCGGAAGCGAAAGGGGGGCGGGGTTTGGGGGAGCCTGGGGTGAAGTCGAGGGCGCGGCGGAGGGGGGGGGGGCGGTAAATAGTCTCTTGGCTGGATTCGGAACGCTGCGGCGGCTGGGAGGTCAATCGCTCTCAAGCTCAGATCAAATCAAGACGATGAGGGAATTGACACGTTGAATGCATCTGTACTAAGTCTATACGTGATCTGCTCACACAATTTTGAACATGCAAAATTTTTCCAAAAAAAAAATTCATCAAAATTGAACGCTAAATTGCACAAATTCGTGCGAAATTTTTGTTAAAAAAAAAAAAAAAAAAAAAAAAAAAAAAAAAAAAAAAAAAAAAAGCACCGTGCTGCTCTGGCGATTGCAGTCGTGTCACCCACGAGGTGCGTGGTGGTGATTGTGGCGGTGACGAGTCCAAATGTTGTTGTCGGCCCTGAGATGCGTTGTGACATCAAAACAGGGAGTGAAGAAAGAGACACAGTCATCAACGAGCAAGAAATAGTTCCATATATTTCCTCATATATCCTTCTATAGCTTTCTCTCCAAAACCAGTTTTTACACAACAGAGGCTAGGAATTCACAATAATCATCGTAGTAATAATAATAATCATAATAATCATAATAATCATAATAATGTTTGGCATCGCAACGTTACGACAACGCTTCTTTGAGTAATAATAAAACAAGGGAGACACCGAGAGCTATTTGGTATTTTTGGTTCATTTCATCTGAACCCTTTTACAGTTTTTTTTTTTCTTCAGCTTTTTTAGCACGAACACGAGCAGGGGGCCGGGTGCGGCAGCGCGCACGCATGCGCAGTGGGCCGGGGCACTACGCCCTGGCACCACGCTGGGCTGCAGCTGCTGCAGCGCGCCAGCCCGCCAGCCCGGCCCCGTGGCAGTGGTGAATAGCTTATTATCAAATCAGGCGACTGCATTCCACAGCTTCACAACCTTGGGGCGGCAACACGACGCGAAAAACAATAATAAAAACAGAAATAATAATAAAATAATAGTAATACAGAAACAGTGAAGACTGAGGCTGGACTGGAAGGGGTCTGGATTGGCATGGCACTCCCTCCGAGGCGTTATCTGGCCTACTCGCGGCTCTCTGGGGCCGCGGCCAGAGCAGGGCGCCCACCCTGCGCCCACCCGCGCCCCCTGGAGCCACCATCCGGCAGCTGAGCCCCCCTCCCCTCCCCTCCCCCACCGTACTCGCAGCCATTCCCGACCGCCTCCCCATCCGTCCTTGCATCCGCCTATTTTATTTTTGCTGTCTTTTTCCGAAAACAAAACTGAACAGTAGAAAGTAAAGCGTACATTTGCCGATTTGGGTTTCGTCGTCTGTGTTACAGAGGCCCAGCCTGCGATATGCAACGACAACGGGAACACAGCCACCACTCAATTTGTGCATATGTGACATTTAGGCAGTCCATTTGCTAATTATTCGGTTACAATTATTACACGGTCTTACAAAATAAAAATGTGTGAGCAGCTTGGCCTTCAAGGCCGTGGGCCACGCGGGACCTCCTTCCTCTCTCTCACTCGCTCAGTCACTCGCTCAGTCACTCGCTCACTCGCGCACTCACGCACTCTCTCCCACTCTCACTCTCGCTGACTGCGGGTCTGTCCGTGGCTGCAGTCTGTCGGTCTGTAGTCGGTGCTCACATTCGGCAAAAGTAAGCGAGTGGCATCTACAGTCTCGCTAGTTAACACTGCTACAGTCTGAATTCTTCCTTCACAACAAAAACAACATCAAATCAAGACCAAAACAAAAATCCGTCGGCGGTTCTTTCGTCTTTTCACATTTCGTTTACATAATATAAATTTTAAAGCTTTTTAACCGTACATTAACTATATAATAATATCAACAAACTGGTAACAGCGTTCTCTGCCGCATAGAACACACGGGTAACTGCAGTGAACAGCTCACCACCTTGTTTCCTGCCCAGAGTTTAAACAAGTCGCAATGATGAGACGTGAGACAATACTTTTGGTAATACAGCAAGATAAGAACGCCAGAGCGCAGTCCAGCCACTCCCCACCTCCTCTCGCACACACACAGACACACACACGCACACCCTCACACTCACACGCGCACGCCCCGCCCCGCCACGCCTTGCAGCCGTTCGGCACTTCGTGACTTCGTGTCGAGTATTGCTCTTCGTCAGTAAAACTTGAGAAAAAGATGTTGGAGCGACTGCGTGAGCAAAGGGATCGCCTCCCAGCCAGGAACGGACGGCCCGAGTGTCCTAGGATATCAAGCCGATTTGACCAGCCATTCCTTGCTGGGCATTGGTTCTGAGAAACGCGCCCATTTTTCCAAAAGTCCCTCCTGCCTCTCCCCCTATCTTATATCATATCCCTAATAAAAAAAGAACAAAACAACAACAACAAAAATCAACTTAAAAGATTGATTTTTTTATTTTCCTCACACTAAATGTTGGGACCTTTTTTTCCAGCTAGTAACGTTATCTGCGTACCAAAGTAAAGCTAATTTTTTCGCTCCCAATCTAGAACGGTTTGTGAAAAATTGATCGTTCTAAGGGTCACTTTGATCTTCCTAAGGGAAACAATTTTGTGCTGGGCATTGAGGCTGCCTGGCGCGGCCGCACAGGGCCCGGCGCCAACACGCTTCTCTCAGAGGATTTTGATATTAATTTCAACAGCATTCCCACTATTATATGAATTTACATACACAGACTGTCAGCTCTATCTTGACATTCTCGTAACCTAAAAAATAAAACGCGACTCCTCTTAATTTATTATTTTCCTTTTTGTCTTGATGATGGTAGTCTTGCGAAAAACCATTCTGTAATAACAACCATCCGAGGTATTTCTCCGAACCCGAGCGGGGCAGCCGCCTGCGCGAGTCGCCAGCCCTATCTCTATCTCACCCGGCGCCAGTCGCGTCATCCAACAATCCCTCCAACAATTCCTAATTAACATGTAAACATCACAGCACTTAACATGCAACCTTCTCACAATCATGAAAAAGTTTCGACGACGTGCGTTGCGTTACCGGCCTCGGTGCGCGCTCGCTGCTTCCGGTCACTTCCGGTAGGAAACACACTCACTGCCCCACCCCGCTTCCCCTCCGCTGCTGCTACCGCTGCTGCTGCTGCTGGTTGCAAACCAAATGACGATGAGGCGACACACAAAGTGATGAAGAATGACGACGAAAATGGTGAACACATTGAACAACAACAACAACAACGAACAACAACACTCACTTGACGAGCTCCAACACTCACAGAGTAAGTTTTAGTAAAGTATTAGTAAATAGTTTAAAGTCTGTCCTCATCCTCCTCCTCCGGCGGGTCGGGCAGCCCGGGCTCCCCGTCCTCCTTGTAGCCCGGGTGCTCCGAGATGGCGTAGTAGTTGCCGTTGTAGATGACGCCCAGCTCCTGCAACACATCCCCGCGGATCGTCGCCTTGATGGTCCAGTTGTAGCAGTCATCGCTCTCGCTCTCGCGGTCCAGCCGCTCCACGTCCAGGATCTTGGAGTTGAGCCGCTCCAGGATGATGCCGATGTCCTTGATGGAGAGGTGGCGCTTCTGGTCCACCGATAGCTGGTCGATGAGCAGGAGGAACTTCTCGCTCGTCACGGCCTCCTCCTCCAGCACCGTGTTGTCCGTCTCCGACTCGGACGAGTCGCCGCCGTGCTCCGCCTGCATGGCGCCGCGGCCCTCGATGTCCAGGAAGCGCACGTGCTGGCCGCCGCGGAGCGTGCCTGCGAGCGAGAGAGAGAACAGCGCGTTAGCGCGTAGCACGCCGCCAACGCCGCCAACGCCGCGCAGACAGACGGAGGCGTTCTAGAGCACCATCGTCACCAATCTGTTGTTCCCTTTTTGAGGACCCTTGGACTTATTCCTAAGAAACAGACTGGTCACTGCTACTCACCAGTGCGTCCCCCCGCCATGGAGGAGGTGGGCTGCGGGGAGGTCTGCGAGCCGACGTCCTGGATGGGCGACGTGGCCACGCTCTTGTGCACGGCGATGAAGCGGCCTTCCTCGTGCAGCGCGCAGCAGTGGAAGTCGCACTCGGCGGCCAGGGCCAGGGCGGCGGCCCGCTGCGCGCACGCCGTGTCCAACGAGGAGCCCGCCCCGGGGGGCCCGGCCTGCCGGGACAGGCGCAGCGGCGGCGGGTGTTGCAGGTGGTGCCGGCTGGTCTGCGTGGGGCCCGGCGACTGCAGCGGCACCTGGCCGCCCAGCCCGGCCACCTCGTCGTCGTGGTTGATGACGGTGATGTGGGGGCCGGGGCCGTACCGCGCCGAGCTGGGCGGCGTGTAGATGTCGTTCAGCACGGCCTGCTGTTTCTCCAGGGACGTCTGGATCACGAGCGCCGGCGGCTTGGACTTGCCCGGACCAGCGGGCCCGCCGCCACCGCCGCCGCCCGTCCCCGCCATCGAGCCCGAGGACGCCGTCGTCGCTCCCTGCTGGAGGCCCTGGAGGCCTGGCGGGGCGGGGGACACGCGGCCAGGCGCTCCAGGTCCGCCCCCGCCCGGGCCGCCGGGCCCTCCGCCAGGCCCGCCGCCAGGTCCGGGCGGCCCTCCTCCGCCGGGCCCGCCCAGGAGCCCCTGCTGGCCGGCCTTGGCGTGGTCCCAGTGCAGGACGACAGTAACGCGGCCCTTGTTGTCCATGATCTTCCAAGACGGCACCTCATTCTGCAACTCCAGGGCGTTGATGGTCTCACATACGATCCGAGGGATGGCGGTGATCGCTGCAACACACGCCACACCCTCACAGCTCGCGCCTCGCGCCTCGGGCCGCCGCGACGCAGAGAGGCACGCCCCCGCACAGCACGCCGCCACTCGGGGACCAGTGCATGCGACCTCACGGCGCCGAGAGCCAAAAAAATGTGAAAAAGAAGGAAAAATGTGCCGGATGAAAAGGTGATTTGCTTTTCTCGTGCAAGATGTGCGAGAGTATGAAATCCATTAGGAAACGGTTAGAGTGGTTTGCCCAGATCCACTGTTAAAAAAAGGTCCGCTGTGGAACGTATCTTTAGCATTTTAAAAATGATGAAACCACGAATTTTAGAGCTATTTTTTTAAAAATGAGTGCCTGGAAAAAATGGAGTGCCGCGTGCCTCCACGTACCGTTCTCAAAGTCGGCAGCCTCGTCGTTGTCTTCGCCGTCCCCTGGAACACAAGCCGACGGTACTCTCTGGACTGGCAAACGCGTTCAAATCCTCGACACATTTTTCAACAGTGTACGGGCTGGCGGCAGGTCTCACGCGCCCCACGGCTCCCACCAACAAAACAGAACATTATCGTGGCATCTCGAAATCCCGCAGGCATGAGACGGCTCATATCCTTCAGAGATTAGTATTTTTGTTTTGCTTATTACGTTATTAGTTAGAGAGCGTGAGGTAGTGACAGTCTTTTTTAAAAATAAACACAGCAATGAAAAACCGAACTAAGATGGGCTGCTGTGGCCAAAGTCACCAAAAAGTTCTCATTTTTTAATTATTTTTTCCTGCTTGGTTGACTTGCAACTCTCGCCACCCCCCTCCACTCACCCGCGCGGATGAAGTCGACCCCTGGAGGGCGCCAGCGCTCTCCGGGCCGCAGCAGCAGCAGCACCGAATTGTTGGGGAGTGTTCTGAAGTACTCGCCGTCTTCGACCTGGGTGCCGTCACTCTCGAGCACCAGGCGCGCTGCCTCGTTGGCGGGGACGCCGAGCTTCTCCTTGCCTGCAACAGGCAAAGCCGGCAACGCCGCGTCTCGGTCACAACGTCTTCAGGGTCATGGCAACACTGCACCGTTGATAGCGGGACGTTTGAATTTTCTGTTGGTGACGGGTCATTCTGAAGTGGGTCTGGAGGACTGTATCCGCGGCCCGGGGCGCCCGACGACCCCCGGGTAGGCCGCGCGGGTGCAGGTCTGCGTTGCGGGCGGCCTGGCCCCGACTCGGCGGGCGCTCCCATCCCTTCCGCACCGCTGGGCCGCCACGCCGCACAGTGGGCCAGAAGACCGTTGAGGCGGCCAAAATCCCGGACGCGTTTTGAGCTCCAGAGTCGCTAAATGAGACTCGAATCGAACGTGTGACCCCACCAATGGATTGCTCTCCAAAGGAGGAATCCATGTGAGGTGGTCACTCGTTTGATTCGAGACCCACTTTGCGACTCCGGAGCTCAAAACGCGTCTAGAATTTTGGCCGCCTTAACGGTCTTCTGACCCACTGTGCGGCGTGTGGGCCGAGTGCGCCTGCTATCGACGGAGTCCCACATCGCAGTTCGGAACTCGCGGCAGTAGACTGTTCCAGGGAGTCACTTCCATCGCTGTCTCTCTCGCACCTCCCAGGAATCCGAGAGACAGAGCGACCAAAACGTTCCTCGCACGCAGCCTGCAGCCCAGCAGCCCTCGCTCCCCTGCCCCGGGATGCTCTGCAGGGATGATGGCACTAAACCAGACGGCACATGACAGAGGCAGCGGACATCGCCGTGCCGAGCCTCCCGATAGCGCTAGGTGAATCGGTCGGCCAGGGCGGGGGTCTCGAAGGGCCGAGGGCGGCCAAGGGCCGGAACTGACGGCTCCCGATGCGATACCGCTTGACATTCGCCCCGGCGCCGACCCGGCCGAGCGCTAACTCCAATGGAAGGGGAGGGAGGAGTTGACCGAGGTTCGCTTGCAGCCAACGGCCAACCACTGCAGGGCGTTGTCTAGCGGATCGTGGCGCTCGCCTGACATGGGGTAACGCAGGCGTCCCGCATAGGTGCGAGAGCGACAGAGCGACTAAAACGACTCGCAGTCTGCAGCTCCGCAGCCACGCCCCGCAACTCTCCACGCCGTGTCCTCAACGCCGTGCCCCTCTACGCTACGCCATGCCGGCCTGCCCCGCCACGGCCTGCCCCGCCACGGCCTGCCCCGCCACGCCGGCCCAGCAGCCCGTCAGTGGAGGCTGCCAGGCTGCCCTTGTGGAGGGGGCGCGGCAGGGCGAGGGGTCCATCGATCGGTTGGGACCGTTTGTAGTGCTGCCGGAGCCGCCCCGACGCCTTGCCCGCGGCCCGTCCCGCCCGCCACGGCCCGCCCCCCCAGCGCGGACTCTGGTCTGAGACCCCTGGTCTGGGACCCCTGGTCTGGGACCCCTGATTTGAGGCCGCTGCAACGCTGCACACCGGACAATGACAAGGCTTCAACCATCCCTTTTTTCAGTCGCCAAATGCGGTGAATCTCGGACTGAGCCCTCTTGATCATCAGCAAGGACAGGATACTGTGAATGCTGGCTGTTTTGCGCACATAGAGGAATTGGTTCAATATTGTTGCGACCCATCTACACGTCACCAACTGCGATGAAAGACCTATCGGTGCGGCGATGCTGATGTAAATTCAGGGTGCATACTCTGAAAACCCTTCCCCCCTCATGCCAATGCCAATGCCGATAGATCTTTGGAAACGCAATTTTCTGCAGGGTCTGGGAGACAAGGGCAATCCGATTTGGCCTGGAATGCGCACAATCTAATCGTCACCATTCCCGAGCGTGTTGGCATGTTCCACACGATTAACTAGAGAACTTCTATGGGGTAATCCGTAAAGACCCTGTTTAGAATATCTCTATACGGAAAGACCACATAACTTCCTAATAATACACAAATTATCTACAGGTAAGGTCGTTGAACGGTATGGAACTAATCATTTCATCCGAATTTGGTATTCAATTTTGTTTAACTCAGACGGATGCTGGGATCTAAACTAACTGCAAAGCCCTGACCCATCATCGCCACCATGATAATAAAAGTAATAAAAATTACATTGCGTACAAAAACAATAATACACAACTCACCTCGGACAACGAGTTCCTCAAAACTTGACACCACCAGACCTTTGCGGAGGTTTCTTTGGCTGTCCCATATCTTGAAGGGTTGCTTGCCGCGCGCCTCCTGCAACACAAAGCATTCCCTGCAATGGCGCCGCCAAGCAAGACAGACGCGCCGAGCGACTGCCAATGGAACTGTGTTTATTGTAAATTAAATCTGTCCAAAACAAGGCACCAAAGCGTAGTGGTAACACTGTTTCAAAATGTTTTAAAACGCTGTCGAACTTCGTTCCACTTCACAGCATTTTGATTACACCTGTTGCGTACGTTCCTAATGTGTGCAGTGTCGATTATTTCTGGGACCCTTTGCACTGTTGGTGGTACACTTTATTCAAGAGCGAAATAAACGAACATCCAGATCCATCCTCACTTCAGGAGAAACCAGGAACCCGCAGCTGCATTCCACGATCTTACTGCAACCCTAGGCCTCTAGGAGAGCACTTCCCACTGCACTAAACCAATCGAAATTTGCTGGCTCCCTTTCTGAATTTCCCTCACAAGCTGCTCTAAAAAATAAAAACTGAATCAAATTGACCGCAATTTTGTTGATTTTCTCAACGACTCGCTACCAAGGAAGAACAGACAAGTCACGTTGATATTACAGTGAGCCCAAACCGAGTAGAGATGTCACGCTCTATGGATCATTTTAGGATCAACATGGCTCCGCTGTATGTCAAGATGGCCAAAGTGTTACTTGGCGCTCTCCTTGGGTACAGCATATGTGAATAACTAAGACTAATGCTTTTTATGGGATAGAATTTTCTTTTCGTAGGGATTTAAGGAATGCGGTGTGCACAATGTGCCGTGCGCGGTCCACAAGAATCTAGGCCCCTGGCCTCCCTGCCCCCCAGCGCGGCGTGGCCATACCGTGGCTCTACGCGGACCTCTCGTATCGACCCACCATGGGAAGCCCCAAGCCCCGCTGCCAGGCCGACTAGCCTCATGTCTGGCTGCGCTGTGCTGGCGGCTGGGCCGGCGGCTGTCCTGGTGGCTGGCTGAGCTGTCCCACAACCTACCCTATGGCATCTGGACAAGCAGGGCAGAGCGACCCCATGAGTGAAGGACCGCGGCGGAGGACCACATCTCCACAGATAGTATACCCCTCCCCCCTCAACTCTCTCCTCTGGCCTTGCATCCGATTCCCCCCCCCCTAAGGACCATATGACCATTCCCCCCTCCCCCCTTTACCCTGGCGCCAAATTTTCATGAACCGTGAGGATTATCTCTGTTCGGGAGACGGAAAGCGATTAAAGCGCGCTAGGGCAAGGTAAGCCTCGATTACACGGACTCGGAGGTGTCGCATGAGCATGAGAAGGTCGTCCGCACATTATTCGCTCGGCCTTCCGCCTCTCTCGAACTCATTGGCAAATCGCAAGGAGCGACAAGGACGGGGCTATGAAATGGCACAACTGCCAGTATGGGTTCGCATCCCGATCGTAGTTTGCTAGATCCAAGCCCGTATTTGGGTACCGCAAACGCAAAAAAAAAACACCGAAACAAAAAAAATATTTTAGAGCTCTTTTTGCCCTTAAGTAGAGAAGTAGCAGCGGCGTCCAGAAAATGTTCATCCTTCTACCAGATGTGGGGAAATCTTCGTCAAAGTGACTGAAAAGTCTACACCTGCCCGAAAAAGCTTGAGCTGCGCGAAATCAATCAAACAGCCTTAATTTTTAGTACCACTCCCAGAAATTAGCTAATCAAATTAGTTTTATAAATTTGTCCAAAATTTTACAAAAATTAAAAAAATTGTTGAAGAGTGCTGCCGACTACCAAAATTTACGGAGGAAAAGGCTGTTGTTTTTAACTGTGCCGCAAGGCAGCCTCCCGCGGGTGCGTGCATGGCGTATTTTTATCTGTGTCGCTCTCAATTTTTACGCACCCTTGCCCTTCAAAAGACCCTCCACCTGCGAGCGAGGTGACCCGTCCAAAAGTTTAGTAACGGAATCGGCAAAGGGAAAAAAAGTCCATACCGGAGGGAGAGGGTAGAGGGTGCGTTATTTTATTTTTATCCACAAATCTTCTCTCCACCTCTAAAAATTCCATGGAATCCCATATGCCACACCTTACCGCAGATGTCATTGGTACGGATGAGGGAAAGGGTGGGACAAGATCTGAATTTTCTCGAAAAATGCAATTTTCCGTTGTTTTTGTCGTTGGTTCTTTTGGATCTTTTTTTTTTTTTAAAGCTTCAAGGAGCGGTGGCTTGGTGAGGCCTGGTGCGCCTCATTGCGCGTCGGTCACGACGGCCCAATCGTGCAAACCTAACATTTATTTTCCAATTTTTGGATTTTTATTTTGTTAGTGGATAGGGATAAAAAGAATTTATGCGTGAACCTAAATTCAAAATTTAATTTTAAAAATAAGTTGGCCTGTCCTGTGCATCACTTTTATACCTCTAGTCGTTTACGAGATCTGGCCACCCAAAATCTCAACAAATGGTGAGTTTGCACGCCGATCCCAGCCAGGACGAAAAAAGGCAGCGGCTCAAGCCGAGCACAGGAGTAAAATAGTGAGGTTGTTTGGCTGGATCTGGTGACCGTCGGGTACATATAATCGTGTGTTTATGTTCGATGACTTGGGCGTGGACCGCTTCAAATCATTCTGGGAAACAACGATTCGAGTATGGAAGCATTGTTACCAGACTGTCATCACATGGCCGGTGCACCGGTGCAAACCGTGCGGCCCGGGCGAGGCGTGGTCCATACGACGTCGGCCACAGCGTGGTCCATAATATCGATTCGTGGCCCACGCCCCTCCCAGCTCTGTGACGGTGCAGTGTGACGTGACGCCGCGTCGCGACACGCGCGTCACGCCGTGACTGGCAGCGGCACTGGCCGCGTTACTGGTGTACTCACGGTCTCGGTCATGCCCGCCTGGTGCTCAGTATCCAGAGTAAATCCACACGGTTGCGGTTGCACATCACTAATCACACTGGTTAGGTTAGGGTTGCCCCTCACTCATCACACTTCACTTGGCTTGAGCAGCTTGCGGTATCACTCTCACTTTAGCCTGGCCTGTGCCGGTCCGGGATTCTGGGATGGAGACTCAGCGCGGGGGGCCCGCCCCTAGCGCCCCGGCCCGTCTCAGCCGTGGGCAAGGCCGTGGGCAAGGCCGTGGGCAAGGCCGTGGGCAAGGCCGTGGGCTTACCTCTCTTGCCATCACGCGCCCATTCCGGAAGTGGCTGCCATGGGGCCCTCGACGCCCTCGGTGGGGCCCTCGGTGGGGCCCGCGGCCCTGTGGCCTGGCCTGCTCAGCACTGCGACAAGGCGACGCGCTTCACTGTTCCTTGCACAGGCTGCAGCGGCTGCCGCCAAGGCTGCTGCGGCTCGCGCTGCAGTTGCTGCAGTGCCCTGCGGCTGCACCTGCGGCTGCAGCTGCGGTGTGCGTGCGGGCTGCGGCTGCGGGGGCTGCGCGGGCTGCGGGGGCCCACCAACCGTGGCTGTGCGGACTGGCTGGACCAGGCGGAGTCGCCATGCCGATGCCGAGGCCGCTATCTAGCCATGGCGCTGCGCTGCTCTGCGGCTGTAGCCATAAGGCCATGCGGGGCGGCCCGGCGGCTGGCGGCCCGGCACCCTGGCCTGGGCCCCTGGGCTGGGCCCCTGGGCTGGGCCCCTGGGTTGGGCCCCTCCCCGCGCTCACTCTCTGGGGGCGGCTATCGCGGTTGGCGCGGAAGGCGGCGGAAGATGTCGCGGCCGGCAGCTGTGCGTCGACGCGGTCCCCGCGGGTGGTGCGTCTGGCCGTCCCGCCTCCCTCGCCGCCCGTGCCTCCCGATCCACTCCGTCACTCCGTCCAGGTCCTGGCACACCCAGCCCAGCCCGTCCCGCGCCGTCCCTTCTGGCCCCAGGACCTACCGCGCTCGCACTGAGGCTGCCAGGACTCTCGCCACGCCAGGCTCGCCACCCCCTCTGCCCCGCGGCCCCGCCCCGCGCCCGCCCCGCCCCCGCTGCCCCCGTCGACCGCCGCATCCCTCGTTGGTCCTGGGGCCGCCTCCCCCTCGGCGCACCGCCCCACCGTGGCCCCACCCACGCCCCTTCAGGACCTTAGGCCCGAGGGAGGGGAGGGGCGGGGTACGACCGAAGAATTCCACTGAAACGGCTGTCACCTCAGAGGAATGCGGCACTAAATTGCCGTTATTTCAGTTCGCTTAATTTGAAACCCTTGGATCAATTTCGTTTTGCACTTCACATGCAATTTTTAGAGATGAGAAGAATGCAAGTCCGCACCGCAAGTCCTTGTCCTTGTAGCGAGTGGGAGCGGCAGGGAAGACCATGTGAGGCGCAGGCCTGGCTGTCCTCGCTCTAGGAATCGCTCACGTCGGAATCCTAAGTGCCCTACTTCGCAACAGAGACAGATCCCCGCAACCGTTCAATTTTCCCGCCTGAAGCGAGTGCCAACAGCTGACGTATAACGAATTGTTTAGTTCAATTTGCCATCCTGTCCGTGGACACCCTTACTTTCCGAACTGGATATGAAATGACCTATCGTTCCCTGCTTACCATGCCATACTATCATCGCTTTGAAACATGAACGGATTTGATGCTGCGTCGTTTGAATGTTACACAGCCCGACTAAGATGTTTTTCGTTATTGGCAGATGAACTTTTATTCGCAGTGCTGTGTGTTGTTCTGCTTGCCGTGTGGTATTGTCAACATTGAAAGCCCGTTTAGAAGTGGAAGTTGGATCTGATACCGTTTCTCTAACACTCTCAGCATAGGTATTACAATTTTTCGTCCAAAACACAGTTTCCTCTTTAGTGCTTTATCTTTCGCATTCTATTGATTCGTACTTTCATTCTGGTGTAGGGTTAGGTTCTCCTCTTGTTATTTATATTCATGAGATGGAGATTCAAACAGAGTTCTCCGACTCAAATCAAGTTCCATTACTAAAGGATTCAAAGCAAGATGCGGGAAATTTTGATGGAGCTGTAGAAGGCGTCCAGGATCAGGATCTCGCTGAATCAAACGGTTCCGATACATCTCAGCCACTCAGTAAAAGGATGCAACGGAAAATTAGAAAGCGTGAACAATGGTTGGCAAATCTTCCTGCAAAGAGGTAATATAATTCGTCTCTTTACCTTTATATTACACTGACATTACGTTTACTCCCAAATTATCCATGTACTAATTTTATAGAGCAAAAGAGAGAGAGAAATACAAACTGAAGCGGCAAGCTGCTCGTGCAAACAATGAAGTCCTCCCATCACGGAAAAAACTGAAGGAGAGTACTATGGCCAATAGTAGCTGCAAAGTTCGTGTGTGTATTGACTTGGACTTTGATGACCTCATGAACCCTCGGGTGAGCAAGTAATTAAATGTTAGTGCAAAACTTTTCCTGTTATGGTCTGAATTAATTTTTTCTGACCTGCAATTTGTTACAGGATATAGGCAAATGTGTGAAGCAAATGATGAGGTGCTACACTCTTAACAGACGGACAGAAAATCCCATGCAGCTGTATTTCACTAGTTTCAATGGAAAATCTGAGCAAGAAATGAGTAAAAATAATGGTTATAGGAATTGGGATGTAAGTATATTTTAATCTGTTCGTGTGAAGCTCTATTTTATTTTTCCATGAAATAATTTTTAACCAAAATCGTAATGTAGGTTCACTTTGAAAAGAACACCTATACTGATGTGTTCTCAAAAGATGAAATCATTTACTTAAGTAGTGAGTCTGATAATATTATAAGTACTCTAGATGACTCAAAAGTGTACATTATAGGTGGACTTGTCGATCACAATGCTCATAAGGTAATTTTTTCTCCATTATCTTTTAACTGCAAGCCGTCATAAATTTACTTCTTACCGTTGTTTTACCTTTTTTAAATTTTTAATAGGGCTTATGTCATCGCTTAGCAGAAGAAAAGAAGGTAGCTCATGCCCAACTTCCAATATCTGAGTTTCTGGACCTCAAATCAAGAAAGGTTTTAACCATTGATCATGGTAAGACCAAAGAGTCACTTCTGGGTGTTGCATTATCTCTCACTGTATGTTTAATATTATCTTTTTATTCAATTGACTTTTTTTTTTTTTTTTTCCAGTTTTTGAGATTCTTCTTGGTGTAAGTCAAGGCTTTTCTTGGAAAGAAGCGTTCTTGAAGGTTTTACCTCAGCGGAAAGGAGCTATTGTTAAGGAAGAAATTAGTACTAATTCATGCAATGATGCCAAGAATCCTGAAAATTCGTGTATTGATACGGAAAATACCGTTATTCATAGTATCTTAGACAAAGAACTTTCTACGCATGCAGAAGTCAATACAATGAACATGGAAGAAAAACTTTCTGAAACATAGTGATGTTTGTGCAGAATATTTCATTTTTGTCAGAAAATTTTGTGATAAATTTTGTGCCTTCTTATTTACAACCGTTTACAACATTTGTAATTTTTTGACAGTAAATGTTAAAAATGTTAATCATTTTATTTATCAGGGCCTATCTCCAACTCCTTGCACCTCTCTTTGTCTATCCTTTCCATCTCTCTCACTTTGGCTGCAATTTCTTGCTGAATTATTGGATAGTACTTATGAGCCTGGCCAAGATCTTCCATCTCTTTCAAAAATTGCACACGCTCATTCACTTCCTGTACAACTGAAAAACAGTAACAAAACATTAAATTAGGTTTTTTTTTTTGTTTTGTTTTTTCATGGACATTGGGTTTTACACCGTGTACTTACGTTCATCAAATCGGTCCCTCTCGGCTCGGGCCTGTGGGCTGGTCGGCCTTCTGAACCTGCCCTTCTTGTTGCGAGGTGAAGGCGGCATCACCCTGCCGAACGACATTTTGTCTTGGAACGTGCGCTTCTCACCGTCTTTGTCAACTGCAAAAAATGCGACCTACTTTTACAGACGTGCCAAATTTTTTGCCGGTCAGGTGGAGTGACCCCTCTTACTTCTCGGGTGCGCGGGCACGAAGCGGTCCCTCTCGTAGGCGCCCGAGCTGAGGATGGTGTCCCGCAAGCGTCGGCACCCCAGCCGGAAGGGGTTGTCGGCGGCGGGGGCGCGGGGCAGGGCGGCGGGGCCGTGCGCCGGCAGCGGCTGTGCGGGCAGCGAGTCCCCCTGGCGCAGCGACGCGCCCAGCTGCTTGCGCTGCAGCATAGTCAGCCGGCTCTCCGCCATCAGAACTACGCAGAAAACGTCTAAATGTTAGATTTGAACCAGGGCCACTCACACACTCACATGCCTCGACGCAAGCAGTACCTTTGAGCAGCTGGTGCGTCTCGGGGCTGTACGTGGCGCGCTTGGCGTGCAGGATCCCCGCCCCCATGGGCACGCTGGGGTACTTCCTGTCCATGGCCGCGCTGCTGCTGACTGGCGCTGCGGTCCGCGCTGTCGGTGCACTGCCTCGCGGTGCACGCGCCGGCGTCACGGCGGTCACGGCGCTACAGTGGCGCGGAGGGGCGGGTCGCGATGACGCGGTGCCATGGAAACGGCCGACAACCCCTCGGGGAACGCCCTGCTTAGCCATGCCAGCCCATACCCGAGGAACTTGAACGCAGACGACACCGCGTCGCACGCGCCTTCTGAGTTAAGCTGCCACCGTCACCACCCCGCCGACTGCGAATAGCGGCTGCTGCTCGCGTGGCGGTAACTGCACGCCGGCCAGAGGGGCTGATCCTCCGCAGCGCTTACCGCCCCCTGGCAGCCGAGGCGGCAAGCTCCGGCCGCGGCGGCCGCGGCGTCCCACGCGTTGGCCCAGTGGGCCAGGCCGCCACCCGGATCGATGGCCCGCCCCCGCCCCCGCCCCCGCCCCCGCCCCCGCCCTGCGAAGGCATGCCATAGCAGGCCTCGCAGCGGGCTGATTCCGAACAGAGCTTTCGTTGTCGCGTCTCTCTCACGCTCATGGGGTGTCGCGCGACGGGGTGCGAGAGAGACAGCGACGAAGCACTGCTCGCGACCAGCCCCGGTTCTGGCACGGCGGCCGCGCCGCGCCGCGCTCCGGGCGCGGGGGTGGGGAGGGGGTGGGGGCGCAGAGCCTAGTTCCGCCAGCGGCCACAGCCAGACGGGGCGCCGGCGTCGGAGTGGGCTGCGCTAGGCCAGCGGTGTCTTCCTGCGTCGTTTGCCGTGCTTCCTAGTCCAGGCAGTCCAGGCCCCGGTCAGCGGTTCGGTGTTCTTCCCGAGGTAAGGCAGAGCGTCGTCGCTTGCAGGTGGCCGTCGTGCCTGTCGTCCTGGCGCTGCAGGCAGGACGCCGTCGCGCTGCTCGGTGTCGCGGGGCCGCTGCGCCGTCGTGGCCCTGGCCGGAGTCCCGGAGGGCAGGGGGCCGAGGGTAGGGGTAGGGGCCGGGTCGCCTCGAGGGCGAATGAGGCAAAAGCCAGAGGCCAGGTCAAGCGGCACTGTTGCGCGTCGCATCGCCAAGGGCCCCTGCACCGCCTGCAGCGCGGCCCCGCGGGTATTCGCCATCGCGTTTCCGTGTGCTGCTGACCCGCGAGTGTGCGCGCGTCGGGGATGGGGAGGGTGGGGGGCGCCGGGCTAGCTCTCATTGACAAAGTGGGCCCCGTTGGGGGCGCAGCCAGCTCCGGCGCTGGGACTGCAAGGGCACCGCGTTGGTCGCCCACGTACCCGTGACGGACGTCGCGTATGACGCACTCACCGGAAACACTGTTTTTTTCTTCCAGCGTCGCCGCGCCACCGGCGTCCAGAACCACCACCATGGGGATTCAGGTAAATGAGACCCCGCCAGATTCGAGATTTTTTATTGCCTGGACGCTCGTCCTGATGTGATCTTTCCCCAGTTCCTTAAGGTGTCCAACATGTCGAAGCCCAGTCCAAACGCGACCACCGTCCCTGCGGCTGCGCCGCCGACTGCCCAGGGTGTGGAGGGCGGTGTGCAGGGCGGCGTCCACAGCGCGCAGGGCGTGCAGGGCGTCCTCGGCGGCATCCACGGCGGCGTCCAGGGGAACGCCCAGGGCAACGTCCCCAGGTGCGGACACTGGGGTGGGCTGCAGGGCTGCGGGCTGGGGGCCCCCAAGCCCCGCACCATCGCCAAGCGAGTCGGGAACAGGGCCAAGGTAGGTACGCACGAGGATGTAACGCGATGTCACGTCCCTTTGAAGTGATTCGAACTGACCGCGGCATTACTTTCGGCAGCGAGTGTACGTGATGCAGGGGCGGCCGCTACTGAGCAGGGTGTACCGCTTCTTCGGGCTCCGCCACGGCACTATGCTGATCGCCATCCACGACCTGGTAAGCGCCGCCGTCGCCGCCAGCGAGGCCTTGGCCATCGCAAAGCATGGTCCACTGATGGGGGTTTGAACCTGCGCGACAGATGTGGAGCTCTTTCGTGGTGTTCATGCTGGTGCTGGCCACGGCACACACCCGCGAGATGTCGCGCATGGTGGAGAACGACGTCCAGGCCCAGATGGCGGAGCGCGCCGGGGCGGCGGCCGACGGCGAGCAGCGCCAACAGCTGCACGGCCAGGCCGGGAAGGCCACCCTGCCGGACACGCGCTCCTTCTACGAGCGCTACATCGAGGCGGCCATGTCGCACGCCATGTCGCAGGCCCAGTTCACCAAGGAGATGCACGAGAACGAGGTCAAGCTCAACAACGGGCTGCACATTGCCACAGGTCAGTGAGTGCCACCAGGTAGATGCCTGAAATGTCATTTTTTTTTTTTCGGCCCATATTTGAAAACAAAAAATTGAGAACCAAGTTGAATGTTGACAGCGATGACCGTGGTCATGGTGTTCGGCATCTCCATGGCCGGTATCGACATGATCGCCTCCATGATGCTGCTGGCCGGAGCCGCTCTGGTGAGTGGCACAGGGAGGTTCATAAATTACTGTCTATGTGTGAGAATTTGAGACTAACAACGTTGACTGGCTCACCCTGGCAGCACGTGCGCCAGCTCATGATGCCCTGGCTGTCCCTGCGCCTGCTGGAGATGATGCTCCTGGTCGGCACCACCGTCGTCTCTATGTTCTGCTACGACCACGGCCTCGTCTTCTTCAAGGTGCTCATTACCGTCTGCCTCATTATCTGTAAGTACTGCAGGCCGTACCCTCACTGTGGCGAGGGGGTATGCATTCTCAAAACGAGTGACCCGACTAATGCGCTATTACGCTCTATTACGCCTATAAATTGCTGAAATTGGCCTGACTACCCATAAATAGCCCAAAACAACCAAAAAACAGGCAAAATCCTGACAATTTCAACGATTACGCTTACGCGCGAGTGCATAATACCTTCTCGCACTGCGGCTTCTCGTTGCGAGGTCTTTCCAAACCTGGCTCGCGGCGTCGCTAACTTCTCCGCACACCTGTTCCAGTCGTTGTTTTCTACCACTGGCTGGTGGCCTACTCGCTTCACGAGCACCTGTGCCGCCTGGAGCGCACGGGCTCGTGCACCACACGCGGCCCTCCAGCCACCACCACCACCACAGCGGGGACGGCGTGACCACGCTGACGGCGGCCACGGTGGTGACGCACGGCTCGGGGCAGCAGATCCCGGGGCAGCAGATCCCGGTGCACACCTGCGACGCGCCGCTCTGCCCCAGCGCCGGCCGCCTCTACAACAACCACCTGTTCAACCCCAGCGCCAAGGCGTACCTGGTGCCGGTGGTGGACTGCCGACACGCGTGCGGAGACACAGCGGGGCCGCTCTCCGCCCCCCTGGCCCGGCCACTGTCCGCGCCCCCCGCCGCCCCCGAGGCCCCCGTTAGCGCCGCCCCCCCTTGCCGCCATGCCGCACATGGAGGTGTCCGAGCTTCCCGCCAAGCCCGCCACGCCCCAGCCTCCCCCAACCCCAGCAGCCCCAGCAGCGGTCCCGGGTGCCGCTTCGGCCGCTTCGGACGACGAGAAGCACCAGTACCCGGTCTAGGTTTATTCTGGTCTCCCACAGAATGTGTCACTTTATTTAAGGCGCTGTTTTAGTAGTGGTGACTGTTCCAGAAATTTTAAACGGAAGGTTTTTATGTTGCCAAGTTTTGGGTTTGTTTTCCATATTTTTTTTCTAGGAAGACAAGCTTTCCAGGCCCTTGTTCTATTTCCTCATTTAACAGTTCACCTGGAAAATGCTCATTGTAGATTATTTCATAGTCATCCTCTTTATTTTGTCATAAATAGTTCGTACACTTTTTCTCTAAGTTAACTTCTCCTTAGAAATAATGTACAGTAAATTTAATTTTTTTGATGAATTGAGTGTGAATGTAAGATGTAAAACTAATATTAAATATTCAATTCAAGGTGATGAGCAGATCACCTCCAGTATAAAACATGTGCAGAATGGCTGTGATTGCTCGTTGTGATTTGAAGAAGTGAGCGTAGGTTTACGAGTGATGTATGAGTTTGAAACCCCCAACCAGATCAGCAGGAGGCACACCATGGACTGGGCACAAATACGCTGATTCGTCTCAACTGTTTCTCTTGATTTCCCGGCTGAAAAGGAATGAGGAGGCATGTCTGAGAGTTTTTGCCGCAAAGAAAAAAAAATGTGGGAGGCTGTGCTGCACTTTTTGAAACTTTTCAATGTGTAATCTCAGCGTGGTATGGACTGATGTGTGCCCTTCTTTTGTTCTGTGTTTTTGTCCTGCTGTGACCTAAGGGATGTATAAACAGAGAGTAGTGCCAAAAAAATTGTAAAAAAAAAGGTTGTTCTACAAGCTATTCTTCAGCATTCCAGGCTTTCTAAAATATGAGAGGAAATGCTACACAAGTACATCCCTCCCCAAATTGTCAGATAGCTTGAAAGGTTTGTTGAGTCTCATAAATAAATTATGAAATGATACATATCTGTTCTTCGGTGCTCCGCCAGCACAAGCAAAACACATGATCTCTCTTGTCCCGTTTCCGCCGCTTTTCACAATACTCTGGTTGTCTACTCTCCCACTTTTATCGCAATGTAGCTCAAACCTAGGCACATCCATCAAATATTTTGTTTCTAGATGTACCTTTGTTTACATTTTTCATAGTTCTCATTCCCTGTTTGTGAACCCGCCCATTTATGTAACTATCCGGCCACCTGTTTTCTCTGTAGTTGTAAAAGTATGTGACGTCAGGAATAAACGTCCGTCTTCAATGACGTTCGAACGAGCTTATTCGTCTCGCCTTTGCTTTTCCTCTCGACCCTTTCCTCCGGCACGAATCGAGGCAACCGCCGCGCCGCCCGCTCGCGTTCAAACTGAAGGCGGGAAAACAACAGCCGAGGCCCAGCGGCCCGCGGTGCGGCTGTGTGCCGACAGATGGCAGCACGCGTCGCGCAGCTTACTGGGCGGGCGGTTGGTTGGGATTGTTGCGGACAGAGAGCGCTGTGACCCCAATAACAGACTTTTCGTCGGCGGCGGGCGGCGGAGTCGAGGCGAGGAGGTGGAGGAAGGGGCGACGGCAGTTACCCTGACAGCTTCGGCAACCAGTGTGTCATGTGCGTTGGTAGCGGCCGGATCGGGTCCGTGGAGCCGTGTGTTCGATCCGAGTGCACTTGCCGTGCGTCTGCCGTCTGCGTGCAGAGTGCACGGTGCACCAAGAGTGCGCCAGTCAGTGTTTTGATGCACCCGCCATGTTGTGAATTGTGAATGAGATGTGTGTGGCGCGTCTGTGTCATGAAGTCTACGAGCGGATCTTTGCTTTGGATACCATGAACCACCAGCGGCGACTGCGTTGGGGCGCCTGAACTCTGCCCAGCAAGGTGGGGTTCCTCTTTCGTCCTCATGTTTTTTTTTTTTTTTTTTTTTTTTTTGCCATTCTTTTATTACATTCTCGATTTTGCCAGTCTGTCTAAAGTCCACGTATGTTTTGGCAAACTCTAGTGCTTAACCTGTCCTGTGTCAGACCAGCATTTTAAGTCCCACTGTTCATATTTTCCTTAAAACTTTGCTGTTTTAAATGCCCAAAATATATTCCTTGTGTTTTACTGTCATCTTATTCATCCATGAAAGGTTCCTAACCTTTCATGTTACGTTTCCAATTCATTGTTAGTTTGTTATGATTTGAGGTTATGGTTACCAGTAGGAGCATGAATCATAATTGTCAGATGTTATCAATGGTATATAAAGAAAACATGTTCTAGCGCCGCGCTTAAATAATTAGATCAGAGTGTTTGATAAAATTTTTAATTTTCTATCTAAGTTTAGTATTAACACTGCTTGCATTTGCTGTTGTAAATGAACTATTACGCTTATTAATCTGCACTAATGTAGCACCACTAGTCATTGTCTTTGTTCTTTACGCCTACTCCCCCTGAAATACTCTACGAAACTGGCTCGTGTAATAATCTTCATTGTGTTGTAACCTTTTCCATAGTTGTTTCAATGTTACAAAGTGCTTTTCAAACCATAACCTCTGAAAAACATTATATTGACAATCAAACTGAAGCATTTATTTTCCTAAACTAATGAGCTTCTCTATGTATACTCGTAAGTTGCCAAACTGTGTACGAATGACTAGGTTAGTCAGCATTAAGATGTAGTATTTTTGTATGGGCTAAGAAAGAACTCAATAACTGGAATATCTTTTCACTTTCTGCAAGGATCCTTACATATTTTGTTAAAATTTTGTTGAAACACTTAAGTTGCTGCCTTTTCATGCAAGATTTCAAGTATGCATGGTGATTTTTGATATTCTAATAATTTACGGAAAGGTTATCTATCTGACAGTTGCCCGTGAATTTTAGAATATTCATTAGAACTCATGTTGCACTTTTTCCAGATCTTATCTCTTAAATTTATACTTCACATTTGAAGCCAGGTGTGTTGGTGATTTGTGCACCTGACCAGTCAACTTTGCTTTTATGTTTTACATTACAAATGTTTCTTGTTGGAGGTAGTACATTTGTCGTCAGTAAAATCATAAATGTAAGGTAAATCATAAATTTTTGGCCTTTCCTGCCTTGAACCTGTTAATCCATCCATCTTTTTGTCCTATAATAACATCAGAACAAATCAATTCCGTCTCAGTATCCTACAAAACAAGTCGAATAAAGTAGGACCCAAACATTGCAAAGGCAGGTCCTCTTGGTATTTCGAACAGACTTAATTGAATTAAATTCGAATCTTGAGTCGGTGGCTCTGCGCGGCGCCGTCAACGTCCCTCCTCAGTAAAATCCGTCCAATGAACGCGCGGCGGGGCGAGTCGTTGCGTAACTGGCACGTTCCCTTTAAATGAAAGGGAGTGGAATCGGAGACAGAGAGTGATGCCCTTTGCACCGGGCTGCGGAGCCCACGCCCGGCTTGCCTCGGCTGGACTCATCCCGTCGGGCCGGGCCAACAGGCAGGCAGGGAAAACCCATAGAAAGGACCCGGAATGTGGGCGGATAGGATGCTGGCCGAAGGGCCCCTCTCGCCGCGGCCCCGCGCGGCCACCGGCCAGCCCTGGGCCCTTCCCCCGCCGGCCTTGCCGCCCTGCCGCCCTTCCGGGATTAAAAAGGGTCGTGATCGGGAGTTATGAGACTGGCGGTGGTGTGGGCGACGCGCTGGGCGACGCGTCCGCTGCCGCCGCCCCACAGTGGGTCAGGAGACCGTTGAGGCGGCAAAAATCCCGGACACGTTTTGAGCTCCAGAGTCGCTAAATGGGACTCGAAACCAATATGTCACTCCACCAATGGATTGCTCTTTGGACGAGGAATCCATTGGCGGGGTCAGACGTTCGGTTCGAGTCCCATTTAGCAACTCTGGAGCTCTGGAGCTCAAAACGCGTCTAGGGTTTTGGCCGCCTGCGCGGTCTTCTGGCCCACTGTGCGTCGGGATGCAGATGCAGACGTGAGGACGCGGCGCAGGGCCCCGTGCCGCGAGAGAGGCAGCCACCGTGGAGCTGCTGGATGCTGGAAGTGGGTCGCCCCATCTCGGCATCGCTGGGCGCGTCGCGTCACGCGTGTCTCGGCCGTGTTTTCTCACGCGCCAAAGGGCAAACGGGCACGGCGGGGTATTCGGGGGTTCGCCCGCTGTCGGGGGCCTCATCGCCCCGCCGGGACGCGAACGGCTCGCGTTGTGACGTCGCGGGGTCCGGGCGAGCGGCGTGTCCAGGCGGAGCGGCGCCGAGCAGCGCGATGCGCGGCCCCCAGCGGCCCCATAGCACCTCAAGGTCGCTGTGCTGCGCTGTGCGGCTCTAGGCGGGCAAGGGGGGCGAGACGGAATTATGGGATCAAAGTAAAGTGGTCCCGGTGATGCAATGCCGAAGGGAGCGAGCGAGGCGGCCGCAGGTTGGTTGACATCCTCGTTGTTGTTGTACCGGCGGGTGGTGCGCGGCCGCGTCCCTCCCTCGCCGGCTCACGCACTGTCCGGCGCCTGGACGCTGGACGGCTCCTTGTTTGGGAAGAGACAACTATTATTAGCGCTTCCAATTGGCGTACTTAGTCTCCATAGTAGTGGCGCGTTGCTGGCCGGCGCTGGCGTGACTGGGGGAGGGAGGGAGGGAGGAGAGGGAGAGAGAGAGAGGACTGAGAGTGGACTGAGAGTCGCGATTGGAACACTAGTAAGGACGCACACGGTGCGAAGGCCCCGAGCAAAGGGATTGGCTACGCCGCCGGAGCGCTGGAGCTGGAGGAAGCGGGAAGTCTGGAGCGAGCCCGAGTAGCCTTTGTTGCTGGAGTCTGGATGGAGTGCGCGCACGGCGTGCTGCTACGTGCGGCGCGCGGCCGCGGGTACTGGTACTGGTAGCGCCCTGCTCGGCTCCCGGCTCGGCGCGGCTCGTTGGCTGGGCGACCGACCCAAGGTCCTCGCTCCGCCGTGCCCGCGTAGCCCCGCGTAGCTCCGCGCGCTCTTGGCGGCCACGGCGCGGCGGCCAGCGATGCTGCTCAGACGCTCAATTACTGGGCAGACGCGGCGCGGCGGCGGCGCGGTCGTCGCCGGGTTTCGCGCCTCCTTACCGACGACGGCCGCGGCACGAGGAAGGGCCCGACGGACAGACGGACAGACAGACAGACAGACAGACGGACGCCGCTCTGATGGATGAAGGTGCCGCCGTTTCTCACGCCGAATTTCCACAATTAGACATTAGCCAGCATTACTCAGGGCTCCCAGGGCGGCTCCTGATTGCGGCACGACGTCGCCGTGCCCCGCCCCGCCCCGCCCCGCGACGCCGCCTCCGAGTCGTGCTAAAAGTGTCGGGGAAAGAAAGCGGCGTGGTTTAAGGAAAATGCTGTCGTCATTTCTTCTCCCGTTCTTCGTCCTTTTCGTTTTATCCTCTTTTTTTTTTTGTTGTTGTTTTGGCGCGCAAGCGTCGTCGCCCTTTCTCCTCGCGCCTAATCAAGCTTTTTGCTGTTGTTGTTGTGCCGGCCGGGCTGTGTGCTGACGGTGATGCTGTTTGCAGGTGGCGGCGATGCAGGACGGTGTCCGGGACGGAGCCCGGCGCGCGCCGCAGGTGAGTCTCCCTCCGTGTCGTCGTGCACACTGTGTGCACTGTTTTGTTTTGACTTTCCCCGCTGAGGCTTTGGCCGTTTTTCGACAGCCGCGGGTCGCATTCGTTATTTCGTCACTAATCGCCCGACAGGCCCGAGAGGGAGCGAGGGGGGGGCGAAAACGAGGGCGCCGCTGCCTTATGGTGGTCTCGATGGACAGTAACCGGAGTAATGGTCTGCATCGAGGCGACGGCGGCGGGGACCCTGTTTAATGCGCGGGCCGCGGCGGCCGCGGCCTGCAAGGTCTGCACTGCACATTGAGCCTAGGCCTCGGGGGCCGTCCGTCAGTCGGTCGGCAGGGCGGCAGGGCGGCGGCGCCTCGCCGTCCCGCCGGCCCCTGGCGGCGCGAGGGAGACGGAGCGGCGGAAGCATGCCGCTGCTGTTTGGCATTCCGACTGCAGTCCGCTAATAGGGAGAGCATGGCGGAGGCGGGGCGCGAACCCGCGGCTGCCGTCGTGCGCCGACCACTGCGCCGCGGGTCCTTTCTGCCCGCCTTGGGTTCGGGCGCTTTGGGGGGCTTGACGGGCCGGGCCGGCGCCGCTGGCCGGTCGTGGATCGCGGTCCCGGGGGAGCATGCCGAGCTTGGGATGCCGGTTACCCGGCTGGTGGCACTTAACGTCCGACGACGTCCAACTGGCAATTGAGTCACAGCGCGCCGCGCCATAGGCAGCGCCATGGCAGTGCCGGCCGCAGCGAGCGCCACCTTCGTTATGAAACTGCCAATAATGTGTTTCCTTTCCGCTTACGAAACGCCACTTAAATTTCCGCGCGACGCGGTGCGAGACGTCGTTGTCGTGCGGGTCGGCGCGGCGGGTCGGCCCGGCCGCGCAGCGCCACGCAGCTACGCCACCTGCGCGAGCGGGCGGGCAGGCGGGGGCGCCACGGCGTGGCGGGACGCGGCGCGTGTGCGTTTGCTGCTCGCCGCACTGGGCGCCGCGCCCTCAGCCCCACGGGAATAAAAACAACAAAAAAACCAGCGCTTTGCGTAAAAATAGAGACGCACGGTAGAGGCGGTGGTGCCGCCGGCGGGGTGGGGCCGGGCCGGGTCGGTCGGTGCGCGCGAGGCGGCGCAGGACACCGGAGGAGTCCGAAGATGGCCGCCGCGGAGGTGAGGCGGCGGTGCTGAGGTGACCTCACCGGACGCCTCTTTCTGTATTCGTCTGGATTCGCGATGTATGGGGGGAAGGGGGGGGGGGCAGGCCCCAAGTGTCTGTGTGAGTGCGACCGTGTGCGGGAGAGCTTGAAAGGAGGTGAGACAAGAGGAGGGGGAATTTGCGTTGCTCGCCGACTGTATAAAACGTTCTCATCTGAGCGGCCGCGTGGCCTATAAGTACGGCCCAGTGGCCGCCGCGAGGGCCTTCAGTGCCTCCTGCGGGACGCGGTGGGGTGGCGGTGGCCCCGGGGCGGAGGGGCGGGGGCGGTCGCCGAGGCCCTGCACGCCTCGCGTCGCCGTGGAGGCCGAGGGGTGTGCACTGGCTCCGTGGCGTCGACGCGTTCAATTGATTTTCCCTTTTCTGCGGCTTTTCCCTTTTTTTTTCTTCGCCGTGCGTTGTTGGCAAGCCGCCGCTCCCACATGCTGGCCATGCCGGCGGCCGGGCCTTGCGTCGGGATGTGTGGCCCTGGCCCGCGCGAGACGGCCTAGGCGGGCCCTGGGCTGCCTGTTTGAATTTGGCTTCCCACTTTGCCGAGGCTGAGGCATTGGCTGGCCGTCTGACACGACGCAGGCGTTCACCCTGACGCCAGCGAGGAGCACCGGCCGTGCCGTGCGGGGTGGTATCGCATCATCGCTGCCCCCGCCCCGCCCCGCCCCGCCCTAGGACGGCCACCACTTGTCGTTGCGGTACCTGGAGGTTGACCGGGCGACGCCCACTCATCCTTACGCCGCGCGAGTGGAGCCCTTCTGCCGGCCGCGCTGCTGGAGGTGTGCTTCTTCGCGCGGCGCCCAGGCAGGCCGTGCAGAGCCGCCCTGAGCCGCCCTGAGCCGCCCTGATTGGCATTGATTGTTTTTCTTAGCTGCTTTGCGCGGCAGTGGCGGCGCGCCGGGTAAATTTAGTGCGGCCCGGCCGAACCAAGCGGAAGGGGCGTCGGATTGGCGGGCCGCACGCACGCCCCCCGCTGGAGGGAGGGAGGGAAGGGGCGGCCGCCTTCATGACGTGCTCTGCTGCTCTGCTGCCAGGTTTATCGTTGGTTTTTTAAAAGGTCCGCGCTGACCTTCTGGCGACGAGTGCACACCGTTTTCCGCGTTGCCAGGCGCCGCGCTAGTTTCTGCTTCGTGACCGCTCGGGCCTTCATGGCGCCGTCCCGCTGCGGGTCGTCCTGCCGGCCGTCACCAAGGCCCTTCTGCGCCACGACGCGTACGCCCCTCTGCTCCAGCGAGGCCCTGCTCCGCGGCCCTTTGAGGCCTATTTCGGGCCCTTTGAGGGCTTTAGCAGGCCTCGGCTCCGGGCTCGGCGCCGAGCTGCACGCTGTTGCGGAAGACTTGCGTTGCGTCAGGTCGCGGAGCGTCGTGCATGTCGTGCGTGTCGTGTGTGTGTGCGTGTGTGCGTGTGTGTGTGTGTGGGGGGGGAGGGCTACTGCAGGCTACTAGGTCGCGATGGGGAACACATGGTGCGGGTAGCGCTCGCGTCGACGGTACAGTGCCGCCCTGTAGATTGTGCCGTGTGGCCGTCGCCTTCCTTCCCACGCCACCCGGCCTTCGGACACCTTCGGGATTCGCTGCGGTTCGCGGGACTAGGCCGTCGGACTCGAGACTCGGACCGGCCGGCCGGGCTGTCTCTGCGCTCACCACTCACTCGCGGCCGTCGCGGCCTAGAGCCGTCTCGACGTGACGGAGGCAGGACTGTGATGGAGGGCCTGCCCTTGTCAATAGGGCCGCTGCAAGTAGCCAAAAAAAACGCTACTCAGTGGGTCAGAAGGCCGTGGAGGCGGTCAAAACCCCGGACGCGTTTTGCGCTCCAGAGTCGCTAATTGGGACTCGAATCGAACGTTTGACCCCACCAATGTATTGCTCTCCAAACGAGGTATCCATTGGTGGGGTCACGCGTTGGATTCGAGTCCCATTTAGCGACTCTGGAGCTCAAAACGTGTCCGGGGTTTTGGCCGCCTCCACGGTCTTCTGACCCACGTGCGCTACTTTGCCCCTCCCTCCGGACGATCCGCCCTCTGAGCTGTCGTCGCCTCCCCGGCATGCAGGGTTCCCGTCGAGTTGCCGCGGCAGAAGTCGGACAGGGTCCGGGATTCCCGTTTGGATGCCGGCAAAGGTCCCCGCAGGGGTCAGATTTGCAGCAGGCTGCTTCCCCGCAGGATTGCGGCAGAAGGATGCCCGGCAAGACGGCGGACGGCGCGCGGCGATGGCAAGGCCCGGCAGGGTGCGGGATTCCAGCGGCGTGCCTCGCAGGAGGTCAGGTCCAGAGCCCCGTGCTGCAGCAGAGCCGGCCGGGGGCACGGTGCCATAATGCTTTGGAGACGCCCCCTGCCCCTCTCTCCATCTCTCTCCCCCCAGCGCGCGCGGTCTCACCCGCCCAACCGGACGGCGACGGCTCCAAAGTGGTTCCGGACCGGACCAGAATTCACATTGGCGTGTCGTTGACTTGGCGGGGCGTCGGCGCCGTGACGCCTCGCGCCCGGCACGCTCTGGCCGGCGTGCCCGCGGAGCTGGTCGCGGGGACGACGACGGCGACGTCGTGGCGATGCCGCCGGGGCGACGCCGAGGGGAAAGTTCGCAAAATTGCGGGTGTTGCGTCGCGTCGCCGTCGTGTGGCGCGGCGCGGCGGGCGCCTCGATGTGGATGGTGGATGAGATATAAGACTCTCCGGCGTAGTAAATCCCAAACTCCCGTGCGGCGCGGTTCGTGACGCAACGCGGCGCTATCCGGGACGGGCAGAGGCCTCCACCCCCCTCGCGGCCCCGGCCGGTCCTCTGGTGGGCGCCGCGTGGTGGTGTGAATGTAGTCGCCGGGCGGTCCCAATAAAAATGAGATAACCCGCACTAAGCGGCGCGCGGCGTGTGAGTGCGCTTGTGTGGGTGTGTGTGTGGTGCTTCCTCATGGGTTTGTTGATCGACTGCGCGGTGCGGTCCTCGACGAGGTGCCCGACCTGTCCGCGTCGGAGGTCATTTCACTCCCTCTCCAACGTGTTTGGACGAGCACACAGCACACTGTACTCGCACACTGGACTATTGGCAGTGCAGTCCAGAGCGTTTCAATGCTGCGCAAGTCGTCGTTTTGTCGTCACAGTCCAGAGTCGGCGCAAACGCTCGGCGAACTGCAAGCCTCGTCCGTTGCCGTTATTATTTGGTCATTAAACGCGTCGCTTTCCACTTTTATGGAGAAGTAATGGAAACGATGGCGAAGTAATTGCGAACCCATTTGGCGCACTTTTATCATCGTCGTCCGACTGCGATTCTGTTGGTTTTACCGGATTCGGTGTAGGATTCCGTGGTTTCTTTCAGCCAGTGTTGTGCGTGTCACTCCGGAGGCAGAGAAAAAAAAAAACAAGGACAAATTCAAAACGACGCCCTCCTCCGGGCCGCGGCGGCGCGTGGGCCGGCCGGGGCACTCCTCTCCGGACGACGGCCGAGAGGCCAAAAGGAAGGAGAACGAAATGAAGTCGGATTTGTGTTCCGCCGGACGACTTTCTGCCGGCCGAAAAGCCTCTTCCCCTCCTTCTCCTCCTCCTTCTCCTCCTCCTCGTTGCCTCGTCGGCCCCCTTCGCCGTGACGCGACGACGCGCCTCGCGGCCGTGCTAGGCCCCAGCGGCGAGCCCCGCGGCGCCGTCAAGGTTTCCTGATCCGTGGCGACGGCCGCGGCCGCGCGCTGGGCCGCTCGGTGCAGGTTGACTTGCTCGCCGGCCTGGCCGCCTTATGGCCGCCTTATGGCCAGCCTCGGCTGCAACGAGCCGTGGCCGCCGTGGCGGATTCGGCTTTTGGAGCGCGGCGTGTGTGCCGGAGGACGTGACGGCGGCCTCCGTCGCGGTGGTGTCGACGGCGTGCTCCTCCCCGCGTGCGACCGCGTGCGGCCGCGTGCGCGGAGCAGGGGCCTGATGCCGCTGACGTCGCGCGCTCGGCGCACCGTCCGGGTTGGTCCGGGAACAGGTCGCACAGTGGGCCAGAAGACCGTTGAGGCGGCCAAAGTCCCGGATGCGTTTTGAGCTCCAGAGTCGCTAAATGGGACTCAAATCGAACGTGTGACCCCACCAATGGATTCCTCGTTTCGAGAGCAATCCATTGGTGGGGTCACACGTTCGATTCGAGTCCTATCTAGCGACTCTGGAGATTAAAACGCGTCTAGAATTTTGGCCGCCTCAACGGTCTTGTGGCCCACTGTGGGTCGCGGGGGTCACGAGTTATTGGCGCACTCCGGCCGCGCTGCTCCGGCTGTCTCTCCCGCACTGCGACGGGTGCGAGAGAGACAGAGCGACGAAGCCCCATTCTGTTCGGAATCAGGCTGCAGCAGCAGCAGCACCTCGCTGCGTCGCGTCGCCGCGGACGCGACGCGCTTGGACGCGCGGCAGGCCCCTCCGGAGGGGGGGGGGGGGGGGGGTACTACTTTACGCCGCGCACTGCCACCGCCGCCGCGCTCCGGACGGACGACGGCGGCGGCAATGGCGGCCCGGCGCGGTGGCGATGACACGCAAAGATACGGAGGCTACCTGGCCGGCCTGGGCCAGCCGCGATGCGCGGGTGAGGGAATGGTGCTCCTCCTCCCCCCTTTCCCTTTGATGCTGCTGCTGCTGTGCCATTCTAGCAGTGAGTTCCCCGGACGGGTACTCTGGTTTCCTCTCCCCCCTACCAATCACCGCGCGCTGCCGCGCTGCACACTGACAGGCCATTGTGCGGCCCTCGCGCCGCTCGGCCGCGCCACCTGTCCGCGGACCGCGTCCGTCCATGGGAGACGGCGCGGCGTAGAGCGCCGCGGATTCGCATTCGCGGACGGCGAATAAATGGGCAGGGGGGAACAACAGCAACAACAATCTGTGTTTCTGGAAAAGAAGAAATAAATAAATGACGGCGTCATAATAATCGAAGTCGTTTGTAACTGCGGCCGGCAGAAGAGAGCCGTCCCGGTGGTGAGCCAGGCCCAGGTTGTCCCGGCCGGTGGCCGTGCTCGCCTCACTGGGCCGCCGGGTGCCTCCCACACCAGGTGGGCGTGCGGGGCACGCATGCCAGCGGCACGCGCTCGGCCGCCCGCCCCAGCCCCGCGTGCGTGCGCGCGCGCGTGCCAGAGATCCGTCACTTGATAGAGATGTATGTGCGTTTATACAGTGTCGCAAATTCCACAGTTTAAAATTGATTCCAAGACCCGTCGGTGTGGGGCTCCTCGAGGTTTCGGAATGTCAATGGTGGAGCCGAGGTGGTCGCGGCGCGATTGGAATTCTTTGTTGGTGGTGGCGCACGGGTGGGATGATGGCAGGGCTCCTTCTCACGCCGGTAGAGCTGAGGCGCACTTTAACGCCTTTCGTCGAGCGTAAAGTCTTCAAGCGTAGTCGTATGCTTGAGTGACTAAGTGTGCTAAAACCACGCTTCAATTTTACATTTTCAGTATTCATCTTTTTTCCGCAGGTTTTTTTTTTCGGACTAGCTAACGAGCGTCTCCGCGTGGCTGAAACGAGGCCAAAGGGGAATCAAGCAGAAAGGTGGCGGGAGGAAATAAATGTAGGCCTGCCTGCTGCCGGCTCGCAGATTCGGCGGCGTGGCGTGGCGTGGCGTGGCGTGGCGTGACGGCGCTGCGGGTCGTCCGACTTCTCGGCCGGCGGAACCCTTTTTCTGATGCGATTTTAATGCCCTTGCCGGGCTGTGCTCGCCGCGGCTCGCCGGGTTACACTGGCTAGATGCTGATGCGGCCGGGCCCGGCGGGGCTCCGGCGGGGCTCAGGGGGGCCAGCGGAGCCACGTCGCCAAATGATTTCCATTTCTTTTCCCGTGTCGGCCCTGGCAAGGAAGAGTGGAGCGAGGCGGGCGCGGCTGGACCGCGTTGTCAGTGCGCGTTGCTCGTACACTATGCCGGAACGACCTGCACTACTCTGTCAAAGCGAGCGTTGGTTCGCTCGCCTCGCTGGTGGACCGCTGGTGGTGCACTGCTACATGCGTGAGGTTCTCCCTTTCCCCCGCCTCCCGGTTGGGTCTGCACACTCGGCCAACTGTCATCAACCTAAAACCACAGTGCTGGTGGGGGAAACATCTTTGGCAAAAGGGACCAGGGGAGTTCCCCGCGCCGTGCCGTGCCGCCTGCCGCCTTCCCGTACAGCACGCCCGATGCCACCGCCAGATTATTACGGGAGCCCCACAGTGTGGGCCCCGCCCCGCGCCCGCACCTGCACCCCCTCGCGGTTATACGGCTCTTCGGGAACCATCCCCCCCCCCCGGCGGTAAACAGCCGCCTTGTTAGTGAGTGCGAGGGAGAGGCACTGGTTCCTTGAATCGGGTGGGATTCTGACGAAGGAGGCGGCGCCGCTGCTCTAGGGGTCCCCGTCATGCAGATTGCTTTTGCTCCTGCCATGGGCGTTTGGTCAGCAAGATATCTGATTGAGGCCGTGGGGTACATAACCCCCCCCCCCCAAAAAAAAAATAAAAAAAAAAAAAAGTGCTAGGAATAAGAGTTGGTCGGGAGCGGGTCGGGTTTTCTGCCGGGCTGGACTGGGCTGGGTGGGTCATTGATAAAGTGCCCCCAGCTTTTACTCGCGCGCGCACACACTAACACGCACGCACGTGCGTATAGGGGCACGGTAGGAGCGATGTGAAAATGCGCCGCCGTCGCCGTTTTCGGACGAGTCTTCGCGCGCGTGTGTGTGTTTGTGTGTGTGTGTGTGTCGGTGTGCTTGTGTTGGTGCGTGCGTGTGCGAGTACCGCCAAGTAGTACTGGCCTGTCGACTGGCGCTCTCGTTTTATTGGTGCAAGCCGTGCAAAGCGGGTGTGTAACGTGACCCCAGGTACGGGGGCGTGGTGGGGCGTGGCTGTCTGCGGAAAAAGGGGGTGGGGGCATGAGAAAGAGAGAGAGAGAGAGTGAGAGAGACGACGGCTATTTCCGATGGCGCGTTGACTGGCAGCAGAGAAATGGGTCACTCCCCCCGCCGGGCCGCACGGGCCCACACGTCGAGCCCAGCGCCACTACTACATGGGTAGAGAGGACCCCGAGGCATCGGGGAGCAAAGAGGGGGGGGGGGGCTCACCGGGGGGTTTACGGCATCGTTTAGTTTTCCGAGGACGGAGAGGGGGTGAAGGTGCGCGCAAAGCTCGTGCGCTCTTTTTAAAAGCGCTCTTCTGATGCTCGCCTTTCCTTTCTTTTTCTGTTGTCACTTTTCTTTCTTTTTATTTTGCGAGGGTCGATTTATTTTGTGAAATTGTGTTGGCTTGGCCGGGCATCGTCTCCGTGTCGGGGCGAGCCCGGTTTGTGTGTGTGTGTGTGTGTGTGTGTGTGTGTGTGCAGTGCGCGCTGATTTTGTTATCGACCTTTTACACAAACACACGGCCAGATTAGGCGTACACTGTAAGCAGCCCGGGCAGGCCCGCCAGGCTCTCGCCCACCGTCGCGCCCTATCTTTGAAAGTCATGACCTGGTGGTTGGAGACGGGCCTCTAGTCTCCCGGTGCGCGGCGCGCGGCGGTGCGTCGCACGGGATGGAGGCTGAGTGACTGGGCGGGGCGAGCAGGATAGAAAAGACATTAACTTATAGGGGAGCAGTAAAAACTAGAGCATCGCACTGGGCGGGGCGGGGCGGGGCCGCCGGTCGGGGCGGCGCCCAGTCGACCTGCAAATTTGGAGCTGCCCCTTTAACAAAGAGTGGGGCCGAGCCGTTATGCCAGAGACTAGACGCGAACCTGGTTTCTGGTTTGAGAGCTTTTCCTCGGACTCTACCGGCCGTGGCTCTGCGCGCTGCCCGAGACTGATTCCAGTCTGACACTCGCTCAAAGGTCGAGTGGCTGGCCAGCGGACTGACTTAAACGTGAGCTTACCTGCAGTGTGTCGGTGCCCCCACCCCGAAAAGCCTTGGAAGTGTTGCACGCTTGCCAGTCTACTGAACGCCTCACATGACGCCTTTACTGACCGTTTCAAAAGGGACTGGCAGGTAAAACGACGGGCCAGTGCAGGCAGGTCCACTGGCGGGTCCATTGGCGGGTCCATTGGCGGGTCCACTGGCGGGGGCGGTCTGGACCTGTCGGGGCGCGCATAGCTGCGCTGCCGCGCTGCCCTTGGGGGTATTGTCTGCTGGCTGGTTGTAGGTCATGGTCAGCCCGGAGAAAGGGAGCGTTCGTGTTGCGTCGCCCTGTCCTCCCTGCTGCACCTCGCCGCGTTATATGGCTTTCCGATTATTATCTGTTCTTTTATTATTACCTTTTATTGTTTGAGGTACGAAAGCTGTAAAAGGGGCACCCGCTCGAGACCGTTTTCCCTTTTCACAAGGGCGTGTCCCATCCTACTCTTCCCTCTCGCCCAACAAGTGCTTCTTTTTCGTTTCTGTCTCACTTTTGGTTCGGAGTGTGAGTGTGAAAATTTTTCTCCGTCTCTTGTCTTGCCATAAGGAGGATGAAAGGGAGGGGATGGCGGAGGCAGGCTGCTGGCAGTGGAGACGATTTCCGACCCCCCCCCCCCCCCCCCTCCTCGGCGAGGCGGGATCAAGCCTTCTTCCTACGAGGAGGAGCGTAAGTGAAAGACTTGCCCTGTCGTGACTCGTGTCTCGTGCCGCTCGCGCGGGGCGACACGCCGTGGCACGGCTGCTGACATATTGGCGACGAGGTTTTGGTTTCGGCTTGGCTTTCGTCGGCTGCGTGGCGGGCCTGGTGGGGGTGGCGGTGGGAGTGGGGGGCGACGGCCGGGTATTTGTGTGACTCTGTGCGGGTGGCGGAAGGCCGGGTTACGTGAATGGAGAGGCGAGCGCAGCCCAGCATTGTATACTGGCCGGTAAATTTCATCAATAAGTCATTGGGGGAAAGTCTCTCGTGGGCAGAGTAGCGACGAGACGGTTCCTTATTTCGCCGACGGTGGCGGCGCGTTGCACTCGCTATCGCGGACCCAAGGATGGGACTCTCTGCTCTACCCCGCGCGCGAGAGACTCCCTGGGTTAGCGACGGTGCGCGCGTTTACAGACCGTCTTTTCCGTCGCTCTGTTTCTCTCTCTCTCGCACCTGTAGGGGGTAGAGATGTGCGAACAGCCAAGTTCGAATTTGAACGAACACGAACACTTTTAGCTTCCAAAGCCTTCGAACGAACCGAACCGAACAGTTTCAAAATTTTCTCGAACGAACCGAACGAACAAGGTTTTTGTTCAGATTCGATCCGAACACACACATTAAAGTAATACTTAACCACCTCGCGTGTTCGTGCACGAACATAATCTGTTCATTTTTTCGAACAGTTCGGGGTCGAACACCGCAAGTTCGGGTTCGAACGAACCGAACAGTTCGCCTGTTCGTTCGAGTTCGTTCGAATGCGAACATGTTCGCACATCTCTAGTAGGGGGACGCTCCACAAGTGCGAGAGAGACGGACCGACGAAAGTGAAGGGAGCAGGGAGATGAATCAAGATGGTCTCGTCCGTCTCGCCCGCCACGGGGTGCGGGGCCTGCTGGCTGGCGCGGCTGGCGCGATGGCCGCAGAGTCGCTAGTCAGCCTCGGCCGAGGGGGCGTCCATTGTGCGCGGCCGGGCCAGGCCAGCAGGCCAGCCACGCCGGCGCTCTGTCTCCCTCGCTCCCCGACGGAGTGCGGCGGAGACGCAGCGCCATGAAGCGACTCTTCGGAACGAGTCCGCCGGACGACCCAGCGACACGTGCGCCTGCGTGTAGTACACAGTACATATTTGTCGATAGCGATCTCGCGAGGTGTTGTACTTTATCGGTCAGAGGGCAGGCGCTGTGTGTGTGTGCGAGAGAGAGAGAGAGAGAGAGAGAGAGAGAGAGAGAGAGAGAGAGAGAGAGAGAGAGAGAGAGAGAGAGAGCACACACAGCTGACGGACAGAGAGGTCTATCGAGAGAGAAAGGGGGGGGGGGGATGACCCTTCGGGCGCAGTGCCGTGGTCCGACTGAGTGCGCGTTTGGAGAGCAATCCATTGGTGGGGCCACACGTTTGATTCGAGTCCCGTTTAGCTCAAAACGCTTCTAGAAATTTGGCCGCTTCCACGGTCTTCTGACTCACTGTGCGGCCCAGTCGACTCAGTCAAGTGACACCGTCGTAAAGTCGACTTGCCGATCGATGTCGTCCCGGCAGTAATCCCGAACGGCTCCTCGGTCGCTCTGTCTTTTTCGCACCCGCGTGGCGTCTCGTGGAGGTGCGAGAGGGACGGAGCTGCCGCTGCAGCAGGCACGCCGCGGCACTTAGAGGCGATGCAAACCCCGAGATCGTGGAATAGCTTGTTGGTTCAGTTACGGGCGCGGCGTGCGGTGCATGCAGCTATGCAGCCCGGCCGTGTGTCCCGAGAGCCCTGTTCAATTAAAACAGTGCTGCCGGTGCGGCGGGGTCAGGCGGGGCACGCTGCCACGGTACTTTGGCCGCCCCGCCCCGCCCCGTCCCGGGCCGCTGTAGGGCCTCTGAAGTGTCGCTCCCCGTGGGCGTGGATGCGCGGCATGCGCGGCACGGCGCGCCGAGCAGCTGGAGCCTTGTCCCCTTGATCACCTCCTCCGGGTCAACGGTTCGGAAATGGCAGGCCGTGTCGTCCCCGCACCCCGCCCCGCCTCTGGTTCTGGAACACAGTCCCGAGGAGTGGGTTCACTCACACCGGCGCCAACAGGCACTCGCCCACACCGGTCTGTGTCCGTGGCGTACCCGGGTGGCAGGGCCAAGGGCCTGTCCCGGGGGCGAACGGAGGCCTAGGTGGCTGCCGAGGACGCCAGCACCGGCCGACTGGTTCCGCGTCGCTCCATCTCCCTCGCGCGGGACGCCCCGCGAGGGCGACGGAGACAGGGCGCCGTCGGCCGGCTGAGGTGGCGGCGCTGTAGCGCGTGATTCAATCGCTTTGCCGAGTCGCCAACTTTTATCGCGATGCCGGTAAATTGAAGGGAAAGGCAGGAGGCTGGGGGAAGGCCGAGGGCAAGGGGCACCGGTCGCTGCGTCTCTCTCGCACTCGCGGTGCGTCCCGTTGGTGTGTGAGAGAGACGGAGGCGCCGTTCGGAACGAGCAGCCCAGCCTGCAGCAGCGCGAGGCGCGGTAGATGATCTCGCTCGACCCGCGAGGCGAGCTGCAGGAGGCAGCGAAGGCCTGGAAGGCAGCGGGACGCTGCAGCGAGGCCTGCTGCAGCGAGAGCAAGGCCTGCAGCGTGTGGGCCGACGTGCCAGCCTTGCATTGACCCGGGCGCCAGTTTCTGCGCTGCGCTTGACGTGGCTCTTCATTGTGTCGTGGCGGAGCGTGGCGGCGATGCCTGCTGGACGTCTAATGAGCTGTGCCTGCTCCACACTGATACCGATGGGTCCCGCCACGCCACGCCCCGCCACGCCCCGCCACGCCACGCGGGCGTTCCTCCTGAAACTCGACCCGGCGTGGCCGAGACTGTTACCGTGCGTGGTGCAGCGTGCGTGCAGGGTGCTACTCCCACTCCCGCCGTCGTCTTCACTTTCCACTCGCGTGCACTTCTTTTTCGTTGTGTTTTTCGCACACACACACACACACACACACACACACGCGCGCGCGCGAAGGGCACTGCAGCAGGCTGCCTCCGGACGGTGCTCTCGGGTCGCCCCGTCTCTCTCGCACTCATGAGGCGTCCCTCAGGGGTTTCTTGAACCAGGCTAATTTACGCTTGCTTGCAACAAGTGACTTTCCTCGAATGTTTCAAGTACACACTTCCACTTGTTGCAACTAAATCATCTTGGCTCGAGATGGCACTGTTTTGGATGAAGATGCACTCCGAGTCCAATACACCCTGGGCGTTGTGCGGCTGGACGTGCGCGATGCACCGTCTTTGCCGTCGGCCCCAGGACGTCCAGCAGGAGACTCGTCCTTCGCGGCGGCGGTGGCGGCCGGACCAAGTAACTAATAATCGTGCGGCTTGTGCGTGTCCTGCTGGCCGACCGACTGCCTTTGTTGCCTTTGTTTCGGAGCGGAGGGGGGCCCGGCCCGGCCGTCGACGCGGCCCCGGGATGGATGCGTCTCTGTGATGCTCGACGTGCCGGTGCGCGCCGTCATCGTGGAGGTGCGCGCCGCGCACTCGTCGCCGCCACGCCGCTCCACGGGAATGTCAAGGCCGGAGAAAGTGTGCAACGCCTTGCTGCACCGCGCCAGCCGCGCCAGCCGCGCCAGCCGCGCCAGCCGCGCCAGCCGCGCCAGCCGCGCCCCGGGAGAGGGGCCCGGAGGGAGGAGCCTTCCGGGAGCTGCTATATAGCTGTCCCCCCCCCTCTCCCCGCCCCTGGCCCGCTCATTGCAGCCCAGGGACGCAACGCGCCGGGGGGACCAGGGGAACAGGGGGCCGGCAGGGCTTTTGTGATGTTGGCCGGCCGGTCGAGAGTCGGTCGTGTAGAGATGCGAAAGAAAGGATAACATGTTTGGGAGAGAGTAAATCGAAGGGGGGGGGGGGGGGGGGGGGGGGGGGGGGGGCATTTTCAGGGGCATGTAATTACTGGAGGCAAGGTTGTTTTGTTGTTGTTTTTTAGGCGGGAGGACGTTTTGAACGGATGAGGAGGAGCGCACGCACACAGACCAACAAACATTCAGGTTTGGCAGCAATGGGTGTCATCTATTTAGGAGATCGCTGAGCCAATAAACCCGGGTTGCGGGTGTCTTATGACTATGCCTATGTGTGAAACCAAGAAGTCAGTTCACTGGTGGTCATCGCCATTTCGCAAAGGCACGTTGTGCCGGCATTGGCGGGCCCGGTCTGTAGAATCACCTTGAGACTCCACCTTAAGTCCCGAGCTTGGCAGGCAGGTAGTCCGGTGGCTGCAGGAGGCACAGTAATGACGCCCGTCAAGTTACAGCCTCTTTCTGGCCGTGTCTGTAAGTCCTTTTGGATTCCTGAGATTAGGGCTGGAGGTGCCATGAGCGGCGACGGTTTCCAGCGTTCTTCTCTCTTTTTTTTTTTTTTGTTGTTGTTTGGGAGGGTGGTGTTGGTGGTCATGGGTGTCGGGCTGCGTTCCATCCCCGCGTTGCCCCTGGGGTTTTGCATTGTCTCCCGCGTAACGATGTTGAGATACGGTCCGATAGCTGGGTCACCGCGGCACCGCCCCCGCAGCCGGGCTGTCTGGCGGGCAGGCGCGGGGGTAGCGATGTACGTCACGTTCCCGACAGCCGCCCCCGCGCCGCCCCCCGGGCCGCCCCCGCTCCGGCCCGCCTCCCACCGCCTTTCTGGACGCCGGGGACCAGCGGATCAGACAGAGAGCCGAGTGGAAGGAAGGGCCAAAGGGCCCACGGGTTGGCGGAGGCGGCTTGTGTCCCCGCGGCGGCGCGGCGTCTCTGCGAGGGAAAGAAGACCGCCGCTTGGCGGTGGATGGTGGACGTCGCCGTTTTTTACTATCCTCGAAAACTTTCCGCTTGCTTTCTTGCTTGAAGTTATGACAGGCGCACGCTGGGGCTAAGGTGTCTCCGCGGGCTTACGGAGACCTGACTGACAAGGCGTGCGTGTAGGTGGTGGCCAAGGCCAGGGCCAAGGACGGCGCAAGGTATTCGTTGTCTGCGCGCCGTCGTAACTAGCATGTCAGGAACCATCTTCGCTATCGCCTTGGCGCGGCGTGGCGTGGCGTGGCTGGGCGGGCCGACCGGTCTCTCCGCGATCGATATCGACTTTGCCCGCGGGCCGCCGCCTCTCGCCACGCACGGGACGTCTACCTCAAGCTGACACTACTTGAGCACGGCCCGCGTCTAGCGTAGAGGTGGGTCGGAGCCGAGCCGTTTGAGTGATTATCATTGGTGTTGTTTGGACCAAGCCACCCGCAGGTCTGTTTCTCCACCCCCACCGGTTGCATCCTGATAGCAGAGGGGACGGGCGAGTTGGCCTGCCTCGTGCTGCCCGTGAGGAGGGAGGGCGTTGTGCTCTCGCACTGCTGAGGCGTCCCGCCGTCCGGGTGCGAGAGAGACAGACTGAACGACGACGGAGAGTTCTGTTCGGTGGCCGTGCCGCGCCGGTGCGACGTGTTATTTATGCGTCTGCTGCTGTGGGTGTGACCGCGTCTCGCATCTTGTGGCCCCGCGCCGCCCCGCCCTGCGCCGCGCCGCGCATCGCATCCTGAGTCGGACACGGCGCTAGCGCGCGCTAGCCTAATTTGAATTACGGCCTGAAGACAGACTTGCGGCCCGAGTCGGCGGCTGCGTCTTGATTTGTGCGCCTCGCCGTGCATGTTTTGCTATCGGCCTTCTCTTTGATAATTGTTTTAAACGCGCTCTAACGCCGCGCTGCGCCGCGGGGCCAGCGGGGCCGCCCTGACCGGCTGGCTGGCTGAAAATGGACGGCGTTGATTGGTTTGCGAGGTGCAGCCCGCCGCGCCGCCAGCTGAGCTGATCGTGGCGCTGGTGGCTTTATTCAAGTCGGACGATGACGACGACCACGACGGCGACGTGGACGATGATGACGATGACGTGGACGGTATCGCGTCTGCGCCGCAGCTGCGCGCCGTGATTGAGACGACGCGTTTCCGGCGGCGCGTCGTGTTTTCGATCTCGTCCCGCGCTTTGTTTTGTTTCCCTCGTGGATTGGCGGCAGTGGAATAGTGGAATAGCGCGCCGTCGTGCCGCAAGACAGCTGCTGCTGTGTCTGGCCGGTGATTGACTGGAGGCGCCCCGGCTGCTGCCAGCCCCGCCTGCCCCGCCTGCCTGGCCTCCTTGCCCTCCGGCTACGCGCGTAGGCGCAGCAGGGCAGGCGGGGCATATCAAAATGGCGCGGACCTGAGTAGCGATTTATCCTTGCTCAATGCTCCGCCACGCCACCGCTGCTTGGCCGCGACGTAACTCCAGTTGTCTGGCTCGCGGTGCAATGCGCGGCGCTGCCTGTCCGTCCGTCCGTCCGTCCGTGTTGCCTACCTGGCCGCGGCGCCGCGCCACGCGTTCCCTTTACAAAGTAGGCCCGCATGTAGGCACGCGGCATCGACGCGCCGCGCCGGTGACCCGGAACAGGGAGAGTTCGCGTGGCCGGCGGCACGCTGGCCGCACGCGCCGCGCGCGCCGACCGGGGTTCCGTGTGGCGTGCGCGGCGCTGCGTGCGCTGACTGACTGCACGGGGGTTGCGTAACGGGTTCCGCGCGGCGGGGCAACGACGCTGACCCGGCCGCCGTGGCTGCACGCACGCGAGGCGGCAGCGCGCCGCACGCCAACGCTGCCTGCCGACGTGTTAAAACGCCCCGCGGTCCTGGAGGAGGTGGCCATTGCGTGGGTGGATGGACCCCCAAGGCGGACACCATACGTCGCAGGGCACAGTGGGTCAGAAGACCGTTATTGAGGCGGCCAAAATTCTGGGCGCTTTTTGAGCGCCAGAGCTAGTCAATGGGACTTGAATCGAACGTGTGACCCCCACCAATGGATTGCTCTCCAAACTAGGAATCCATCAGTGGGATCACACGTTCGATTCGAGTCCCATTTAGCGACTCTGTAGTTCAAAACGTGTCCGGGATTTTGGCCGCCTCAACGGTCGTCTGGCCCACTGTACGGGGGGTCTCTTTGCTCCTCGTCGCTCTGTCGTCTGTCTCTCTCTTGCGTTCATGCAGTGTGCCGTAGGTGTGCAAGTGAGACGGAGCGGAGCTGCGTAACTGTACCGCGGAACTGGGCGGCCGATGGCTCGGAGCATGGCTTCCGCTTGCAACACGGTGGGAGAATCGGTGTGGTTTGGGAGGTCTCGTCCAGCCGGCGCAGAGGGGCAGACACTCACACTGTCACGCCATGGACACACGCACTTTCCTCTCTCTCTCTCTCTCTCTCTCTCTCTCTCTCTCTCTCTCTCTCTCTCTCTCTCTCTCTCTCTCTCTCTCTCTCTCTCTCTCTCTCTCTCTCTCTCTCTCTCTCTCTCTCACTCACACACTCACACACTAACACACTAACACCGTCCCCGGGACACACAAGACTCGCACAGCCAGCCAGCCACTCACACAGGCTCGTGCGCTTTAATAACACGTCCACACTAACACACATTCAGCCGCTGACAGACAATGCCGCTCACAGTGTATGCCGCGCGCCGCTGTCTTAGCTGCTACCGTTTGGCGCGGCGTGGCGCGGCTGGTCACGGACTCCGCCGAGCAGGCCGCCGCCGTGACTGGCGCGGCGGTGGCACTCTTTACGGCGTCGACGTGCGCTCGCCGCGTCCTTGGCAGGGCTCGACTTGGAAGTGTCGCGGGGCCGAGCGCGTGGTGCATGCGCTGCAGGTTGACTAGGCGGGCTGTAACTCTAGGGGGGGGGGCTCGAAACGGCGGCCCCGTGAGAATGGGACCAGCGTGACGACGCCGTGACGACGCCGTGGCGACGAAGGGGCCGCGTGACGGCCCTGTCACGACTGGGGCGGCGGCGTGGCGGTGGCGCTCCAGCGAGCCCAGACCTTGGGGCCTTGGGGCTGGTAAATCACTCACGCAGCCCTTGTGCATGCTGTTTAGGGAAAACACGCTTCCGCGCCGCGTCGTTTGCCTGCTGCCCCTCTGGGCTTTTGTCGGCTCGCCGTATCTGTCCGTCTGTCCGTCCTTCCTTCCGTCGATCTGTCCGTCTGTCAGTCTGTCGGTCCGCCTGGCGTGCAGCGGCGTGGTCGGAACGCCAGGCCCGGTACCGCCGTGCAGGTAGGCAGCGCTCGGCCCGGCCGACAGCCACGCGGCCGGGTTGCCTACCTCACAGGCGCTCCGGTCGCCCTCCTCCGCCTGGCATCGAGGAGGTGGACGCACCTCCAGCACCGCGCGGAGGGACGCCCTTGGAAGTTGGTCTGTTGGAAGGCATCCTTTTGCAGAGGGCTTCGGCTTGTTTGACCTTTGTTGGGCGAGTGTGGGCGGCGCGCTGGGGTTCGGCCGGGGCGCGCCCCTGGCTGGATTGTGGAGCAGCCCCGCCGACTTGACTTCAGCATCCTCCCTGCCAGTCCGCCTCCCCGTGGCGGCCCGGCCAGACCCTCGGCGCGGCTGACATTTCTTTGACATTATAAGGCCTGGCCTCGTCGCGCTCCGCCGCACCGCACACTGCAGGGCGCAGGGCCGCCGCGTCAGGCGCGTCAGCCGCGTCACGTGGCGCGTGCGGGACACCGGCAGGCATAACGACGCGTCGGGCCTAGATCGCGGAGCAGCAGGCTGCACAGTGGGCGCGGAGGCGGCTAAAGTCCCGGACGCGTTTTGAGCTCCAGAGTCGCTAAATGGGACGCACGCCGCGATGTGAGTGGTCGCCGTGAACTGTGCCACCTTGCCGGCGTCGTGACGCCGAAGAGGTGCATCGCGGCGCATCGCAGACCATCGCGGCCCTAAGGCGTCCTTAATTGGTCAATGTGCGCGAGGCAGTTGGACAGGCTTCCCCCCTCCCCTCCTCCTCTCCGCCCGGTTGGTGCGGTGGTGAGGAAGGAAGGCCTATCAGATGCATGTCACAGTGCCGTCTCCTCGTCGTCGCTCCTAGTCGTCGTCGTCGTTGTGTTCCCCCCTCTCCCCCCCCCTCCTCTACTCAAGTCGAGAAGCAGACTCGAGACTCGACTCGCCTCGGCCAGTTTTGCAGTCGGGATTGCGATGCCCGCCGGTGGCACCGCCACCACCGCGCCCCGCACGAGCGAGGTACTCTGCGAAAAATGCCCCAATGGTGACTAAAAAATTAAAAAGAGAGGTGGTGCTAGATGGCTGGATCGAGCATAGAGACACGCGGCGTGCACCATCCTGGTCGTCGTCCTGCGCGCGCAGGGTGGTAAACAGGTATTGAGTTTCGGTGCGCCCCAACCGCAGAGTGGACCGCAGTGGGCGGGGCGGGGCGGCCAGGTCGCGTCGTGTCTTGGCCTGGACGCCAGGACTCTGGACGGGCATGATGGCCGTGTCCACGGCCTAATGGAATCGCACGGACGCTCTTGATCGGCGGAGAGCAGCGGCGCGGCGCTAGGCGTGCCTGGGGGCGGCCGAGGCAGCAGTCTCTCTTTCGCACCCCTACGGAGCGAGAGAGAGAGAGAGAGAGAGAGAGAGAGAGAGAGAGAGAGAGAGAGAGACGGAGCGACGATAGTTCGGAACCCGCCTGCAGAGTGCCGCAAGACTTATCTCGATTTCCATGAAATGTGAGCAGCGCGCGTCTTCTCCTGCAGGCGTGCCCGCCCCGCCCGCCCCGCCCGCCCCGCCCGCCCCGCCCGCCCCGCCCGCCCCGCCCGCCCCGCCCGCCCCGCCGGCAGGCTGCTGCACTAGGCCGCGAGGACACGCCGCCCGCCGCCTCCTGGATTAGAACGAAATAAGTAAGAGTGGTCGGGATCCAAGAGAGAGCAGGAGGGAGGCGATGTCGTCGTTTTTGTGGCCCGCGCGCACTTTTGACGCAGCGTCGCGTCGGCCGCCACATTTCCCTTGTTTATTTTTAGTCGTTGTGCGTGCATGCGGGGCTGCTGGGGGCGGCCCGGGGGCGGCGGCCCGGGGGCGGCGGCGGCGCTGCGCGCGGGTGCACGCGCGGCCGCGGTGCGCACCATGCCGCCGCCGTGCAGCCGTTTAGCGGACGTTGGCGAGTCCTCCGATGCTCTTCCGCCGCTGCGCCGCGGCCCCCTGCGTGTGAGTGTGTCGGTGTGTGCGGGGGCTCTGTGTACGAGCCGCGGACCGCGAAGCACCCGTCGTCGCGGTGGCCAACAAGACACTCACCATTCTGCGAACGACGCGGTCGTAGAGATAGGGGAATTTATTTGACGCGTGTTCGCGCACCGTTCCCTGCCCGTCTCTAGCCTCGCGGCAGGCCGGCGGTGTTCTGGGTATTTTCAGGGCGGCGGTGCGTCTTCCCCGCAGGTAAAACTATTTGGGGAAAGTGTTATTTTGATGGAACGGCTTGTTTAGTGGATTCGCGCTGCGCGCTGGCAACGTGGAGGCCGTCGGCGCCGTCGGCCGGCCCGCCGCTGCTGCCCGGGGCCGGCCAGGCCGGCCAGGCTCGGATCGGATGAAGTTGTCCGCCATGTCAGCCGGTCTGCCGTCCGTGTGGCCGTTGAGTCTAGCCCATGAGTCTGTCCGTGAGTTCGTCGAGCTGCTAGTCTGTGAGCCGTGACTTGCCCGCGAGTCCGTCCGTCCGTCTAACTACGAGTTCAAGTCTTTAAATAAACAATGGCAATTTCCCTAGCGAGTCCGTCTCGCTGCGAGTCTGCGTGGTGGATGAGGGCCGTGTCGGCTCTGGCCGCCTCTCCACTCGCCTTGTACTTGCACGCACCGTGTTTGTGTTTACCATGGGAACTCGGAGCCCTGCCGAGGGAGGATCTGCCCCTGCCGGGCCGCCGCCGGCCAAGGCCTCGTCGGGGAGGTTCCCGTGACGTAGGCAGGACGCGGCCCGCCGGCAGACCGTCCATGAGGATGTGACGGCCGGCCGGCCGACGGGCGGTCGGACCCTGGCCAGGCGCTGGCCGTGGGCCGTACCGGCCGGTTATCCAATTTGTATTTGTGCAAGGCCACGAGCAAAGAGAGGAGAGAGGCACAGGAAGCGCGCGGAGGGCGGAGCTGGGCGGAGCAGGGCGAGGGAGAAGGATGGCCAGAGCGAGTCGGCGAGGAGAGCAGCTCGGCGTCGTGCGCGAGGCGCGGCTGCGAACGCTGCGAATGAGGCGCAGTTGGCCGAATCGCGGCAGGGATTGGTGTGGCATTGCCGTGCGCGCGGCGCGGCGCGGAGGGGCCGCTCGTGCCCGCGGGCCAGTAGGCTGGCGTCGGCGCCCCGTCCGTCCTGGGCCAGGAAGGACTGTGTGGCCCGGGCCGGCCGCACTGACTGGCTGCTCGTCTACCCGTCGCGCCACGGCAGGGACGCCTCGCGCCGCGCCGCCGCCGCCTCAGCGGAGGTCCCTGCAAGGTAGGCAGTCCCGCGGCGCCTGCGTGTCTGCGGGTGCGAGGGGTTGCCTATCTCCACGGCGGCTCCAGCCGCCGCCGCCGTCGTGTCATCGTCGACGAAGACGTGTGACAGGGTGCTGTTTTCTTTTTCTTGCGTGTCTGACGTTTGTCCTCTTTGGCTTGTTCACAGGGTGCAGGCGCCCCAGGGACCCCAGGGGGCCCGGCGGCAGGCCAGGCAGGGGCGGGCCCGGGGTCGGGGGGCGGCAGGGCGGCGGGGCCCGGGACGGCCTCAGGCTCGACGTCACGAGGCCCGCGCTCACTAGTGCTGCGGCGGCAGGAGAACCAGGACTTCGGCTTCACGCTCAGGCACTTCATCGTGTACCCGCCGGAATCCTACACGGTACGTTGTTGTTGCTGCAGTGCATCCGCACAGGCTGCCTCCGCTAACGACCCGGCCATGTTCTGCAGATCCTGGGCGGAGACCGGCGTATGCACCATGTCGCCGTCGACGAGCCCATGGACACCATCTTCGTGCGCCTGGTCAGGGAGAGAAGCCCCGCTCACCTCGCAGGACTGTGTCAGGGTGAGTAGAGTGTTCCCTTTTCTGTCCCCGCCCCTCGCGAGCTCCCCCCCTTTCCCCCCTGTCTCCCTTCCTGTCTTGCATTGTGCTGACCTGCTGTCGGATTCCGAACTGTGTTTTTTCGTCGCTCTGTCTCTCTCGCATTGATGGTCTGGCCGGTAGGGTCGCGACAGAGACAGAGCGACAAAGCACTGTGCGGAATCAGCCTGCTGGTCTGCGCCGTAGGCACCTGCGCGTCGCGCGTCGCGTCCGGGACGTGGCCCTTTTTTCCGGTCTCGTGACGACTTCCAATGTCCCTTGCCCCCTCCCTTCCCCATTTCCGTGTCCCCGCTGCCGGCCTCTAGTGCCTTGCCTTGGGCCATTCCTTGCAGCCGGCGAATTGAATAGAAATGCGCTGCGCTCGACCTCTTCTTGCTCTCTCGCTCCGTCTCTCTCTGGCCTCTTTCGCCGCGCCGTTGGACAGAGTGAGATGGCGCGAGGTCCCCTCCCGCACTCAAATAGGGCAGTGGGTTGTTGCCGTTGCTCGTCTTTCGCCCAGCACTCGACCTCCCTCCCCTCCTTCCCACTTTTCCCTTCGCTGAACCTGTTCTACCTTTTTTTTTTTTTGCACGCGGACAAAGTGCGACGACCCCACTTCGTTCTCCCTGCGTACGTCCTGTTTTGTTTTGTGGTCGTTGTAGCCACTCGTATTTTTCTTATCCTCGCACCGTGTCCTTTTTTTTAAAAATAAATCATTTTTTTAATTTTTTTGCGGGGGTCCGGTTGTCCACTCGACTTGCTTGCAGGACAGTGTGGTCCTTTGCTTGCCACGCGGCTCGTCAGCGTCGGCCTTCTCCATGCCTCACCGTCATGACCATCGCCAGCGTCGCCCTGCCGTGTGTGACGCCCCGCGCGCCGCTCTTCTTCCTACATTCCAAATCCCACATTCAAAATCCAAATCATCGTCTTGGCCCTCTAGTTCGGGCCGGGTCGGTGAGGCGTGACGTCACTCCGGCGCGTTGTTTGTCTATTTGACAGGTGGACTCGTCATCGGCCGTCCACGTGCCGGCGGCATGGCGCGCGTGTGTGTGTATATATGTGTGTGTGCGCGCGCGCGCCTGCTTCTGAGGATGTGCTGGACTTGTTGGTGCCTCCGCACGCGCTACTCTTCGCTCTCATGCAACGATTGGATGTTCCAGGCGACCGCGTGGTGAGCGTCAACGGCGAGACGATCGGCGGCAAGTCGTACGCCCAGGTGGTGCAGCTGATCCAGAGCTCGGGGCCGTTCCTGCACCTGCTCGTCGTGCCCAAGGAGGAGGACCTGCTGCAGCAGGTGAGCATGTCCCGCGGCGCGCTGCTGGTGCGCGCGGACGCTCATTTCCTGATTTGAACGGGGGTGTCAAAATTGAAGTAAGGAAATGGTACGCCGGGGTAGAGGGGGGGGGGGGGGGGGTGGGTAGCGCGTGGAAAGTTTGGCCGGCCGACGAGGCCGTCGCCGTCATTTGGCAGACGCTGAGCTCGCCGAACGCGGCCCGGCGGGGCGGGGCGGCCGGACGCGAGGACGCCGTCGTGCATTTTATCTCGCGCCGCGTTCGGCGACACTTCGCGCTCCTCGCGGCCCCATGCCGTCGCGCTCTCGGTACAGTCCGTGGCAGCAGCGCGCGCCGGCAGCATGTCGGCCCCGACGCGCGTCCCTGCCGCGCTTGTACTCCGCGTACGTCGTTGTAGTGAGAAGGCTCTGTTGTGATCTCCGCTATCGCCGCGCGGCCCGCCTAGACCTTGGCTGAGGGCACGCACGCCGCGGAGGCGGACAGGACGACGCGGCGCCGGGCGAGGCGCGACGCACTTTGCAGCTATGTGCGGGTTTACGTGCGAAGCTGGGGCGCGCGGGTGTGCAGGTGCCGCCCATGTGTGATGTCCGCAGCGGTATGTGAGTGTGTTTAGTGTTTTCGTTTCCGACGGGGCTGTACCCGGCGAATGCTGCGCTTTTCCCCCAGGGGGTGCAGCAGGCAGGAGCGCGGCGGGCGCAGCGAGGCGTTCGCCGTGTCCCGTTGCTTGTTGCCGAACTGTGTCACTGACTTGCTCTTCCTTCCGGCAGTACTTCGGCGAGACGGCGCACAACCCGGAGACGAACCAGCGGCCCCAGAGGATGCGGTCCCCCGACGTCCGGGACCGCGACCAGCGCCAGGGCAGCCCGCTGAGCTCGCGGCCCGTGTCCGGCGTGTCGGGTGCGTCCGGCGCCTCGGACTTCCCCAGCGGCTGGCCGCCCCCAGCCCTGCCTGGCCCTGCTGACCCCGTGTACGACGCGGTGGGCGGGGCGCGCCGGTCCAGCGCGAGCGCGGCCCAGCGCCGGGAGCAGACGGCCAACGCGCGCACGCAGTTCATGATGGGCGGTGCCGCCCCCGTCGCCGCCTCCCTGGTGACGTCGTTGACGTCGGCGGCCAGGGCGGCGGGGGGCGCGGCGTGGGAGTCGCTGCCCGCGCACTGCCGCCTGAGCCTCGACGCGGGCATGCTGGACAGCAGCGGCAGCCTCCCCGGCGGCGTGGGCTCCAGCGGCGCGCCCAGCGCGGACAGCAGTCGCAGGGAGTCGTCGTCGTCCCTGCCCGCCGCGGGGTCCGCCACCGCCGGCACCGCGGCCAGCTCCAAGGACAGCCTGCTGTCCATGGACTCGACGTCGACGCTGCAGGATGGGTGCAGCAGCGACGACTCGGTCATCTTGTCGAGGATCCGGCGCAGCACGGAGCAGAAGGAGGAGTTCCTGCGCCGGCCCGCGCAGCCCATCTGGCCGCTCGTGGACCAGCAGCCTCTCCAGCAGCTGCAGCCCAAGGGGGCGATCGCCCGCGAGTTCTACGCGCGCCCTCAGAAGCTGCAGAAGCCCGTGTGGCCGCCGCTGGGCCCCGGCGACAAGGACAAGGAGGCCCCCGACGAGGACCTGGAGTCCGGGCCCGGCAGGGGCACGGCACCCAACTTCGTGGCCGGCGGCCCCGTCGGGGCGGCCGCGGCGCCCGCATCCGCAGCTAGCGCGCAGGCCAGGGCCAACAAGAGCTACTTCAGCACGCTGAGCAGGATTCAAGAAAATCAACCCTCCGTTTCTTCGACTGGAAGGTACGTTGTTTCTTATAGAATACTGAGAAAATCACTAATATTGAATCAGGTGGACCTTCACTGACACAATCATATCCCATCTTAATTCCTTACTTAACTTCTTTGTGAAAATGTGGAGTGTAATGATTTGTTTAAATTTTCCAGTGAGGACACTGTGATGAATGGAGACTCAACGTCCCTGCCATCATCTTGTTCGTCACGCGGTGCAGAGGATAACCAACCACATTTGCCTGTGATTCACCTAGTGTCCAGACGGGCACGCCAGTTTGAGACAGGTGAAGAGGAAGACAGCACAGACCGGACTAGTTTCTACCGCAGTGAATTGGCTCGGTTGTCATCAAAGAAAGGTGTCCCTGAAGTTGCTGTACGGAAGCGAGAATATGAATCTCGGAGTTTACAAGATAACTCGAATGCAAGGAAGCTTGAGAAAGGTACAGGCACTGCACATTCCTCTTCCTGGTGTTTTTATGTGTTTTAATGTGTTTTTATGTTAACATATTTTTTCATTTCCTTTATTCATATATAGCTGGAAGTCCACTATCGTCCAATATACCTCCTAGTGCTGTGTCTGGCAACAGATCCATACCCATTGGCAGCTCAAAACTTCACTGTGATCCGCCCCCTGATTACAAACCTGCTCCTGGTAAAACACATAACTTGTGCTGCTTTTTTTGTTGGCTGCAATCCTAAATTAAGTATGATCCTTTTTGTTTTTCTGATAACTTATTCTTATTCATATTTCTTGTTTCCAGAGGACCTATACTATGGACCAGAACCCCGTTCCCAATCAAGCTCTTTGAAGATGCGGATTCGATCACGTTCTGCAGATCCCACTCATCGTGACCAAAGAACCAAGACTGTTCGGCAGGACACCTACCACAGTGCAATCAGCTCAGGTGTGTGTTAAAATAATTTGATCCTTGAGGTTTTTGGTGTATTTGTTTGTTTGTTTTTCATTGAATTTTTTGTTTTAATTATTATGAGCTAATTTTTTTGACAATAATTAATTGTATTTCTATTTTGCCAGTAGTTTTTCGATTTGAGTCACACATTTTTGCTCCTGTATATAGAGATTGTTGAATGCTTCATCATTAGCCGTTTGCTTTGCACAAAAAAAAGTTTTTCAATTGGTTTTGTTCTAGTTTTACTTGTGTAGAATTTTGGTCAATAGGGTGGTAAAATCAAGAGTGCAATCAGTTCTCATTGCAATTTTCCCTTACCTTTTCTCTAAAGTCACAAACCATTTTCATAGTGATGCTTGCTTATGAAGGCACTTATCATTTTGATGCTGCACTCCTCTGGAAAATCTTTGCTCATTTCACTTATTTTCTTTACTGCAGTAAATGTTCCCAATTTCCTTTTTGTTTTAATTTCCGTCTCTGTTTTCTTTACTTGCTTTCATTACATAAAGATCGCAAACGTCAGGCAGTGATATCTACTGTCCTGGAGGATGAGAGAGAAGGCTGTGATGTTTTGCCATCTCCAGCCCCCAAAATACTTGCCCCCGATCCATCCTGCTCTCTTCCAACATCCCCTCCTATTCGTCCAAATCAACTGTCTATTGCCAACCCCCTACGCCCTGCTTCATACCCTCAGCGAAATAGCATCGGTGATCCTGAGGGACTTTTGCAAGGTCTTAAAGGTTAGCATAATTCATGTTTGGGTTGTGGCAGTATGTATGAGAAGCTTGAGAATGTGTGTAATGTGTGCTGTAGAGCTGTGGTTGGTAATGGTGTGGTGACTAATGGAATATGTTTAACATGCCTTACAGGACTTTTCTGCATTTGCTTAAAACTAGTAAATTTTTATCAAGTTTTTGCATTTTAACAAGTTTTTAAAGAATTGATAATAGTAAATACAAAGTATTGTGGAATGGAATTATGAGTGAAAAACAGTACAAGTTACAATTCTTCCTATAAACTGCTAACCCTCAGTGTTTAATTGCTTTTGTTCATTCTCTTCTTCCAGTGTGTGCTCTGTATCTCAGGCAGTAATTATTTTTAATCTGTAAAATGACACGTACCAATCCTTGTTAACTTCATTGGCATGCCCTTTCCTACCTTAACAAATCATGACTTTTAATTGTTACAATCCATCTTTGAACTTCTACAGGTTTGACTGTTTCCATTAAATATTTGGCAAGGTTCAAAATTTTGCTCATTTTTATTTTCCAGGTTCTCCTAGAACAATAGATACTTCTGCTGTTGTGAGAAGACAGAAAGATCCTGCAATAGGTATCTTTTATTCCTCTATTATTTTGAACTGACTCTATTGACTCACAAATATATTCATATTGCTGTGTATTCTCTGTTTAGTTGATGAAGACCGCTCTACAAGACGAGTTTCATATCTGAAAGCTACGTGGAATGATCGGATGCACGTTGACAGTGATCTAGAGCTTAGTGATACAGAACCAACTTCAGCATGTCCAACAAACGTCGCCCAGAGAAGGTAAGAATTGTTATACTACCCAAGAGGCTTGGGCTTGCAGCCTCATGTTGACCTGATCCTAGAACTGTATGTACCCATGGTGTCAGTCTGCCAGCAGCATAAGGGTGTGCTGTACTCCCTACTGTGTGTTGCCTCTTGAGGGTTGAAATACGTGTCATTACTAGATATTTGAAGTACGTAACTGGGAAATTGCAGACTTAATCGGAAATGGCGTCCGCCTTTATTTCCTGATGACATTCAACGCCTCAAGCGACTCTTTGAAGATGCAGCTGCAGCGGCCACTGGCCATGCCATCAGCCAACAACAGGGGTGAGACACTTAGTGCTCGCTACCTGCATGTCCATGACAATTTATAATGTCTCGATTAACAGCATCCAGCTTTGAGTCTGTGTTTATTATTCCTGAACTTAATTCACCAATAATGCAAAGGCTTTATGTCACTCCAATTTTAGATGTTTAGGTTCTGCTGGAAACATTACTAACGCACCATGTCTTTGTGCAGAGCAATAATCAGCCTCAAACTAATTTTCTAGATTAAGTGCATGTTGTGATGTTTATAACCCAGGTTTAGTTTAATTCGTACATTTGTAAAGCATATTTTTATGATCTAATTTTGAAATTAACATTATGTCTTGGTTGCACTGGCCAACATGGAACGCCGTACTTTATAAAGAAGGGAAAAGCCTCTGTAAATTAATCATTTGATTTTTTTTGATTTTTTAAAATTAATTATTAACAATGGATTATCCTGTGTCCAGGCAAGTTTGGCAAGCTGGTTGCTTTTGGTAGTAATTCACTTGGAGCATCTGCCTTGGTTTGCTTGTCTCTACTCCTCGGCGCGGAGTGCGGGGTGGAGACAAAACTCGTTTAGTATGCAAAAAAAGAAAAAAAATAGTTTAGAGATGCACCCTGCACCGGCAACAAGGGAGAGGGGTGTGGAGGGTGGGCGGGGGCTTTGCCGTGATGCAATGGTTCTGCTGCAGTGGAGACGGCCAGCGCGGCTCGGCGTGGCGCGCCTCGAGGCACGCGCGCGCTTTGTGCCCCGTGGGCTGCGTGCTGGCGGTGCAGTGCGAGATGCACTACTCGTGCCATGCCTGTCCCGCCGCGAGCACGCTGCACCATGGCGGTGGCACGCGGCACGCGTCGCTGGCCTGCCTGGAGTTTCACCAGTTTCACCACTGCGTGTGCACGTGCGTGCGGGGCGCTCGTCGCTCGCCTCGAGGGGCACGATGAGCGCTGCGGTAGGGAGTAGGGGATGCGGCCGATGATAAGACCGCCACCGCAGAAATGCACCCGGGTTCCGTGTTCGTTTGTTTTCTTTTTGTTGTTTTGAATGCAGTTTGTCGAGCTTCAGTGGGCGGGAGTATCGAACGGTTGCCGGCGGCAATTATTGTGTGAGTCGTCTGAAAATAGCGACGGCTGCTTGGCACCGGACTTTGGGCGGGTCTGCCGCGCCACGATGGTGGCCGCATGCTAACCACGTCGCGTGCCGCGTGCGGTGCGTCGCGGACGGCACGGCCTTACGGACTACGCGCCGGTCCGCGCCGCTTCGTCTCTAATTGGTCATGGGCTGGACAGGGGCGGGGAGGGTTGGCGTCGACGACACCGCGGCCGCGCCTGAGGCATTCGATGGGCCGGTGCCAACGCGACGCTCTCCAGGCCGGGGGCAGGGCGGTGGATCGTCAGACCGTGCCCTCCGTCGACGTCGTGAACCTCGCGTGCTGACGCGTGCTGACGCGTGCCGCCGTGTTGCAGCTCGGCGTTGAGGGCCGTGGTCCCCGCCAGCACGTCGCCGAGGTCGTCGCCGAGGACGTCCGCCGCCAACAAGGAGAACGCCCCACAGCAGGCGCCGCTGCACCGCGACCGCGAGGGCTGGCTTCACTGCAAGATCACCCTCATCGACGGCAAGGTGAGAGGAGCCTGCCAGCGCCGAATGGCGACGGTGGCGGTTTTGCATGGCCTGCCTCAGTAACTCTGTCCCCGTTGTTGCAGCGCGCCCCTGACCGGTCCTGGAAGCAGGTGTGGGCCGTGGTCCGCGGCCCCGCGCTGTGCCTCTACAAGGAGCGCGCGCACGCCCCGCACTCGGAGGTAAGACCATCGTGAGCGTCATCGGCCACACGCAAACAGCGCAGGGATCGGCTGAGGCGTCGACGGCGCCGCGCCGCGTTAGCTAATACGCTCCCAGCGGATGGGTTGGCTTGGGTTGCACCTCGCAGGAGGGGGAAGGGGTAAGCGGCGGTCCGACGAGGAGCCATTGTGTTGAACTGGTTTCCGTTCCGCCGTATTCGCTTTGCCTGCTTTTGCCCTGAAAGATGCGCCGGGCGACGTGATGCTGCGCTCCGCCGCGCCACCCGCCCCGTTCCCAGGGCCGCCCTGGCGCCGTCCGCAGAGTCCGGCGCGCCACCCGGCCACGCCCCGCCGCCGCGGGTTTCCGGCGATTTGCGGCTTCTTTGCGGTGGCCGCCTCGCCTCGCCTCGCCCCTCGGCCGCGACCCGTTGCATGGTGTTGTGCGGACGCCGGCAGACCGGTGCACGCAACGGCGGCGCGGTGCACGTAATCTTGGTTTGCCTCCGCCTATTCGGATCTTGACCGGCGTCGCGGCGCTGGACGCCCCCACGGGGGTCAGGAAGCTGCCGGCGGGCGTCTGCAGGGGGAACGGCGCCGAGTCCGAGTGCTTGTCATGAGCGGCGCGGCGCGCGGCGTTTCCGCAGCCGCGGAATATTGATAAGTTCTCCGCGGAAGTGCCGAGCCTGCGCGCCTCGCGTCGCCCGGTGTTGACGGGGAGCCTGCCTGCCTGGCTGTCCGGCTGGCTGCTTTCATGCTCGCACGCGTCAAGCGCGCCACCCGCGCCGCCCCACGCCACCAATGCCGCGAATGCGGTGTGGGCCGGGCGCTGTGCGCGGAGTGGAGTGCTGTGTGTTTCCGAAAGGCGTTGTGGACTTTCCCTTTTAAATGGGAGCAGTGCCGCTGCAGTCGGGTGCGGAGAGCGACCGGCGGGGGAGGGGGATACTCCCGCTCGGCTCGAGAATCAAGTCATTACCTCGGGGTCGCGCCTTGGCGCTGCGACGGTGGGCTCAGTCGGCACGCTGAACAGCGCTTCGTCGTCCTCCTACCCGACGGGACGCGGACGCGCCGTGAGTGCGAGAGAGACGATGATAGAAGGACCAAAGCAGTCAAGCTATCTGCGGGCTTCCACAATTTCGAGAGAAAAGGCGCAATTTCGATCTGGCTTTGCAGAGGCCTGTCTCCTGGGCCCGGCCGGGCCGGCAGTGAGTCCCGCCTGTCGCAGTTGTCGCGTTGGCCCCGCACTGGGATTGGTGCCGCCCGACTTCTCTCCCCTGTTGAATGTGAATGTGAATCGGCGAGTCATCCCGTGCCGCTGCGTGCCCCTGCCTGCAGGCATGCCGCTTGCCTTTGCCGAGCTAAACGGGCCGTGGCTGACTGGTCGGCTTGTCGCGATGCTCGGTGCCCGTCGGTGCCAGCTTCTACTTCCGCCCCCGTCCCGCCCGCCGCGTCCCGCGACCCGAATGTGTAACGGTTTTTGGCGTTTTGACGTTTCGAGTTGACACGGAAAAAGAGGGGGGGAGGGGGAGGGCAAGGGAGGCCGTCTTGCGGCTGGCCTCAATGTGCGAGAGCGCTTCATGTGGCGCTGCCGGAGTGCCAAACGTCAACGTCAGCCGGCCGTCCCGAGCCACAGCCAAAGCGCGCTGGACCGCTCCATTTGCAAAGGGCATGTCTTTGGTCTCAGCGGCTGACTACTCTGTCTTGGCGTTGCCCATTTGCCTCGCCCTTTTGACTGGCGGCAGGTCATGTGTCTCATCATGCGGCCGTCGGGCCGAGCCTTGAAAATGAACGACGATGACTCTGGTAAAACTCGATTTAATAAGTTTGAGTTGGTTGTCGTCGTCATCTCTGGGTCTCTCGCGCTGGGGGCAGCGACCGGTCATTGTTTTTGCGAGTGCGCTGCCTTTTGGTTTGGTCTGCTTCAGGGCATTTGGTTCGCATCGTCCGTCTCCCCTCCCCTTTCCCTCGGGATCCCCGATCCCCCGGGCGGACGCTCTGCCTGTGTCGTTGAAGTGGTTAATTCACGTCGAACCGACCAAAACATTCCTCCCACGGCGGCTCCCCGCCCTGCCTCCCACTCCGCGGCGCGGGCCGCGGGCCCCACCATCCCCACCGGGCCGCGCTGCGCCGTGTGCCGCCCGGCCGGGGCGTTAGTTCTCCAAGCTCGCCCGGACCGGCCGCTGCCGTGCGCGGGACGTGGTGTGTGTCCGTGCCGCTTCGTGTGTGTTTGTGTCGCGCAGCGGGTCGTGGTCCCCGGGCGATGACGACGTGTTGACGGCGTGGTGTGGCGGTGCATGCCTGCCCCTCGGCCGGCATGTGGCTCTTCATCTGGCACGTGAACCCGGCGCCGGCGATGTCCGAGGCGTCGCGGCGCCGCGTCGGCTCCAGCGCCGCGCTGCACGGGCCGCTGGACCTCGTCGCCGAGCCCGGCCCGCCGGCCTACCGGCCCAACCTGCGCCGGCTGCGTCGGTGGGGCTCCACCGGATCCTGGGTCAGTGAGATCAGCTCAGCTGATTCAGCTGTCGCTCGTCGTGGTCGCCGATGACGTGAACGTGATGGGATGGTGGGTGGTAGGGCTTCCCCCAACCCTACGACGGCATCCCCGAGGACGCCGTCGAGGCCCCGCGTCCCTGACCCCAGCGACGCTCATGGCATTGTGTCAGGGCCCCGCCTTGCGCTCCGTTTTTGTGGATTACTGGGTCGCGCCGAAGCCGTCGTGGCTTGCGCTGGCAGCGCGCCGGCGCCTCGCTGCCGTTTCATTCGACGCTCCACGAGGCTGTGGTCCTGACTTATCAATCGGCCAATTAGTGGTCGCTGATGTGCGGCCCGCCCGACGAGCGCCGTCTCCCTCGCGCTCCTGGGACTGCCCGCGGGGGGTGCGACAGAGACAGCCCTGTCAGCCCTGCAGCCCAGTGCGGTGGACGTAATGTTTTGGCGGGGCTGCGGTGACTCCCTGCAGTGTGTTGCAGGGCCGGCCTGCGAGAGACGGAGCGACGAAACGAGTCTTCGGCAACAACCCTCTGGCCGACCTTTTCCCCGGCGGCATTCTTTCTCGCACCCCGCGGCGTGCCCGCCGTTAATGCGACTTGACGTGACATGCCGATTGCCGAAGTGCGGAGAGAGAGAGAGAGAGAGAGAGAGAGAGAGAGAGAGAGAGGGTGCTCGGCTCGCGTCAGGGTTGCCTAACCGCTTCCCGCTCTGAGTCGTCACAAGCCGCCGCGCTGCGCCACGCCTCCGTTGTTGGCGGCGGCGGTGTCCTCTGGTGCGCTCGCCCCGCCGCCGCCCCGCCCTCGCGCGCGGCCCACCCCCGTGAGGCCGGCCGCGTGGTGGGCCAGCCGGCACACAGCGTTTGGTCACTTTCACATCCAGCGCTACGAGCCGAGCCGGAAAAAGCAGAGCAAAGCAGTGCCGAGCCGAGCCAGTGAACACGGAGGCGCGGTGCGGCACGCGGCACGCCCGCAGAACGCCCTTTCCGCCCCCTTTCGCCTCGCGTAACTCGCCGCGCCGCGCCGCCGACTTGCTGGGCTTTGTGTGTGTGAGTGTGTGGCGCGCACGTGCGTGTGGACATGTGTGTGCTGCGCTCCGCTCCGCCGAGGTATCCGAACGGCATCGCATCGCACATAAGGCATCGCCTGTCGAATGATTTCGAGAGTCGTTTACGTCGCTCCGTGCCGCTCGCTCTCGTGGGGGCGTCCCGGACAGGCGGGAGCGATACAGAGACACGAAAACGACTCTCGGTCTGCTGCCTGGCCGGCGTGAGCTTGGCCCGCTGCACTGCGGTCGGCGGGGCCATCGGCCGGCCATGGCGGGCCAAAGCAGCGCGTTTCCTACAAAGGGCACCGAGGCGGGCTGCTCAAGCCGATCCGATACCTTGACGAAATTCGGTGAGGAAAATGAGTGTCGAAGTTGCTGGTGACAATGGCGTGGTGGCGGCCGCGGTGTCGTGTTGCCGGCGATCGGGCAGCTCGGCGGCGTGGAGGGGGGCGGGGGCGCTGTCGGCGTCCGTCAAGGCAGCCGAGGCGTCCGCCGTCTTGTTAATTATTATCGCGGTGCGCCCTTGGTCTCTCTCTCTCTCTCTCTCTCTCTCTCTCTCTCTCTCTCTCTCTCTCTCTCTCTCTCTCTCTCTCTCTCTCTCTCTCTCTCTCTCTCTCTCTCTCTCTCTCTCTCTCACTCACTCACTTCCCTGCGGTCCATCGCGCGAGAGAGACGGAAAGCGCTTTTCGTACGGAATGAGACTGATGCGCGCTGCCGGGCGCGGCGAGGCGGACGGTGGCGTTGCAGTGTCCTCTCGAGGCTCACGGTTTTCGCCCGCAAAGAATGGCACTGGCGGCGCGGCCGTCATCCGTGGTGCGCCGCGCTGCAGTGGGGCCGCCGGGCCACGCCACGCCACGCCACGCCACGCTGTGCGCGCTGTGCGCCTCCGTGTCTCCGAGGTGTCGTCGGAACGGGAATTACTCTCGTGACCGACAGACTGGCAGCCTCCGAGCCGAGCCGCGCCGCCGCGACCTCAGGCGATTTAGGTCGGGTGCATGGAGAGGCGCGCATCGCGAGGTCGGGACCGTTCGCTCCCCGCCCGCCGCCGCCGCGCTCGCGCCTTCTCTCTCTCTCTCTCGCTCTTGGGAATGAGCAGTCAGTTACCGCCAGCGCCGCGAGCCGTAATTTGGACTGCCTGTGCCCAGCGTGGCCGGCCGGTGGGACCGCCGTCAGTTGTTTGACTTGCCGGGCCTCTGCTGCTTGCGCTAGCCCGTCGATAAGGGAAGCGGCATTCAAATATGGTGAAGGGCGCGGCGTCGAAGTAACGGTGAGGCGCGGGCGGAGCGTTGACCGCGGCGTGTCGCGCACAGCACAGCTATCAGCAGCCAGGCGGCGTGCGTGGAGCCGGCCCTCCATGCCGCCCGGGGGGCACCGCAGCCACGGCCGCGAAGACGCATTGGTTGACGTGCGGGTGCGCGGCCGAGGGCATTGGCGGCAGAGCGCGGAGAAAAAAGTGTGGTTTTCCCTGCAGCCAGTCGGAAGGTGAGGCTGGCTGGTCGGTCGCCGTGCTTATGCCGAACACGACGGTGGATCGAAGGCCGGAGGCGACAGGATTTTTACGAATATATGCAGGGTTGGCGTGCCTCGTAGCGTTGTGTCCTTGTGAAGTCTGGCCGCTCTGAAAGTTTGAACAACGGCAGCCTGAAAGTCGGCCCGTTTTTGCAGGTGGTGCGGGGTTCCTGGTTCTGGTTCCCAGTTCCCACCCGGCCGTCAAAATGTATGCCATGTCGATCTACAGTTTTGCCCCAGTGCCATGCAGCAGCTCGTTGGGCCTGGCGCGGGCCGGTCGTGTTTCTTTTCTTCCCTCTGCTTGTTTGCCGATTTCTTTCTTTCCGCGTCTCCTTCTGCTGCCCTCACTTCCATTGACGACGTGGAGGTGCTCGCAATGGAGTTCGCATGGGAGGTTTGGCGTGGCGTGGCGTGCGCTGACCCCGTCTTGACGGCTCCCACAGCACAAAGGCGACTGCGTCGCCGCGCCGCTCCGTTCCGCGCCGAGAGGGAAGCTTCTTCAGCTCCAGCAGGAGACACGCGGCCCTGTGTTCTGCGTCTCCCGCCCGGCCGGGCCTGGGACGCCGCGAGTCATTTCCGCCTCCGCTTTCCACGCCCATGGCACGGCGAGGCGATCGGCGACCCCCAAACGGAATGCCGCGGAGGCATCTGATTTGACTCACGCGGATAAAATTAATATCCTGTGATCAAATCCCGGCGTTATTTAAGTTGAGCGTGACGCGCGCTTCCCGCTCGAAAGCATCGACGCACCGCTGCTGCAATGCACGGATATGGTCATGTTGAAAGAGCGCGGCGGTCCCCGTGCTGGGTTTTGCGTCTGCTCCTGCTCCTCCGCCCGAACGACTCCTCGTCATTGAAACACAAAAACAGGAGAAGGGGGGGGGGGACTTGATTCCCGTCTATCTCATTTCGCCATCTTCCTGCCGCGGCTGCCGCCCGCCCTGCCCTCGTTATGAGGCGCTCCGCGGAATGACAACCTTCAATCTGCCGCCGCGGCGCCGCCCCGTCTCTCTCGCACCGCCGCAGGACGCGCCGTGAGTGCGAGCGGGACAGAGCGACGCTGTTGGGAGCGAGCGAGCACACGCGGCCCTTGTGTGGCCTCTGATTTTGGCCTGCCTGCCCTGGCTGCCTGACTGGCTGCCTGCCTGGCTGGACGTGCGAACTCGCGGCCGTGTCGGCGCCCCGAGGAGGCGCTGCTGGCTGACAGCGCGCCCCATTCCGAGCTGTGCCTTCTGTCTTTCTTGCGGCGCCCTTAGGGTGTGAGAGAGACGGCGCGGTGAGCGCTTTGTTCGGACGTGGTTCCAAAACTCAGCGCGCGGCGCGGGCGGTGTGGGTGAGGGCAATTGCGACCTAATGCGCGGCCGTCTTCTCGTCGCCACTCCCGGGATGGCCGGGCAGGCGGTAAACAGCAGCGCGGTGGGCCGAACCCGCCTTCCGCCCGGGGCGTTGTTATCGGGGGCCTATTTGGGCGCCGAGTCAGCGGACTGCTTGCTTCTCTGCGTTCTCGGTGTCGTCTGCGATTCTTCACTGCTTCGCGGTCCGGTCCGGGGCGCCTAGCAGCGGGCCGGGCCGCCGCACGGCCGCGTGCCGCGGTGCTGCCTACCCCCGCTCCGTCGGGCGCCACATTGCCGAGGATTACGCGAACGGGCCCGGCCGAAAAACGAAATGAGCCCTTATGTTTGACTTATTGCGTTTTTTTTTTTTTGTGGTTGTTGTCTTCGAGTCCCTATTTTGACTTGAAGACAATAACCACAAAAAAAGGGTTGTCGCTGCGTGCTTTTCGCGCGCGCATGTGTGTGTGTGTGAGCGCCTCATTTGCATAACCGACGCGGTGTGGCGCGTCTCGCAACTGAACGCAAACAGAGCGCACCGCGCGTGCGTTTGCAATGCACGCGCTGCACGTGTGCGTATGAGACGCGGGGTGCGTGGCGGTGCGGGGCGGCCCGGCCCGGCCCACGCGGTCCGGCCAGGAAGTGCGTAATTAGGCAGCGCGATGCGGAGCGGCGCGCGGGGCAATGGGAACGGATTAGCCAGGATTTCCGTCAATGCAGCAACGCGCCCGGACTTTGTTGTTTTGAGGCCGATCGTTCGACGCAACGCAACGCCATGCTGCCTGCAAGGAGGACGCCCTTTTCTGACGCGCTCGCCGTGTTCCTGTTGCAGACGCCGCTGGGGTCCGAGGGCCACGTCGCCGGCGACCACATCGACCTGCGCTGCTCGCTGGTGGAGGTGGCGGCGGACTACACCAAGAAGAAGCACGTGCTGCGCCTCAACTCGGCCAGCGGCTCGGAGCTGCTGCTGCAGGCGGACACGGGCGCCGACCTGCTGCAATGGGTGCGCGTGCTGCAGGACCAGGCGGGCGACGCCGCCAACCCTGCCGAGGCGCCGGCCGCGGGCGCGAGCCAGGGCCTGTCCCCCACCGTGGCCCACAAGGGCATCAAGAAGCTGACGGCGCTGCGCAACCGGTCGCCGACGGCGCCGGCCGCCACGTCGTCGGGGTCCGGGTCCGTGGGCCAGCCCCCCGCCAGCAAGGCGCGCAAGCAGAGCACTCCGGGGCAGCCGCAGCCCGGCGGGGTGCCGCTGCCGCAGGTGCTGCCGCAGCTTCCGTCGCCCAAGTCCAAGACGTGGAAGGGCCGCGTGGCCAAGCAGTTCCGCAAGATGCACCAGGGCGGCGGCGGCAACTCGCCCAGCTCGCCGACGGCGCCCCAAGCGCAGCCCCATGCGGACGGCGTGGCCATCGGCGTGCCCCTCGAGGACTGCCCGCCGTCGTCGTTCTCGGAGGCGGTGCCGCTGCTAGTCGAGCTGTGCACCTCCATCGTGGAGGCCAGGGGCTTGGAGGTGATCGGCATCTACCGTGTGCCCGGCAATACAGCCGCCGTCACCTCCCTTACCGAGTCCATCAACAAGGGATTCGACCACGTCAACCTCTTGGTATGTAGTGCTGCACTTCGCTACTGGTTTTCTTGCACCTTGCAGTCTTTTTCCTTTGCAAGGTGATAAGTGACGCTTCTTTTGTGGTCTCAGGATCCTCGGTGGGGCGACGTGAATGTGATCTCAAGTCTGCTCAAGTCATTCTTCCGTCGCCTGCCTGACTCTTTGTTCACAACGGAATTGTATCCATCTTTCATCGAAGCTGATAAAATTGACAGCCCACTCAAGAGGGTCCATGCTATCCGCAAAATTGTAAGTGGAGGTTTATCATTTGAGCTCTTAAAGTTTTTGTTCAGTATCACAATTTAATTATTGCTTTGTTCTCTGTTTTAAAAATATCAAACATTAGATTCGTGAGTTACCAGAGCATCATTATGAGACACTTAAGTACCTGCTTTCGCATCTGAAGCGAGTCGTTGAGCATTCTCATACAAATAAAATGGAAGCACGCAACCTTGCTATTGTGTTTGGACCAACATTAGTGCGTGCTGGCGATGATAACATGGTCACTATGGTTACCGATATGTCTAGCCAATGCCGCATCGTAGAAACACTCATATCCAATGTAAGTTGCTTGCTTAGTTTCTTTGATAAATACTGTGCAATATATTTAATTTTCCAAGTGTGTGCATCCATCAACTAAATATATTTTTCCTATTTATAGGTCGATTGGTTCTTCTCAGAAGATGATTCTGAGGAGTTTCCAATGCCCGTTTCAGAAGATTCAAACGCATCTCTTAACTTGCCTAGTTCAGAAGCAGTTGCTGCTGCAACAGTTGGTGCTTCAAGTCAAAATCAGAGTTTATTGTTAGGAAATATTCATAAAGTGGAAGGTAAACTTCATGTCAAGGCAAAATAAACAGTCTAGTGGTACAAGAAAACAGAAGTAATTGGCTTTTATCTTTTTCAGGGCTGAAAGCTGAATCTCCCAGTAAAGATGTTAGTGCCAGAGATATTGTATCTTCAATAATTACTGCTGCTAATCGCAAAATTCAAAGAGGAAAAACAAAGAAGTCTGAAAGTGAACAAGATCAGAAGCTGGTATGCACCACATTCTTATTTCAATCATCATCACTTCTTGAGCCAATCTTCACACTTTAAGACTAATGCAAGTGATTTTTTTTTTTTTTAATTTTTTTTTTATTAAACTTATTAGATGGCTGATATTCAACGACCAAAGAACAAGGATCATTCATCTGGATTTATGTCTGATCCTGATTCCCCTCCTCCAACCACCTCACTTAGTCATAAACGATGTTCCCTAACTGACCCAATGCGTATTCATGTAGAGCCAGAGGCTTCCATTGAGGTGAGGAGCAGCAATGATCCTGCTCCCTCAATACCTGCATCATCTATCCCAACAATAACAACATCATCACCTAAAAGTAAGAACTTTTTTGTTGTTTATTTTTTAAATGTCAATAATAATAATTATAACTTGTCTTGAATCTTATCTTAACCCTGCAATCTTTTAACAGCTTCATTAGCATTACGATATAAGTCACCTCACAGTGACGATGTTGCGATTATGAGCTATGCCAATCTAGCTCAGACCACCCAGGAAAGAATAAAGCGGTTTGAACAAGAGACTAAAGCTATGCTGGAAAGAGATTTATATCGCCAGAATAGAGATTCTCAGCAGTGGGATGAGCAAAGAAAACAAATTGAGAGACAATGGCTTGAAGCCAAACAAGAACTTGAAGCTGATGACGCTCTGGATAGTGTAATTAGTGCTGCCTCAGGTAAGTTTTAGTAATGTGATTCATATCAAGGCTTTCTCTAATAGTCCAAGTTCTTAACTTGTACATGTTCTTTCAGATAAAAAATTAAGTGGAGAAAAACTTCGAGTTGATTCTGTTAGGTCTCTTCTTAGTAGTACAAGCAGTAGTGGCAGTGCCAGTGGGGGTGCTACTCCACCTCAGAGATCATCTTGGCGAGTTGGATGGGGATCCCGTCTTTCTTCTACTTCGAAACACTTCCAACTCAGCATCATCTCTTGTAGGGGCCACTCAAGCTGCCCCAGCAATCAGTTTACCAGATGCCCAAAATAATGGACATCTATAAAAGAATGAAGACTGGCAAGGAACCGGTAAGCTCCACTGATTATAATGTCACATTTAAATCTGTACAGGCTTATTAATGTTTCTGTTTTGGTGTTTGCAGAGGTCAGGCTCTTTAGACTCTCTCCAGGGAGTACCAGCTTGTGAGCGGACTTACAGTCACATGTCAGACGAAGGTAATTACGTTATGGATTACATTAAAGAATTTGCACTTTCTGTCATGGTTGAACCAGAAAATCAGAATCGCCAAACTGGGACATGTTCACATCAGATTTATAGAAGTGTTATACTCCAATTCAAACTGGGCTAAACTATTAGAAAAATTAAAAATGGGACACCTTTAATTCAGATCGGGAAATTCTTGACGTATTTGTTTCCTTGTTTGTTTTTTTTTTTTTTTTTGTTTATTTTGAGGCTGCTTGTGGTGTGTGTTCCTAACAGCCAGGTTTCCCTCATGGGTGGGTTTGTGTTGTAGGACGGACAAGATTACACGCTCAAACCAGGCTGGCGAGGCACTCATATTTTCTCAGGAAGTAGAGTAGGAAGGTAAGCAGTGTGTGTGCTTGCTTAAACTTCCTCAACATTGCTTATTAACAGTGTGCTTCATTTGTGAAACTGCTATAACTTGCACATTTGCAGCAATTCTGAAATTTATACAAAATGAAGGTGGTTTCTCCTAGGCCATTATTTTTATAATAATTTCTCATCCTTTGTTTGAATTTAAATTCAGTTGTTCATGAAGTGTTCATGCTCGGACCATGAAGTGTTCATGCTCGGCCTGATAGGTCACAAGGCAACCAACATCTATTACTCTTCAAACAATCCAACAAGACCCTAATGCCTCAATCGATAGGCTCAGTAAAGACTTCATTTTAAAAATGCAGCATTTGAGGAAGTGTAAATCATGAAAGTAATTTGGACCCTTCTGCAATTTTTTTTGTTTTGTTTCTGTGCTAACTATATAACACATGCTTGCATTCTACCACCTATTGCACTCAAGAAGAAAGCTATTTGTCTTTTTTTTTTTTTAATTCCTCCTGATGTTATGATTTTTACATTTTATTTAATAATCTGCCCAAAACTTGCAAATTTGTTTTGAATGGTGTGGATAACAACTGCGGTCAAAGGCTACACCTTAAGAATACCAAAGCATCTATTCATCTTTGCAACTTTTCCAAAATTCTTTGTTAATTATGGAATGCTGATACCAGATCAAAGGCCACATTACCTCAAACAATATGAATAATGTCAAAATATTCAAACTTTATATTAGTATTTTTATTTGTTTTAGGTGGAGATCTCTTGGCAACTCTTACGTCTACTTTTGACCAAAAAATGAAATCCCTCTTGGGAGCAAGCAAGCCTAATTCTGCAGCAGCTAAAGTGGTCCCAACAAAAACCAGTACCAAGACTTCCAACAGTGGTTCAGCAGCTGCATCCAGTTCCTCTAAGTCAAGTTCAACAACAAACACAGTGACCACAACAGCTGCTCCCGTGTCTTGTGATGTGAAAGCAGACTCAAACAAGACTACTACTGCCCCAGAGCGCCTGCACCTCTTAAACTGTGATGAAGATATTCCATTTGCGGATACTGATGCAACAGAATTGGAGTCTCAAGGAACTCAGGCATCATCTCTGCCAGTTAATCTTCTTGCTCAAGGACAGACAGTATCCCCCACAGCTCTCCTCAGCTACAGGGATCCAAGCTTACACCGAGCTTCACGCATTTTGCGCTCTTCTACGGTCAGTATTTCTACTTTTTGGGACAAAAGCAAAGGACCTTTTGTAGCCTCATGCAGTTAATGTAAACTGATCTAAATTATTTTCTCAATTTCAGGTACCTGCCAATTCAACAAATGTTGACAACAAGGAGACCATGGATAATTCAGGAGCTAAATGCTCTCCTCTACGATGGTCTACTCCTGTAAATGTGGCTGATTGCAATTTTATTGGTGAAACTGAAAGAACTTTGTTTGAGAAGAAAGCAGATACTACTGTGCAACCAAGTATTGCTATGGGCAGGCCTGAAGCTGGTCCAGTCAGTACAACAAGTAGTTCGCCTGTGAAAACAAGCTTGGCAAGCGTTAATGCTCCTTGTAGTGGACCTGTTAATACGCAATGTGATAAGTTAAAACACTCAGAGTCATCAAACAAGACTGATTGTTTTCAGTCCTCAACTAAACTAAAACGTTTCAAGAATCACTTATACAAAACCTCTGACCTGCTCAGACAGTATCTTAAACTTAAAACTCCGCCGCTCAGAGTCTCTCAACAAAAATGATCGTGCAGAAATGAACTGAATGTTAAGTTAAGGTAGTGGTCTGAGTCACACTTAATAAGAATGAACGAAGTGATTCTAAACTGAAACGTTCAGACTCGCTCACAAAGACTGAGAAAAACTGAATCAAATATGAACCGCAGACGCCAACAAGAAAACAGAGCTAATTCTCGAGGTAATTGTGTGGTGGGCATAGCACCAATATTCGTGACACGGAAACTACTAAAATGTTCATTCAAAATTGCTACTCATAGTGCACTCACAAAAACTAAAGCGCAAGAACGGAATGCCAGAAAGATCACATCAAAAAGGCGCAATACTGTTGGGTGGGTACCAAAGATTTTGTACAAAATAACACTGGCTAGACACAATCGCCTTCAAAGTGATCAATGGGACAAGTAATAATACCTCATGTGGGTTCAAAAGAAAAAAATAGTCACTAAGCAACATCCTCACCTGATCTTGAGTTCAATCTAGACTTGCAGAGGAATTCTTGTTGCAAAGTTAGCCTTTTGCATTCGGTGATGTACATCGCCCTCACAAGTCTCCCTGATTCCTAACGCTGTCCTCTGCATGTTTTTAAAGTACTCACTTGAGTCACATGTTTAGACAGATTTATCCTTTTAAATGTATCCAATTTGAAAGAAGTGGACACATAACTTGTC